>OY759261.1:7553071-7565571 GCA_963662155.1 Lamellibrachia columna | reverse complement strand
ATTGGTTAGACATGGCATTGCTTTTAGGAACCCATGTTGATATGTATTTATTAATTTATGTTTTACAAAGAATTCCACCATGTGGTCTCTAATTAATGTTTCGGGTAATTTACATACAACTGATGTTAAACTAACTGGTATGTTATTGTTTGGCTTGTTTCTCGATCCCTTCTTAACTAGCGGCGTAACATTTGCTTATTTTCATTTTGAAGGAACTAGTCCTTCTTCTAGTGACAAGTAAAACAATTTTGCAAGTGATGTACTAATTTGTCCAACAATTTCCTTAAGCAGTTTTGGTGGTATCCCATCAACTCCAGGTGATTTATTATCTTTCATCTTCTTAATTGTATTTGGTATAATTTCAGGAGTTACAAATAACTGCCCTAAATGTTCTGATTTAGTGCACTCAAATTTAGTAAATGGAACTGGAGGTGAACTGATATCTTCTGAGCTGAAATACTCAGTCAGGACCCCAGTCAGTTGAAATCTGTCTGAAATTATGTTTCCACTGACGTTATCTCGAACTTTCTGTTTACTCCTTGCATAAGCATAGAAACTCTTGCTGACATTTTTTATATTACCTGCCAATTTGTTTCAAACGTGTTTTAGATTTTCTAATTTAAGTTTTAGCTAGGTTAAGTTCCTCTTTGTAATTTGCATAGTCTTCATCCTTCCTGGTACGCCTATAAACCCTCCACACAGTTTGCTTAAACATTATTTTTTCTAATAGCTTATTTTGACAAGTGTTTCTTTCTAAACCGGATTCCTTGTTTTTTCAAGGGAACAAATTTATCGATGATACTCTCAATTTCATATTTTAGAATATTTCAATATTAAATTGCGGTCTTATTCATCAGCATGGTGTTCCAATCTAACTTTCCTAAGTATTTTCTCTTATATGTATAGTTACCTTTGTGGAAATTTCTCCTATATGGTTTTTATTTTTACTTTCTGATTTTACATTGATGTCAAAATGTATTTGATTGTGGTCACTGTTACCCAATGGTTCATGTATTTTTACATTGTCCACTAATTCTTTTTGTGATGACAAAATTATATATAATGCATTATCTCCCCTTAAGGAAGGTATCCTGAATTAAAAATAAGAAATTGTTGGTCCTAACACACTGTACTCTCTAGAGATTTTCATTGTATGTGTCCATGGTTAAAATATCCCATTATTATACATACCCCTTTACTAACTTCCTTTATAGCATTTTGTATTTTGTGTTATCCTCTTCGTTTATGTTTGGACTTCAATAAACTAATCCAATGGTTAATTCTAAATTTCCTTAAACTATTTTCCACCAAACAGCTTCATCGCAATATGCTACCCTTTCTAATTTTATTCCATAAGCCTGAATAAATTCCTTAACATATACAATAACTCCAACTCCCCTTCTTCCTATTCGACCTCTCCTAAACATTACGTATCCTGTCAATCCTAATTCAGCATATGTTATGTCTGTTTTGACACATGATTCGATAATACCAATTATGTGAGGGTCAGTATAATGTACCATAATGTTTAATTCGTTTTTTTTATTTACTATACTCCTTGCATTTAAACACACGCATCTATAACCAGCTTCAAACATGTTTTTGGGAGATTTTGTTATTGGTTTGTCTGTACTAGTTACAGCATACAAACCAAGTACACATATCAACCTATATTCCATGTGAGGAGTGTACTGCTTCTTGTTTCTTGCTATTACTCAAATAGTTGACGAGTGTTAGATCATCTATTGGCGCTGTATGTTCCTGTTGACATTAGTCCAAAGAAAAGGCAAAATTCTTCAGACGTTGTACCGTCAGATACGGTTTTATGACGTCATATACCCACTTTGTCTTGGATAAGAAAGGACTGGGAAATGACAGAATGAAGAACAACATGCAACACGCGACGACAAGTGATCTGATTTTCGGGAAACATCAGTTACATCGAGCAACTGAAGAACGTATTGTAACAAACAAACGGCTGACTCTCCGACAATGGTGCTTAGTAACATCGCGGTCTATGCAGGATCCAACATCAGCACATAGTGAAACGCCACATTCTCATAACTTAAAACGTTACCCACGATTAATTTGCGGTGGGCATATAATGCACTTGTTGCAAAACAGTAAATGCATAGTTTGACCATGCGACCATTTAAATAATTCGATGATTTAATCCACATAACGCTCCGTCCTCAATTTATTTAGTGCATCGCGAATTGATTCCGTTGATGTTCCTATATGTAGCTCGTGAATAGCTTAAGTAAAGCAAGAAGAGTTTACTTTTGTTAGTATCATTGAAATAAGTTACTTTGAATGTTTTGATGTTTCAGCATTCGATTGTGTGCGGGGGAGGTACAGGTATTTTCATCATTGTCAACTATGCAAATTCAGCTAAAACCGTCACATTGCCACTGACACGGTTGCTCTCAATTATAATTATTTTTAAAAGCAATATTTTACCAAATAGAAAACCTTCACGATAATAAAATCCACGGCATTACACATGCTTATGATTATTATCGTTGTCACTAAATATATTAATAAACAACGTTCTCGCAGTGGATTATTGTAGAAATAATCATTAGAAGAACTGGCTGAAACATCGCTATTAATTATCACATTTACTGAAGAAAAGGACATCTCTATGTATAAAGCCGTGGATGGTATTACGGTGAAGGTTTTTTATTTGGCTAAAAGTTGCTTTTTTAAAAAGAATTATAACTTGCAGAAACCGGGTCAGTGGCACTTTAGACCAGTTGTTCAATAGAATGCCCGAGTGCTACTCACAATGCTATCATATTGCTTCAGCTGAACTGCCTTGACCGTGGTAGCACAGAGATATGACAGAGGCAACAGACACAAGCATGTCACATAAAATAACAACAAAACCATGACACAGATCAATTCACAGATACAAGGCGTCCACGCCACTTGGTCAAAAGACAAGAACCACTTCAACGAATCAAAGAAGATGTAATATCGTTTGAGAAGACAAATATATCAGGTCTTAGAAACTACATAAACAATTTATACAATTTATTATCGTTGCTCAAAAACTGATCTAGTTACTTCAGTACGAGTTTAGTAACGAGGCTCTGGTGATGAACCTCTGCAGGAATCATACACGCGATACATGCAAATAATCTTGGCGAGACTAGGTGAAATAACAACAGGACATGCTTCTACTTCTACTTCCTTAATTGGCAGGGTCCACCAGTCAGGATATTTACGTCAATGGTAGCTTAAGGAATGAGATCACCAGCTATGTGGTTTTTTCCATTTCCTTGTTTGGGGTCTTTACTTCCCCTGGCATAGACACCAGATAGAAGGGACCAAAGCTCCTACTGTCTATTCTGAAAGGCACAGGCAAAGTGGGGTGAACGAAGTTGCCCAAACTTCGAAACAGCGGAGGTGGTTTTGAACCCCGTTCCCTTCGACCGAAAGTCTGACGCTCCACTCGACCACCGCGCCCCAACTACGCTGAATAAACTAGGAGAACAGTGACATTGTGACAGTCACGGAAATTCATAGGAACACTTGTGATTGCCATGATGGCTGTGTGAACATTGTGACAGTCAATCTGTGTGAACATTGTGACATTATATGTGAACATTGTAACAGTCGCTGTTTGTGAAAATTGTGACAGTCACTCTGGGTGAACATTGTGGCAGTCACTCTATGTGAACATCGTGAACGGTATTGTGTTATTTTTTATCTGTAAACGTGTAAGTTATGTGAATCAGTAGATTAAGCTGTTGGTCTTGTGTCTGTGAAGCTCAGTTGGTGAATGCAATATCCTGTTAACTTTCCCACATAATATATACATAACAATTTTTAAAATGCCCAAAGAAAAGTGGCGATGGTTTCAAGGAAAAGCCTGTTTGTCCATAATTAAGTACACATCCACCCATTTTATTTTAATTAGATATGTGTGTGTATTTTCACTTTATATTTGTGAAAAAATTATGTTTAGAGCATTTTTGCCAGTCCAATTAAATTTGAAATTGGGGATTCCATTTTGACTTTTTGTTGTCGCATTAATAATTGTGCATTTTGTTAAACCTAGTCTTTTTTTCAAAATACAGGTTGTGTCAAAGCTTAACACTGGGATACAGGGATACCTCACTACTTCTGAATCATGATGAAGATGTAATATTAAAATGTCACGACCATTTGATATCATATATTTGTACTTGATGCATGTCTAGAAAAAAGGGAAAACAACTATTGATTATTCAAATTTCCAATAGAAAATATAGCAGACTTTTCTGTATGTTCACAAATTTTGGTCAACACATCACTTTCAAATGATCAAACTTGCTCAGTTTTAGTTTGTTTTATTGTGGCCTAGTATGTTCCCCACAGATTAATCTGACACAAATTCCAGTTTTGTTTTAAAAAGATAAACATATTACAGTTTGAAGCAGTGTGTACTTCATAACACAAACAAGTGCACTACTCCCTGTATTGTGGCACCATTGAGTGCTTTATATAACATGAATAGGTGTCCCAGTTTCGTTATTAATGACCGTCGAATATGAATCCACCCACACTACTTTCAGCACAGTGAAGTTAATGTTGCTGTTACCTCCTAGTCCAGGAAGACCGAAATACTGTTACGAAGCCATCAATACAATGAATGATAAACATTAAATTAGCTCTGGTTGTTATTGTTAAGCATTAGTTGTGGAGTTGCGTTTAAGCTCACGCCACAACTCATCCACTTTGACATGATATCTGCTTTCTCTGAGGACGAAGCAATGCAAATAATTTATCTAAGGAATTTCACGAATCACACATAGACCTTACAAATAGGCACAGCAGTTATTTTAGGGATCATTTAATTGTTATATATTCATATTTACATGAATTTGTATTTTATGCTTACATTTTTATCACGGTAAAACATCCGGAAACAATAGAAATATGTATATAAAAGTTTTCAGGACAAAGCACATATATGGGCGACATTTCTGAATGGGTGAAATTTCATATTTGAAATGTACAATAAATTATACGATGTCAGCTACTATTTGCTTTAAAGTTGTATTCTTAAGCTATTCCAGTATCAAGCATACAAGTTTCCATTTACACTATGAGGATGAAAGACAATATTGTTTTCTTAAAAAAACGCATTTTTCGCGTCTTGCCCTGAAAATCTTCACATATATTCTAATTCATACACCATACACTTCTCTTGAAATAAGACATAACCATTTAAGCACCTAAAATACCTTTTTAGACATTGCGTACCAAAAGACAACACAACAAATGCGTAAACTTTTCAATATTTAGTAAGACTGGCGCCACGTGGTGGCAAGCGGTTCAACCAACGTTTCGATGAGAAAAGTATTTTCAAAATGTTGCATTACAACAAACAGTTGTGTCGAACTTATAACACATAACATGACTGCCTTTCAAAGCCGTAAGGAAATCAATAGTATATGGCATCTATATGTAATGCCTACCGTTTAAATATATTTTTTTTATTTTGGTTTTAATAAATCCACATTGCTAGCATAATTCATAACCTTCATAGAGTGTGTCAATATTATGGTAACAAGAAAGACCAAACATAACACTGTATATTTACGAGTATTAAACACATGTATGCAAACATTTATTTTGATTCACCAACACTATTAAATAAAAGAAAACATTGCATTGCATATCTTGTATAGGTTTCGTTGACCTACAGACACTTTGTTGACATCAACCTATTGTTGTATCCGGTGATACTGTGTAGTTCGCACGCGCGCACGCACAAACAAATTCCGAAGTGGACGTAGGTGTAAGAACAGTGGCGCCGCGTAGCTGACAATATACCAACCAACGCTTTAACGTGCAACCCGAACTTGTCATGGGTGTTATCTGGTCGATCTGGTTAATAATAATAATATTATGTGCTCTTGCTCTGCTTTCATTAACTTGCATCCTGTGTTAGTTAAATTGCCTTCATGAGAGGCTGTTGTCTGTCCAAGCATGTATACACCCTACGTTAGTTAAATGGCCTTTCTGAGATGATGTTGTTGTCTGCCTAAGCATGTATACACCCTACGTTAGTTAAATGGCCTTCCTGAGATGATGTTGTTGTCTGCCTAAGCATGTATACACCCTACGTTAGTTAAATGGCCTTTCTGAGATGATGTTGTTGTCTGCCTAAGCATGTGTAGATCCTAGGTTGGTTAAATGGCCTTCCTGAGATGATGTTTCCTGCCTAAACATGTATAATTTCGTAATTAATATGCAAAAGTAACACACAACAAATTATTCTACTCACCGTATCATTGCCTCATCTAATGCAGTTGTTGGACGTGGTGTACATTGGAGCCTGCTGCGCATTGCTTAGTCTATGTAGCAATAGAACACACATATTATGGTTGTTAAATGGCAATGCCCCTTAATGGCATATAGTAAAACAGTTGTAGGCATAACAATGGGCATTGCTGACATTTTAACTAGATGTCAAACGCAATTCCCCTAACATATTATTATGGGTGATTCACACATACCAGTAACTGGGATTGCCCACGATTAACTAGCTAAGCGTAATAAATGTGGGGCCCAGAAACCACCCGAACAAACACCACACCCAAATAAATAATAATAATAAAACTTTATTTTGACACCATCAAATCCGGAGCTACTGCCCCGTTCACGGGTGTGTACAGGCATCAGTTCACACGAAACAGACTTGTATGTAGATAGTGATAATAATAATAATACATACGCTGTATAAAATGTTAAAAAACTATGCAGAATGTTCGCGTGTGTAAAATTATTTTAAGAAAAATTATACTGATTACATGGCATTTGTATATAAAACATAAATCTCAAATAGGAAATAAAACGCTAATATCATCAATAATACAGAACATAAATAGGATTGATAATATGTAATAAGATCATTAAAAATGCAATATCAAGGCGCTAAAACCCATTAAGTGGAAAAAATAAATGTCTTTAGTAGCTTCTTGAATTGCGGGTGGTTGCCGTTTTCACGTATGTTGGCAGGCAGTTTATTCCACAGCGTGGGGCCAGCGCAGGCAAATGCTCGGCGGCCGAAACGTTCTAGGTTGACTCGTGGCACGTCGAGAAGTAGCCCGCCGGCAGAGCGTAGGCAGCGTCTTGGTGCGTACTGGTGCAGCAGTTCGGCAAGGTACTCTGGTGTGCCATAGTAGAGTGCCTTGTGCACAAGGACGAGTATCTTATAATCAATCCTTCCCTTAATGGGCAGCCAGTGTAGTTGCCGCAGTATTTTCGTCATGGACTGGCGATCACCCCGTCGAATCTGCATGACAATGCGAGCCGCTGACCGCTGGACCATTTCCAGACGGTGCAGGAGGCGATCGGTAATTAAAAATAGCATCGCATTGCCACAGTCAAGCCGTGATGTTACTAGTCCGTGAATCAGACTTTTGCAAACGCTGGTGGTAAGTGAGTCTCGAATCTTAGCAATTCGAGATAGATGATAGTAAGCGCTGCGGCATATGTTCGACACTTGAGATGCCATCGACAGATGAGTGTCAATGTCAAATCCAAGATCTCGGATAACGGCGGATGTGTCAACGAAATGGCCACAGATATTGATGCGGCTAAACGTAATAGGAGTTCGCAGATTTGGTGAACGGATAACTATGGCTTCTGATTTGTTCTCATTCATGACGAGTCCGTTGTCACAGAGCCATGTTTTTACCTCCTGTATGCAGGCATCCATGCGTGCGAGAGCTTGCATGTGGTCCGTTGGTGGAAAAGTGACGTACAATTGAGTGTCGTCAGCATACAGGTGGTGTTGCCTGTTGTGCTGGTGTAATAGTTTCGCTAAAGGAGCAATGTAGGCATTACAAAGTATAGGTCCAAGAACCGACCCTTGCGGTACTCCTGTCGTAATGTTATTAACTTCCGACAAGCTACTCTTCACGCGTACTACATTTGTTCGATTATGCAGATACGATGTCAGCCAGGCATATACGTCGCCACATAATCCGTAGCCACGCAATCGTCGCAGCATTATGGTGTTGTAGATGGTGTCGAATGCCGCAGTGAGGTCTAGCAACACCAGAAGTACACCCCGGCGACTATCTATGGCCTGAGCCACGTCGTTATGGATACACAAAAGCGCTGTATCGGCACTATGATGTGGACGGTACGCACTTTGATATACTCCGTAAATACCGTTCTCGTCCATGAAGTGTTGTTGCGCAACGAAACGCTCAGTTATTTTCGCCACAAACTTGATGTTAGAGATAGGGCGGTAGTTGGTGAGTACGTTGATGTCAGAGCCTCGCTTCTTTAGTATTGGTGTTATAACAGCGTGCTTCATTGATGGAGGAACCACAGAAGACGATAGAGAGGCGTTGATAATACGGGCCAGGACCGGAGACAGAGAATCAATGTAACACTTCAGGAGCGATTTTGGTAGTGGGTCCAGTTCATACGACTTCACAGCAGATGCCAGCACTATCCGTTTCACGTCCGATGGTAACGCAGGTTCAAAGAAATTTAAACGAGAAGTCACCTCTGTCATCATGTCATCGCCCGGCTGCTGAGACCGGTTACGACACATCGCATCCACTTTGTCTGTGAAGCTTCGCTGGAATAAGATAGCAAGTGCCGCGTGGGTTGCGTCTGACCCTTCGGGTAGGGGCCGGTCTACGCCTCGACCCAGAAGTGCATTTGCGATTTCGTAGACCAGGCGCATGTTGCCGCCAGCTTTCTCGATTTCTGCTCGATAGTGTCCAGAACGTGCTTTCCTCAGTGATTTCCGGAAAGTGTTACGCCGGTCCGTATATATTTGTCGATGAACTGTTAAGCCTGATTGTCGCCAATGGCGTTCGGCCCGACGCAGAGCTCGTTTTTCTTCGGCCAGTTCACTGGTGTGCCATGGGGTCATCGGCCTCACCGTAATAGTCCGTGACACGAGAGGGGCATGCTCATCAACTACAGTGCGCAGGCAATAGTCATAACGATAGAGAAGGGCTATCGGGTCCAACTCGGCAGCCGCCAGATCAGCTGCAAACCGACTGTTGTCAATCGCTGCGTACCTCCGATGATCGACGTGGCGCTTCAGGCGCGTTGGTTTTGGCTGATGCAGTTCGCATTCAATTGCGTAGTGGTCGGTGATCATAGTTGTAGGCTTAACAGCAGTGGCAATAACGTCTGACGTTTCCGACGTGATGATAAGATCGAGAATGTTGCCACGCTCGTGGGTCGATCTTTTGACATGTTGTACGAAGCCTGAAGTCCCCAGCAAATCGGCCAAGTTAGTTGCATCAGTGCCAGTCGGATCGCCATATCGCGTGTTAAAGTCCCCACACACTAAAGTCTCAGTAGGGTGGGCCGCGGCGATGAGCAACACCTTTCCAACATCATCCAGGAGCGGAAATCGGACGTTGGCGGTCGGTAGACGACGATCACGCGCATGGTACAGCCGATGCGGATGTTGCGCAAAATAACGCGACATATCTCACTCGCATGGGTGTCAATATTGGCACGTGAAACGAGTTGTAGTGTTTTCCGAAACAGAACTCTCACGCCTCCATCACGGCGAGCGCCACCACGCGGCTGGTGTACGAACGTGAAGTCATCTCCGAACAGTTCGGACACGGCAGTCGTTTCATCTTTTCCCAGCCAAGTTTCCGTCAAGGCGACGACGTCCAATTCGCGTTCGTCGATGTAGTCACGCACGAGCAGCGCCTTGTTGCGAATGGATCTTACATTGATCAAGGCTAATTTCGCACGAAGGTCAGGCGAGCTTCGCGCAATGAACGACCAATTCCCAGTTCCCCTCGATGTCAGTTGTATCAGGTTTGAATTGTTGACACCAGTTTGTTTGCTCACATAACTGACCTGACGACACCGTCTGCTGGCCATCCTGGTTATTGGCCTGGATCGTCTTATTCCGGCTTTTGTGCCACGTCTAGTGGGTGGTCGACACAAATGCAGTCTTTCTATTGTTGCCGTCCACGGGTGACTAGGCGGCTGCATACATTTCCTTAAATTCAGAAGCAATGTCCTGGACAGCGACATGCTTCAGCGGTCGCTACCCCAAGCAGGCAATATTCCGGTACGGTGAGTTTGGTAGCGCATGGATGTGTAGTTCAAACCGGTTGAAGTTGATAGCGGTAGCCACGCCTAAAGAATAAAGGCCAGTTTAAAAGTCAATGTAAAACGTATTATTAAAACACAAGCAAGTCACACACCTTCCAGTTGTACTCTCTGTACATTCACGATATATAACACACAGTACGTAGACAAACCAGAATCTGAGAACGTTGTTAAATGACGAAAACAGTCAGACCGGGAGCAGCCGCACACAGCAGCGCTTCAACCATAAGTATATGGTCTCCTCTTAGTTTCCTGGTCTCTAGTGTTGTCATGTCAGGGTTTACGTTCCCTTAAACAATCTCGAGCGTGTATATGGCATATTGACCTGAGGCATTTGGTAAATATTGCAATTCCGACTGTCACGTGTGAACTACCTAGTTATACCGTCCTGGGAACGGGCATTTGTGTAGTAATAATGTGACGGTCAGAAGCTCGCTAGCTGAATAGCTGCCATACCGCATGATTCTAAGAGTTCTATTGTAACCGCGGGAAGCTCCATATAGAAACGAATCGAACCCACCCGTGGTAATCATCCAGTCAGCAGTTTGTGTGTAATTAACTGAAGACTTTATTTCGTAGACCTCAACGGAAGAACTAATTTCGCAGGATGAGTATTCTCCGTTAACCTGTAATATATACACGGAATAAAACAGTAAAATTAGTAACCTGCTTGGGCCTTTCTAATTCACTAAATTCACGCAGTTCACAACAGCTGAATGCAAATGGCTGTCCGTCTAATGCGCCGTGTCTTCCGCGCAGGGAGAAGACCATACATATAATACATGTTGCAATCGCCAGACGGCGACACCCGCCCATCCAATGTTCCGTAGTCCAACGCCCGGAAAGTCATAACACCATTTACAAATAATAATAAATCTTATTTATGTAGCGTCGTATATCAGAATAAAAACCTGTACATATGATTATTTAGTTATTTCTTAATGGGTTGTAGTGTTCTCAGTCACGATGTAACAGTCGCATTAAAATGTTGTATCATTCGTCATGACGCATTATATTAATTGCTTTTCAGACGTGATCTACATATTTGTTACGAACGCTCGCGCGAACGGAAAATATACGGTGGAGAAGTTTCGGTACGACGAGAAGAGACGACAATTTTGCCACATCCGAACGTACAGTGACCCGACAATCACGCAGTCAGTGTTTCTAAAAAATCAATGTATTTGATCAGCATCAACAAACGCTTTGTAGACTATTCAGAATTGTTAATATGTCAACAGGTTTGATAAGCTGATACGTGTTATAAACGGACTGCAACCGATTTCAGCTTAATGGTGTAAATTCGTGTTTTAAAATATTCTGAGTCATTTCCATATTGATAAGTAAAATGTTTACTTTTTTTACAGGGGCTTTCAAAACTGTATATACTGTATATGTGGGGGTTCTTGGAATGTTTAACATATTTAATGAATAGTTCAAAGTCACCGCTGTTTTCATGTGCACCATCAGCCCCAATAACATCGTGGCGACGGGAGAAGACAGTTTCTACTTCACCAACTACTACAAGTGCGATTTTCTTGTGGAGTTCATTCATGGTCTCAGTCTTGGCAATGTCGGCTTCTACGATGGCAGGAGGGGGCATATTCTCCTAGCAGGAATCAGCAGCCCGAATGGTATAAACACCTCCCCGGATGGCAAGTAGGTGTCCGCAGTATTGTTGTCAATCCGGAGTTGCCCGTTATTAGAGCGAAACTAAAATAATGTTTTTTTTTTTTCGAAAGTGATCTAAAATTAGAAGATTCCAGTCACTTCTCCGGTTGACCGAGACATGACATGTTAACCAGCGCGACTGCTAACCAGAAGCGCAGTTCTACGAACATTGAATAACATAGACTACGCATGACGTCATTCCGGAATTGCCCATGATTAGAGCGAAATAAAAGTTGTGGTTTGGGTTTGTTCGAATGTGGTCTAAAATTAGAAGATTCTGGTCATTTATACGGTTGACCGTGGGGTGACATATTAACAAGCGCGACCGATAACCGTATGCGCAGTTCTATAAAAATCGGATAATAAGACTATATGTTTTTATTTGGCGAACGAATTTTCCAAGATTTCGACAATCCTGACGTAGGATTATCGAACAATATGACGCGGCCCGTGAAATTAAGATTATGTGTGTTCAACAAGGTTTTCCTAGTAAACCACTGGCGTGATATTATTAATTGTAATTACAAATTGTTATGCTTAGCAACTGTTATAAGTACATAGATCAAAAGCCTTAACTTTATCTTCCCTTGAATGCGCTTTTTCGAATGACATTCGTAACCTTATCGATATGTCCATAGAAATATTAAACCTGCCAACTCTTCAAGTTTCTGTGGGCGAACTCCGCCTTAATCTTCCGCCTCCTACTATTACGGTTAAAGCTC
>OY759261.1:7478071-7548071 GCA_963662155.1 Lamellibrachia columna | reverse complement strand
TCAAGCTGGGGATATGCTCTGATCAATGAGGAGGTCAAGGGCCATATGTGTTCAGAAGGGTAATCGAAGATCATTTACGAGAGGTATCGTCTAAAAAATAGAGGCCCCGAGGTTAGGGTTGAAGAGTCTTACACGGATCTTTCTACGCCAGAGGCTTCCAGTTTGCTGGAATGTCTCCCGCACAAGAAACGTGACAGTCATGCAGCAATACTATATTTTACCGTCTCTGAGAGTTTTAACCAAAGGAACAGGCGACAATCGTTAGCGACTTAAGTTGGTGCCAAAAGTTACGTCGAAGCAATAAATAAACGACGCAGTGTTGTCCGCACACGTTATATATATGATTCTGAAGTATCTTGGCGTTGTGAGTCCACTCCGAACAATATTTATTCAGGAACGGGAGGAATGCGCCGTGTAGCGGCGGAAGTCCGAACGAACATAATTATTCTGCGTGTCAGTCATCGCCCCCGAAGAGAAATATCCAGTGTTCACCGGGTCAATCTTAGTCGTGAATGTTGCACACGAAAGCCATTGGCTAAGCTTCTATCGTCGTCATCAGCCAGTCTTTGTGTATCACGTCGTGGACGACGATCCTGGTTTGCACATTCCTCAGCAGGAGTCGCGCGACCTGTTCGGTGTCCATCAGTAATCGTAAATGACATTCCCTTTCCTGCACTTTTCGATTTTGAGCACCACATCGAATTAACCGTACACTATGACTTTCACTGCCTCAGTGAGTGCCGCTTCGAAGTGAATATCGATGCGCAACTTGCTATGTTTTGTACCAGGTGGCAGTACGACCCGTCGGACACGTCCATGGTGAAGTCGAAACCAAATCAAGTGTATCCGTGACGGAAGTCGGAGCGCGTCAGAGCGTTCCCTTCGTCGTGCAAAACCTTGCCGGTCAAGGCGAACATGATGACATAGTAAAAAAAAATCGCGTCGTTGAAATATCTGGACGGCGCACGACTCTTATGCGCAAGACCGGACATAGATAACCGAATGTTTCCTTAATTACACGAAATATTTGGTCGCTAAAATATTTAGTAGTTTTTGACGTATGACCCAAAATGCCAAAATTAATATTTCATTAGGCGATATATCCAGTAGGCTATATTATATGTTGCCAGTTGAATGTAAAGTTTACTTTTGATACTAATTTATGATTTATTATATAATTACCATGTATACATGAATGCATTAAATTGTATTATTAATAAATAAAATACATACGACTATTTTCACATCTTAATATGTTTTTTTACATGATATATATATATATATATATATATTAATATTATATTTTTTCATAAGATCATGAGCTGTAAAATAAATATACTTTTAGGACAATAACGGGAACTGGTTGATTGATTTGTATGCATGAATAATTGGGGCTAATGTCACTGCAATTAGCCTACATTTAAGAATATGGGAATGTCTGTTAGTTCATTATACGTTTTTTTACTGTAATTTTGCACATTATTGTGCAAAGTTAAGTTCAATTAAACGTTGTACTTTGCATGCGTCAGACACTTTTCCTAATAATAATAGCAAGTAATTAGATTCAATTGTGCTTGTTAATTTTTTAGTTTTCGTTTTATTTTTTATTGACTGGATCGAATTTGTAAAACATGCTAACGATTATTGTATAGTATTGGCATTCAGCGTTATGGTGTTGTGTACTGCATATTCTATACACATAAATTGTGTTGCCGCATAGTTGTATATTAAAAATGCCATGGCAGCTGCATATTCAGTTCAGAATGAGTAAGGGCAAGTATTGGACAGTGTGCATGAATAAACTGTGTGACAATTTATTTGACGTTTACTTCTAATCAAATAATGCACTCACAATCTAGGGTAAATATGATCAATGCTAAACATGTATAATTGTACATAACAATACATTTATTACTATTATATTTATGAAAGCCATTTTAATATAATTGTACCCATTCATTCATGACTCATCCATGCACATATTCTCTCCCAATTCATTACTGTGTGATATAAATGGGGCATTGTCAGTATTTAGGATACTGACAATGCCCCATTTATATCACACAGTAATGAATTGGGAGAGAATATGTGCATGGATGAGTCATGAATGAATGGGTACAATTATATTAAAATGGCTTTCATAAATATAATAGTAATAAATGTATTGTTATGTACAATTATACATGTTTAGCATTGATCATATTTACCCTAGATTGTGAGTGCATTATTTGATTAGAAGTAAACGTCAAATAAATTGTCACACAGTTTATTCATGCACACCAGTGCAACAATTTGAAGTCTTACACAACATCCAAGTAGGCCCTAAATAGTGTAGTATCAGCAGGTACTAGCAATGAATCATCATTAACATGATTATTGCATAATCCACAACACATTACACAGTCGACTTCTACCGGCGTTATCAGTTACAGCCCTGCCCACTTCATAACTATACATATTTATAAGACGACTCAATCAAAAAGTGGATCCGCTAAGTCAACACAATCGGCAGCGAATACAAATGATAACAAATTAACATAACGAGGCTTAGTGCAATCGACAGTGTCAGGCTAACCAACGATTCCATTGGCGTGTTTTTCTTTCAGGCAAAGTGTTTGACCAAACATAAATGGTTCGACAACAAGCCTCTTGTACAATGCGCTGCAATGGAATGAGTAACACATATAATGCAACTGTAAAGCGCTGTGAACAATATTGGATGTAGCGCTGAACAACATAAATATTATTATTATGATTATAATGAAAAACCCTGCACAGCCTAATGCAGAAGATACATACAATTAGCACATACAATTTTCACCAACTGCTCTATTTCCCATTTGCATTATAGAAATTGACACAGTAATCTTCAAAGAGTACTGTTACATTAACACCTCTATTATAAGTGTGTTGCTTTGTGAATGTGTTACTTGAAGTTAGCGATGTGTCAAAGACATGCATATTTTTTAATCCGTTCTTGGACCTTCATTATTCTGAATATGCAATTAAAATAGGCTATTCACATAGTAGAGAGTTTGAAGTAAAATAATGTCAGATTTGATGAGCCATTATATGGAGAAGCACTTTTAAATGATTGCTGTGGTTTTATATCTAGTGAGCAAATATCGTTAGATTATTCCTACTTAAACCTTAAAAGCTTCATAATCCATGTGTTCATAACACATGATGTACCGAGTTAAAAAAAGTAGCGACTGCCAAATATTGGACATAAATGTATCCACGTATAATTATATAACTTACCCTTATTCTTGTAACTTACAGAGATGACAATTTCCTCAAATTATCTGCCACCATATACAGGGTTCCGGTGGAGAACAACCCTGTTATGATTGTTGTCTCACATGCCATCTTTGCCTGTGTGTTTCCACAACCTAAAACGTGAAATGTGTCTGCAATAAATTATTTAATAAATACCATATATAAGCAATGCTTCATAACACATAGACACTGATAGATTGGATGAGGTATATAATGCATACACGACCTGCTATTTACTTTAGTGATGCTTTCACGACTTTTTTTATTTGTTAATTTATTTTTAATAAACCTAAAAAAATATGAGTACAATAAATAGCTGTGAGGTGCCAATTTTGGCAAATGCTGGAAGAGGTGGGTGACAAAGACAGCGAGGTGGCCCACCTAACTGAACATATGCCAGGGGATATACTGTATATGTAGATTATATAGGGCGCAGCGCATTTGCACAAGTGAAAATCTACCATATATTTCAAGAGCAAATGTTTCACTATAACATATCTCAATAGCATTGTTTGGTATCTTACCCCAGGACATGCATAGGCAAGGGTAGCATAGTCGGTCAATAGTCTAAGCTTAAGGCGTTGCATGTCCTCTCAGTGCTACACAATCATGACAATGTAGTGCATACTTCGCTGGAACGCGGTCTGCCTTAAAACAAATCAAATATCATTTGTGGAGATACATAGCACTTAGTTTGAAGTATAAATAAAAATGTAACTGCAATTCCTACAAGGTATACGTAAAATCAATTTGACAATACTACTTTTGTTTTAACGGGCACTGGTCAGTTACCACGTGTTTATTAGGCGATAATACAAAACTTATTTGATAATGTTAATTTTACAAGGAAATTCGCTTTTTTATATTTGAGTTGGTCACAGTATTTCAACTAGAACCACGTGAAAACATATATCTAAGCATACATGTGTACATGTAAAAATACATTAGTACAAAGCAAAAGGTAATTACAGTGGTATTCGGAACTTACCGTAGCGCTGCAGGAGTCAGTCATATATATCGTCGTCGTCGTCGTCGTAGAAATGGCGTGTGTCCTACTGTACCTTATCGCGCGGGGTGAATTCAGCGCCACGAAGGAATGGATCAACTCCTCAAACGCGTTTAATTCGAACCAAAATGCGTCGTGAGTTAAGATGAGGTTAGCGCTTTGATATGCGTCACGCGCATAATGTCAAGCAATGGTTTTCGGAAGAGGACATGTAAACACTGTGAGACGGAGAGAAGCCGATTCAAGTGACGATGCCTCGTCGGAGGATGCAACCAGCAGTTGCAGGCCCATCTCTTCGACAATGCGAATCTGAAAAAGACAGCGATGGAGCGACGTTCCTGTTGACGATGATCAATGTATGTTGAAGGAAGTCGCGCCTACGACGTCACAAACCGACAAGGGTCTCAAATTTATAAAATTGTTCGTCAACAGTTTGTTGAAGGAGCACGGCATCCATCACTTCTCCATTCACAACAAGGAGACCAAAGCAAGTGTCGTGAAACAAATGCAATCGCACGCTAAAGACGCTAATTTGGCGATTATTTAAACAACATCAAACCTTATGGTACATCGATGTGCTACAGAACTTTGTGTAGCCATACAATGACACGTATCAAAGAAGCAAGGTGAATGCAGAGAATCATGAAGAGTTGTGTCAGGGAATCAGCGAATGAATAAATCGAGGCGTGGATTCAGGAAAGGTTACATGGTGAATTAGGTCGAAGAGTCGTGAGTCGCGCGTCGTCCGCGTCAGCTTCGTGCCGTTGACGAGTATCGTTCCGTTCAAGGACAGCACGGTGATTAGGTGTCGAGACATATCGAGCATGTCCAATACTTGCCCTTGTTTGGAGCGATCGAGATCGATATAAGGAGCGACACCTGACTTCCCTTACAATTCCAACGAGGTAAAGTGACGGTGACGCTTCATTTTGTAAGACCGGTCTGTCTGAAAGAAGAATTAAACTGATTACCATTCCCGTAAGGTGGGGTGTGAGCTGCCCAACTCCGTCCGTGCTTGAATGCGGCGGTGACACGTGTTATATAGGCTGGCTCCGTGAGAGTGGTAAAACGTGCTTTGAAGATCGGCATGCACATCGCCGACGAATTTACGTCCGGTCAGAATTTAAAGCTGGTGGTCAAATGACGCGCCATGGACGCTCGTAAGAACATGAAGAGCACTCGCTTTAAGGCGAATCCGGGTGTTCGACCGCATCAGCAGCAGCAGCAGAAGAGGACGCGGCAACGAATAAAACGCGTGACAGCGTCACGATGGGTCGGTGCACTGACATCTTACAGGTCATACCGGTGACGTGTTCGACGGTGGCTTTCGTCCATGTGCAATGTGGCGAGGGTGTTTAGAGCGAATTGGATCTCTTCAGCGTGCCGTCGTCTCAGACTAGTATCGACGCCGGACAATGGTCGGAACATTTACCAATCGCCTCCCTCGATTCGGGAGGTCCCATCGAATATTTGCTACCCGGATTGGTAGACGCCAACCTGGATGCAGCTAATACCTGTTCGAGCGAGCGATGGTTACAAAAGGTGACGGACCAAACCTCGACGCCGAGCCGGTGGGTCCTGTGAATAATGACACCCTCTTTTTTGACCTTTTCGACAAACACTTATCTGTATTGCGCCTTCATCGAAACGGCGTTCGGGTACGGTAGCGAGGCTAAAGACACGTAACTGACGAGTCAACTGTGGTACAAAGAGACCGCCAGTCACACGGACGCGACAAAGGATACCAACGAAGGGTTGTTGGATCGGGTCGTCGAACAAATGGGACGACTCCACGTTGATTTGTTCTTGCAAGTCCATTTCGTCATCAATTGGGTCACCGTCATGAATCCATTTGTACGAAGTAAGTAAGCATTCGCCCTAATGCTAAAAGTTCACACTGTCGACGCCAACATGTTCGCGATAAAAGCCGCCCTGAGACAGGCCGTCCAAATATCGCATATTATGGCACTCGATTAGGGTACTGCCAAATACCCTTTGTTTCCCGTCCACGGCAAAGTGTACTCCACCACTCAAGGGGCCATTTCACACTCGCATCAAAATGTGTTCCTAGGCACCCAGCCGACACGTGTAGTGTTGTGCTGTATTGACGACTCTTTCAATGCGGTGTACACGGACGGTCAACAGGTGACCGCCAAACCCATTCAACCGAAATTCCCGGAGTGGCGGTACATCAGGAGTCAACCTGTTCGCCTCGAACAGCAATGTGTCGCAGGACGATGGGAACGGTCTGACGTTTCCGTGACGGACACACTTTCTTCGGCTTCGACCTCACCCTGGACGCGTGTGACGGGTCGTGTTGCCACCTGATACAAAAGGCAACCTGCCCATGTAGCTTCATTTTGCTGCGGCGTTCGCTCTGACCGTGAACGTCATCGTGTAAGTTGAATTCGAGGCGGTGCTCGAAATCGACAAGAGCAATAACGTCATTACTGATGGACACCGAACAGGTCGCGCAACTCCTGCTGAGAAATGTTCAAACTAGGATCGTCGTCCACGAAATGATACACAAAGACTGGCTGCCGACGACGAAAGAAGCTTACCCAATGGTTATCGTGAGCAACACTCACGACTACGATCGACCGATTGAACACTGGATAGGTATTCTCTTCATTTGGGATGATTGACGCGGATTTACTTCAGAGTCATCTATCTAACGTGTTCGGGCAATACTGCGTTGCTTATTTATTGCTTCGACGTAACGGTGTGTCGATGAGCACGTTTACACAGACTTAGTCGCTAACGAATGTCGCCTGTTACTTTAGTTTAGAGCTCTCAGAGACGGTAAAATGTAGTATTGTTGCATCACTGTCACGTGTTCCTTAATTGCTTTGTTCATTTCTTTCAACCTTGGAGTTTCTGGAGCGGGAGACATCCCCGCAAAGTTGTTATAGTTGTTGGAGATGTGCCTTGGAGAATTTGTTGAATGAAAAATCGACAAACACGGGTGAAAATCGACACGTTAAGCGTAACACGGCGATCCTCACTCAGCGTTGATCGCTGGCAGTTCAACACTTACTACTACTGAACAATTAAACAAAAAAGAACTAAAGAAAGGTGAAATTATATATTGTTTATTTAGAGCACTACAAACACAATACAATAAAAGTGTTTGTAATGGGATGCGAAATAAATGTGAAATGTTCGCAGTACCAGGTGTCATTCAAGCAGCAATATTAAACAATTCAAACTTTGGATCGTTTTCGTTGTGATAATTTTAGGTCGTCTAAGGTATCATAATACTGTTTGATGTCAGTATTGTAAACAAAATAAATTAAGTTAATTTAATCATCATTTAAGAATTTGGTTTAGATAACTGTTGATACCCATACCATTTGTATCCGTTCTTTGCAGTTCTTCTGCGAAAACTGCAGCCCCGGCCAATGCAGATGGAGCCCCTCGTCAACATGTCCTCTCTCCCAACAAAGCGTCCCCACACTTCTATGAATCTCCCACACTTATATTTGCTGAAATAATGTGTTGAATTGACGTGACATACACTTGAGATAATAGACAAACACCATGATCTGACTGCGTCACTCTGTGACCAGGGTTCGCGGTCTCTTTCATTTGAAAGACTCAAACGACGCGAAATGAGGTAGCTGGCATGCCATTTATAGTTATCTCCGATGTGTTGTCCAGCAGGCCTTTGGGTTGCTGTCGTCCGCTAGCGCTTCTTTTCGAAGTTCGTCGGAGGATGAGACCATATTGCATTATAATCTCGCTGTCTATACCATTGGCTATACAAAGTCGGTTATACCGATTATCCAGTTGCCAACATGTTGGCGACTATTTTTTCAGCTGACAACTCAAATGTAGCCGTTATGAGTATGTTCGTATGCACTATCACTATGGCTTTGACGATCTTCTCTGGGATGCCATACGCATGGATAATCCGGAACAGTTTGTGTCTATCTACACATTCAAAGGCTTTTATGAAGTAGACGACACTAATGGCAGTGTTTTAGTTGGCTCTGCTACTTATGTCCGTGTTAGTTTCAAAATGTGACGACTCACAAGAAGCATACATTACTACGTTATAAACGCGAATTTGCTTAAGTAAATATCCCACTTTAGCAATTGACCAGATCTAATGTGTGCATACCATTACACAATTTCAGAAACAACCTACTTTGGAAGATTGAAATACCTTTGTATGGATTAGAGTTATTACACTGATACGGTATACATATGCAGCCTGTTTATATACTCATTACGTCCGCACATGTAGGCATTGTTGGTAGGAAAAAGGTAATTGTTAAAATTGCCAACGTAAGAGTCAACAGTAGTAATCATATCTGCAATTTATGGAGGGTGGAGCCATACTATTTCGCAGAGTGGCAGGTCACTCGAAGTTATAAAGCTTCCTTCCTAAATAATTATTGTCATGGCTCAAAACTATATAAACACATTATAGCATGAAATGGCATTCTTTCTAAAGGTAGAACAATCATTCGTTATTCGTGGTCGTCCTACAAGTGAAAACCGATCGTGTGTGTGAGTGCGTGAGTGCGTGTGGGTGAGCTTATGTATATGTGTGTATAAATGTATGTATGTTTCTGTGCGTTTGGGTGAGTGTGTTTGTGTGTGCGTGCGTGCGTGCATGCGTGCGTGCGTGCGTTTGTGGGTGTGTGTGTGTGTGAGTGTGCGTGTGGGTGAGCTTATGTGTATGCGTGTATATATGTATGCATGTTTGTGTGTGTTTAGGTGAGTGTCTGTGTGTTTGTGTGTGTGTGTGTGTTTGTGTGTGTGTGTGTGTGTGAGCGCGCGCACATGGCTGTACGTACATTACTTTCTCGTTGCACAATGGAGGTTATGATGACAGTTGCAACATTTATGCGTGATGTACTTCACAAAGAAACAATTGTGTGAATACACAACCAAAAAAGCATATATCGGCGGTAGAGGACAGCGATGCTTGAAGCAGATATGTGTTGTCCGTCGTTGCAGTACATCTCCGCAATGTCTGTCACTTTGGAATGTTTGGACAACGTCAGCAGCAGCACCTGCGCCGAAAATCATGACGTGAAATCGCAATAAGATAATTGTAAATTTCAATATATTGTGTAGATAGAAAAAAACAATACTGAATACCTTGGCAAACACTCACCTACGACACATCCGAACCCATACAAAACTATACTCAAACGCGCATGTTCGCACGCACGCAGACACGCATGCACATGCTGGTACAAGGGCATATCACACACATACACGCCCTTTTTCAATTGAACTGATATTAAATGCCGGAGGTATTATGCATGGACACTGAAGGCAACGGTATTTAAATATTGCGTATCGTCCACAACACAATCTTTATGGTGCATTATTCAAATAACACTGCCTAAAATATATTGCCTGCGACTGAATCACTCCATGTTACAATTGTCCTGATAAACGCCGATTAAGTGAATTGACTGCTTCATAAAATCAACTTGCCTGAACTGATTCCATTAAGCCGGGTTCACTCTTCCTGCGACGGCGACCTGACGGTGTGAGGCGCCGTCGCGTGGTTCACCTGGCCGTCCGTGTGCCCCGCCACCCACAAGTGTCCAGAAACCACGTCAACATTGATGTTTCCAACAAGCATTCCCAGAGGAACCACCTGAAACACAACAACTATCTGACTAACTGATTTACTTATTAATCAAGTAATTAAGTCAATAACTAGCTAATTAACTAACGTCCAACGTGATAACAATCGTATTATTTAGAAATAACTAAATAATCATCTTTACAGGTTTTATATGCGGATATATGACGCTACATAAATAAAAAAATGTATTATTACTAGAAAAATGCCCGTACCCAGTACGGGATAACTTCGTAGTTCGTACGTCACAGTCATCATTGCAATATGCCCGTACCCAGGACGGGATAACCTCGTAGTTCGTACGTCACAGGCATCATTGCAATATGCCCGTACCCAGGACGGGATAACCTCGTAGTTCGTACGTCACAGGCATCATTGCAATATGCCCGTACCCAGGACGGGATAACCTCGTAGTTCATTCGTCACAGTCATAATTGCAATATCTGCCAATTGCCTCAGGCCAATATGTCACCAACACGCTCGAGATTGTTTATGGGAACGTAAAATGTATTATCAGGAACAACCGCGTCAACCACGTGATGCAATACCCATTGAATGTTCAAAATGTTGAAGGGCGCGTGAATTTAGACCCATGGTGCTTGTGTTGGCATATACTAGTAGAATATATATTTTTTTTACTGCGACCTCAGGCCTATTCGTGTGTGTGTGTGTGTGTGTGTGAGTGAGTGTGTGTGTGTATGTGTGTGTGTGTGTGTGTGTGTGTGTGTGTGTGTGTGTGTGTGTGTGTGTGTGTGTGTGTGTGTGTGAGTGTGTGTGTGTGTGTGTGTGTGTGTGTGTGTGTGTGTGTGTGTGTGTGTGTGTGTGTGTGAGTGTGTGTGTGTGTGTGTGTGTGCTTTCTACTATAATAAATATAAACTGACCAGATGGCGCTATGTACTCTCAAATGGTTTACTAACTACATTATTCGCCGCGGGCGCTTGGTTTCTGCGATTGTTGGAAGTTATTATTTTACGTGGCGAACATTTGAGTTACCACAAACACCACTGATAACCCTTTGTTTACGAGGTATTTCGAAAGAATAAATGTAATTCGTTGGTCGCAGATTAATCCCTACATACAAACATACGCTAGCTCCATTATAGTTATTACTTGTTAAACGACGGAACGCTAACGGTGACATAAGGCCTCAGGCAAAGATAGTTCCAAAGAAAACGTCTTATGTTGCACAAATTCTTGCTGGAGTTGCGGTCTCTCCAAAGGCTGAGACCGGTAGGAGAGAATGTGGATCTGTCGAGATCGCCTTCGATGTCGAGGTCGTGGGGCCCGTGTCTGGGCTTCTCGAAGTCAAACAGCAATATGGCACCCCTACTCTGTGCCCTGTCCAACAACAGAGACGAGTTTAGGTTAAAAATATTTGTTTTATGTATCTCTGCTACAGCATCAACGTTTTCCCAACTATCTTCTTCACCATTATCTACGTTGACGACGATTGTATTGACACTGAAGGTGGTTATTATCGTCGTAGTCGAGTTAAATTAACAATTCCAGCAAGTCGCTCCTGTAATCTAATTTTACATTATTGTAATGGTGTATGTTTACATGAAATGTGTAATAAACATGTGTTTGTATGCATACGTCAACAGCTTGGCTGTTGGTTACATACCGTCTTGTGGAAAGAAAATGTCCATCTGAAAACGTAAACTATACAACATGGAGATACGATACGTGTATGACGCTATTGATTGGCTTCATCTCAGTTGTTTCAGCTCATCACAGGTATATTGACGCACATAATGTGTCAACAAGGCATCATATTGATTAGATAAGGAATCTCAGGTCAGCATGGGGCCATAGAGCGGCCGTGCGAATGAACCACCGGTGTCTGGACATGCCAAGGAGCTAAACCAATACATGACGTAAATATGTACAAATTGCAACCACTATGTTGTGCTTTTAGGCTATTTAGCAAAAGTGATTTGGAATTGCCCCACTCTTCCTAACACACAATGCAGTGTTTGAGATATTAATCCGCTTTGGCCTATCCTTGCTGAAAATGTGCGTTGAAGTCAGATGACGCGTATGTCATATTGCAAGATAAAGCTGCACAATTGACAATATCGGTTGAACACTTTTGGTTACTATGGTTGGAGACATTTCAACTGATACTCTTGAAAGTGTGGAACAATTTCCAACAACTAATTTGCTTACGGAACAACTCGAACTGTGTGAGTCTCATAACGCTTTCGACTCACCTAAGAAAACAAATCAAAGCAGGAATCACCGCACAACTTGATAATGTCAGTGTGGAACGTTGCACGCGTTCCACAAGAGTGGATATTTACCAAAAATTATCTTACTGTTTATGAGATAGAAGATACATTAGTGTATTGGAATGACACAGGTAAACCGCTCCTCTTAGTAGTTGGCAAATTACCCGCTAAGGAGTTCCTCAATCTTCTAGCGGTCTGTATTACAAATGTTTTTTTTTTATATATACGAAGGATGCACCGTGGAAATAACCATATATAATTAGCGTCCCTTCCGTCAAGTACCAGAATAAAGGAATCGAACAAAACCGCCTACGTTGTTGTATTTGTCTATTAAAAAAGTCGACACCCTTGGGACGACAGGGATTGTGGGCACAGCTGAGGAAATATCGTTGCATCAATGATTTATAGACATATTCGAGGCACTGAATTCAGGTATGATGGAATTGGAGAAGCGCATAAGCAAGGCACGGTTAACTTTTGTTCGTCTGCATAAGCATTTGTGAATGAGATTTACCATTAGTAAATCATAGCGAAATGTTCGGAGCATAGAGCAATAGTAGTTTCCACGCTGCTCTATGGAGTTGAAGCATAGACTATGCACCGAAATCATGTTAGGAAACGGCATGCCTTGCTGGTGATACATGGGTATAACATGGAATATTCGCATACCCAAAAAGGACAACCTCTAATAAGCAAACACCCAGAGCACGTATAAATGACAGAGACAAATAAGGCGACTCGAATAGATGACAACAGACTTCCTAAAGAAATGTTGTACTTCCAACTCTCGGAAGGTATTAGAAGCAGGGGTCGCCTCACACTTAGATTCAAAGATGAAGTAATGCTAACATTGAAGAAAAGAAACATACACTTCAAGTGATCCAAGCGAGCATTAATAAACGGACAGAGACTGACAGCGAGAGGTGGTAGTTTTCCGATTGATGTGTCTAGCATAGACAACAGAAGAATGATCTTTATCGATATGCAATAAAGCAATATATTATACCGTTAACTGTTGTGCATAGAATAAATATGTGGTAACAATATACGTTTAATTAAACAACTATATAACTGAGTATTGAATAATGTTGTTATGTAAATAACAATATAAACTAGCACGAGCACATCTAGAAGAATCAACTAAAACAAAATGGCGTATTGTGAAGGACTTACGCTGACTGGTTGCACAAGAATGTTATGTATCCAACTGTACATATAATGAAAATGTGTTGGAATATGGATACTTCGGCCTACGAGCTTGGAACATACGCGCCAGCAGACGACAGCAACGACGAATGAGACAGCACTTTTAAGACAAATCTCGACTGTCTTACAAATGCAATCGAGCGCGAAGCCTGGTCGTATTGCGATGCAGTCGGTTGGTGATGTATGTTAATGACATCAGCTGTATATCACGCCTATTCATCGAACTAGTTCAACAGCTATGCGTGGGTGAAGTGTTGGATTCGTAGATTTGTGTGGATGCTCATTCACACGCTTGTGATTATGTACACATCATGCAACTAAACTCTATAAACCTCGAATCAAACCAGGGTTTGCTCATGTATCAACCAGAAGTCCATGGATGATGTTACATTTTGTTTCGCTCAGTTACTTCTGAATAATGTACCGACATATCAGTTTCCACTTCACATAGCAAGTGCGTGTAGACAGTGTTTATGTTTAATTAGCCTGTAATTATATGTTGATAAATTGTTTAATAAGACGTAGATATTCCACGCCCAATAACAATGATCCACTGATAGTCATAGTACCGTTTAACTGGTCATGTGCGCACAGGCAAAGAAACGACGCACGCACGCACGCACGCAGGCACGCACGCAAACATTTACTTGATAATTTATTTAATGTCCTCTACGAGAAAGAATACTTCCCAATATCCAAACTACAGTGATCCTTTACTAATGTAACATCACGCCCTTTAGTTATATTATATTTGTTGAGTGAGACTATTTATATAAATTGTTTAATATCCATTCAATATCTTAAACAAGTTCAATTTGACCTCATCTTAACAGAGTTGCCTCTACGGTTGTTAAAAAAATGTTTTTCAGTAGTTCTTTAACATTAACTTATCTGAGTTTTGTATTCGTTCAAAATTTGTTATCTTGTATTAAATAAATTAGGCCTAACTGTTTTATGCATAGTTATCTTTTTATCCGTGTGTTATTTTTAAATAATGGTATGAGGTTCGCCTCTTTCCATTCAAAAGGAACCATACCCTATTTTAATGACAGGTTTAACGCTTTTGTAAGTGGTCCAACTAACGGCATGCGAGGTGGGGTGACAACGAGACGATCGGTGGAAATCCTGTTTTGCACGGCGAACGACTCAATGGCGGGAAGCGTTAACAGTCACGACGAGCTTGAGTTCACCGTCACTGACGACATGCTTGCAAACTTAACCCTTTCGCCGCCCCAGACATTAACACACCTAACCGTGGTAGCGGAACCCCCTAAAGCTGTGAAAAAGGCAAAGGGTGAGGAAAAAACAAAAACAATTGTATGTATTTCACAGTGCAAACATAAAGAAAAGAAACGTGCAGCATGGTACAATGCCAACTTTGCCAGCTTCGCCGCGTGCAGTTATCAATCATGAAGACAATTGCCCATTGTTGTAATGTATCTGGTGGATAAAATGTCCAACCTCGAAGAGACAATGCAGGTAAAATAAAACAATGCCGCATTAATCAATCTGGTGAAGGCGCAGTGTAATGCAAATGATTCCATCAGGAATAAGAACTGTGCTCTGGTCGGAAAAGAGAGATGAATGAAAAACTTTACAAACTTAGTCGGACTTGGCAAATCTGAGTCAAGCGCGTACTGAACACGAATGCTATGCCGCAGTAACAAATAGTAAGACAAGCAGAGTTTCATGTTTGATGATCAGATTGTACGGGATATCCACAAAATCACCACTGCGGACATTGAACCGGTGGCCTTGCATACAAAAACTAGGGCTACGCCAAAAAAATACGAATTGCTATCCAGAGGAGTGAAGTAAACAATCAGGCTGACGAACTCACTAACTTTTGTAGCGAGGTAGTCGTGGGTGACGCGGACATGAAACAAGTGAAGCAGTCAATGCAAATTTTACCATCAGGAATAAAACCTCACCAGCAGTGTAGTCAGCAGTGTGACGATCAGCAGTGTTTTGCCCAATACAACAGGGGCACACGATGAAAGCATTATGTTCCACTGTGTGAAAATGTTAATGCATAACGTCTCACTAGCGGCTTCCAAGCATCGTGAAGACGGAGCTCAATGTGGGTCCTCTTCGTAGAAGGGCTGCAACACATCAAAGCCGACTGGCAGAAGGCCGCCGAAACAGGACCGCTCCTAGTGGCACGCATGAACGACGTTGCGTGCGTGAATGTCACCGACACCTGGTTTAGGAGCTACATGGATTAGAAGTATATCGGACTAGAAGGTTTCTGTTGGAAAGGAGGGACCGGGTGGAGAGAGGAGGTGGATGTGCTGCGTGCTATGTGGCGGTTCCATTATATTGAAGATCATCAGCACGAAATGCTATGAATTAGATTGAAGCACCCCCATCTATCGGTTGACAAATTTTTGCCAAATCTTTTGGTTTTGTAGCGCCAATGCGCTCGGATTTTCCGAGGATATTGGCGCCACATAAGTCATTTATTATTTTGTATTATGAAAATACCAAAACAGTATTCTTATATTATTATAGCGTGCATCTATCATTCACCAGGTGTTGACAACGGCTCTTTGCAGAAGTACCTGATAATTAACCTGGACACTGTTTTCGACGTAGCCGAGACTGTGGTGTTATTTTGTATGGAAATTTCAATAAATTAAAAAACTAATTTTTACTCACATTTTATAGATTCGAACAAATTGGTAACATAGCCGCACGTAATCGAGCAATATTAGAAAACATGTGGTATAACGTGTCACCTGTTTACGGTAGTCCGACACTGCTTGACGGAGTGGAAACATCAGACCACAAGATTTTGTTACTGGTCCAATCGTGTCTCACAATATTTTACACATATATCCCACAGCATCACAATTGCTCCACCAGTTTTACTAGTCAAAAATTGCAACACTCGAGGAATTATCGACACTTGACTGGTGGAAAAACGTTAAGCTTCTGATGGGAAAGTCTCTTGACAGCAACAGTGAGATGCAGGGCCTGGCCAATAAATACACTAAAGGGGATATGGACAGCTTGGTAAACTCTATGAATTGGTTTTTTGTGTGAGTGTGTGAAGGTTTACCAAGATTGCAGCCCTCTCACCCAATATTTGACGCCGAACAACCACTGCCAGCGGAGTTCGTTATCAACGTGACATATACACATGTTGCTCTTAAAATGAGGAAGGTTAACAAAGCCACTGTACCTGACAACATTCCACCACCATGGGCATTGACATATTTTCGGACCTTCTAGCGGCACCGTTCACAACTATCTTTAACAGCTCACATGGGAAAGAAGTACTACCCAAACTATGCAAGTTAGCAACTGTCATTTCGTTGACATTATACCTATTTCGCTGACTCCAATTCAGGCAAAGGTGTTTGGGTCACTTGTCCTGCAATGGGTCAATATTTGTATTAAACCACATATTGAAGGGAGGCAGTTTGGAATAATGGCATGGACTAGCACTACTGATGTTCTGGATGTAACAGTGGTAGGGCACTTACATTTTGTGAACGCTTTTGACAAAAAGCTACATCAAAGATTACTACTTAAGTTAAAAGCGCATTTCTGATAATCGAATATATAGAACAATTGTTGACTGACATAAAAAATGCGTGTTGTAGTAGATGGGGAGGTTTCAAACTGGAAATCCGTTTTGAGCAATTATCATTATCATGAACTTTATTATTCTTAACTATATATATATATATATGTATATATATATATATATATATATATATATATATATATATATATATATAAATGATTTATACTTTACTATAACAAGCAACGCAGTTAACTTTGCGGATGACACAAACGTGTTTAGAAAGGTTAACAATGATGGGGTGATAAAAGGCATTTATAAACCGATATAGACGAACCAGTTAAATGGTCTGAGAAATGGCAGATATTATTACATTTTGGGAAATGAAAATGTCTACGTACAGGACACGGGAACTTGGATGTAAATTATAAAATGGGATATACTGTTTTAGGTATTAGTGTAAAATAAAAGTATTTAGGAGTTACAATAGTCGCTGATATGAAAGTTTCAGAACCGTAAGATACTGCACCTTCAAAGGGTAATTAAATTCGTTCGATTATTAGGAGAAACATAAGATACAAAGAAAAACATATAAAGTGACGATCATAGTTAACCATATCTATGAACACATATAATAAGCAATGTTGCCCAGACACTCCGAAAGAAGGAAAGAGCTATGTGTAACAATTGGTATCACTTATTATCCCCATACCCCCATAACACTATACGACTACGTAAATAGTGTAGCATTTGCATTTGATTTAGAACTAGCCAACTCTATGTAGCACACACTGATGTGTTTGATATTCACAAATGCATTGGGCTGTCATTGCGTTGAGTGTACACTGAAGACAGATGACGCGTCTACCACGTTGAAGGATAAAGCTGCAACACAGACGCGATCGAAGGATCACTTCTGCTTATTACGGTTGGACATTTCCACTGATACTTGAAATAGTGGAACAATCTCCAACTGCTAATTTGCTTACTGAGCCACCCGAAGTATATGAGACGAATACAAATTTCATAGCATATGCATGATGTGTTTACATATATGATTAGCTCTGATTATTATTTACTACGTTAACGTATTTATATTGGCCTCTATGGCTGTTTTTATTTTGTAAGACATCCATGTTCCAATACATATGCATGTCATTTCATGTGAATGTATATGCATCCCATACGTGCGTACATGCGTTTGCACATGAATGTGCGTGCGTGAGTGAATGCGTACGTGTGCGGTAGCGCCATCACCAAGATAGCTCTTTGTGAAGAACACCGTGCGTAAATCCAGCAGCCAAGAAAGAGATGGCGGGATAAGGAAGAAGGGAGGGGAGGGTGAAATGGGGTAAAAGGAAGAGAAGAGGAGAATAATGTGATCAAGACCGAGAGGGTGAGGAAATGGCGGAGGGCGACGGAGATGAAGACGCAGAGGAAGAGGGATAAGTAGTGCTCGTTACATTGCCAGCCCAGTCAGCTCAGATAACAAACTTTCCCAATGTCGTTGCTCCCCACTGTCTGCTGATTGCCTGATTTGAAGCTTTGTGTAAAACTCAACCCAACATATCTAGAATAAATAACTTATGTCGTTACTGTACCTGTGCACAAACGACATGCTCAACGGTAATGTAACTCTCATCGAATAATTGCTTTTTGGGTGTGGAGCATATGTAGATCATATTACACTTTTTAACAATATATAATTACAGACTCATTACATTCATTGTCTACTCGCACTTGGTATGCCAAGTGGAAACTAATACGTCTGTATATGATATAAATGAAAGAAAAAATATGAAACTTCATCCATGAACATCTGATCTATGAATTGCATACCGTGGTTTGATTCGAGCTTTGTAGAATTTGGCTTCATGGTGTGTAATTAAAAATGTTCACTCTAATCAACATACTTAAATTACATTAAAATTAAAATAAATCAATTACTTCATTTATTAAAATTGTATTTTAAAACATACCTGATAAACCATTTAAATGTGCTGACAGTGTACCAAACACCATGGTATTAACGAGTTTTTTTATAGAAATTTGTGTTAGCCATTGGAAAGGGTAGCTCTTTAAATGATCTCAGAGCATATGAAACCATTCGAGCGTCCGGTAGTACATTATTCAGTTTGTGGTTACTACGCCTCATTCTACCGAAATGCACATTACATATGTTGTACCGCCAGTCGTGCAGCGTTGGTACGATTACCTTCTGCAGAATATCCTCCTACGTAAAACTAGGAAATCTAGTTTTGAGACACCGTTTTTTATTATGTCGATACTGTCTGATAAATATTTGGGAAAGTTCGTGGGCCATACCAGACAATCATATTGAACTACTGGTCTGATCACATATTGATAAATTCTTACCAAATCAATTGATTGATTCCAGCATTTTTTAAATGATATATCATATATACCCCTTTACTTGCCTTTGCAACTATTTCATATTTATGTGCATTCCAATTTAAATCAGTTGACATAGTTATACCGTTAACTTCTTCTTGAGTAACTCTATCAGTATTAGTCCCATTTATATCAATATATGGCAGAGATACAACGACATCAACTCTATCTACTTTTTACTGCGGCATAGGATTCGCGTTCAGTAAGGTACTGATTCAGATTTATCAAGTCCGACGAAGTTTGTCAGGACCAGAGCACATTTTTTTTATTTCTGATGGTATCATTTGCATTGTACTGCGCCTTCACCAGATTGATTAATTCGGCAGTGTTTTCACTTAACTGTAGCATTGTCTCTTCGATATTGGATACTTTGTCCACCAGTTGCATTAAAACACTTGGCAGTTTTCTTCATGCATGGTAACGCTACACGACAATGGTCGTCTCTGGCTGTTCGCCAAAGCATTCGTATTGGACCCACAGCTGGCAGAGGTGACATTGTAAAATGCTGCCCGTTTCTTTTCCTTTATGGCGTGACTTACAGTTGAGATCATCAACATACGTCATTAACTCGCGCTCAACTTCATTTATAAGACAGTGAGCTACTGTCACGACATTCATAGTTATCTCGTCAAAGTGCTGTCTCATTCGTCGTTGCTGTCGTCTCCTGGCGTGTATGTTCCAAGCTCGTCGGCCGAAGTAACCATGTTGCACCACATTGTCACTATATGTATCGTTGGCTACATAACACTCTTGTGCAGCCATTCAGGGTAAGTCCTTCGCAATACGCCGTTTTGTTTTATTTGATTCTTCAGCTGTATTCATGCTAATGTACATTGTTATTTACATATAAGCTTTATACATTAATCAGTTATATAGTTTTTAATTAAATGTATTTTGTTAACAATTATCCATATTCATCCTCTGCGCAACAGTTAACGGTATAATGTATTGCTTTACTGCATAGCGAATAATATCATTCCATTGTTGTATATGATTGACACACGAATCAGACAACTACCATATCTCGCCGTCAGTCTCGGTTTCGATCAATAATGCTCGCTTGAATCACCTGAAGTTTATATGTTTCTTATATTTTCTTCAATGTTTGCATTACTACTCTCTTTGAATCTACGTGTGAGGCGACCCCGGCTTCTAATACTTTCCGACAGTTGGAAGTACAACATTTCTTTAGGAAATATGTTGTCATCTATTCGAGCTACCTGATTTGTATCTATGATATATGTAAATGACTAGGATTATACTATAACAAGCAGCGCAGTTAAATTTGCGGATGACACAACCGTGTTTAGAAAGGTTAACAATGATGGTGATAGACGGCATGTATAAACCGATATAGACGAACCAGTTAAATGGTCTGAGAAATGGCATATGTTATTACATTTTGGGAAATGTAAATGTCTACGTACAGGACACGGGAACTTGGATGTAAATTATAAATTGGGATATACTGTCTTAGATATTAATGTAAAATAAAAGTATTTATAAGTTACAATAAGCGCTGATATGATAGTTTTAGAACCGTAAGATACTGCACCTTCAAATGATAATTACATTATTTGGATTATTAGGAGAAATATAACTTACAAAAAACATATAAAGTGACGATCAGAGTAAACCATATCTATGAACACATATAATAAGCAATGTTGCCCAGACACTCCGAAAGAAGGAAAGAGCTATGTCTAACAATGGGTATCACTTAATATCCCCATACCCCCATAACACTATACGACTACGTAATGAGTGTAGCATTTGCATTTGATTTAGAACTAGCCAACTCTATGTAGCACGCACTGATGTGTTTGAGATTCACAAACGCATTGGGCTGTCATTGCATTGAGTGTACACTGAAGTCAGATGACGCGTCTACCACGTTGAAGTATAAAACTGCAACACAGACGCGATCGAAGGATCACTTCTGCTTATTACTGTTGGACATTTCCACTGACACTTGAAAGAGTGGAACAATCTCCAACTGCTAATTTGCTTACTGAGCCACCCGAAGTGTATGAGACGAATACAAATTTCATAACATATGCGTGATGTGTTTACAAATATGATTAGTTCTGATTGTTATTTAATACGTAAACGTATTTCTATAGGCATCTATGACTGCTTTTATTTTGTAAGACATCCATAGTCCAATACATATTCATGTCCGGCATTTCATGTGAATGTATATGCATCACGTGCGGGCGTGCATGCGTTTGTACATGAATGTGCGTGCGCCAGTGAGTGCGTACGTGTGCGGTAGCGCCATCACCAAGGTAGTTCCTTGTGAAGAAAACCGCGCGTAAATCCTGCAGCCAAGAAAGAGGGGGAAGGAGAGGGAAGAAGGGAGGGGAGGGTGAGAGGGGGTAAAAGGGAAAGTAGAGGAATAACGTGATCAAGACCTAGAGGAAGAAAAAATGGTGGAGGGCGACTGATATGGAGACACAGAGGAAGAGGGGCAAGTAATGCTCGTTAAATTGCCAGCCCAGTCAGCTCAGATAACAAACTTTCCCAATGTCGTTGCTCCCCACTGTCTGCTGATTGCCTCATTTGAAGCTTCGTGTAAAACTCAACCCAACATATCTAGAATAAATAACTCATGTCGTTACTGTACTTGTGCACACACGACATGCTCAACGGTAATGTAACTCTCATCGAATAAATGCACTTTGGGTGTGGAGCATACGTAGATCATATTACACTTTTTAACAATATATAATTACAGATTCATTACATTTATTGTCTACACGCACTTGGTATGCCAAGTGGAAACTAATACGTCTGTATCTGATATAAATGAAAGAAAAAATTATGAAATTTCATCCATGAACATCTGGTCTACGCATTGCAAACCTCGGTATGATACGAGGTTTGTAGAATTTGGCTCCACGGTATGTAATTAAAAAAGTTCACTCGAATCAACATAATCAAAGTATATTAAAACTAAAATAAATCAATTACTTTACCTATTAAAATTGTATGTTAAAACATACCTGATAAACCATTTAAATGTGCTAACAGTGTACACAACACCATGTCATTAGCGCGAATATTTATAGCGTTTTATGCTAGCCATTGGAAAGGGTAGCTCTTTAAATGATCTCAGAGCATATGAAACCAGTCGAGCGCCCGGTAGTACATAATTCAGTTTGTGGTTACCACGCCTCATTCTACCGAAATGCACATTACATATCTTGTTCCGCCAGTCGTGCAGCGTTGGTACGATTACATTCTGCATAATATCCTCCTACGTAAAACCAGGAAATATAGTTTTGAGACACCGTTTTTTATCATGTCGATACTGTCTGATAAGTATTTGGGATAGTTCGTGGGCCATACAAGACAAGCATATTGAACTACTGGTCTGATCACATATGAATCAATTCTTACCAAATCAATTGATTCATTCCAGCATTTTCCAAATGATATATCATATGTACCCCTTTCGTTACCTTTGCAATTATTTCATCTTTACGTGCATTCCAACTTAAACAAGGTGGTGAAATTATGCACAACACTTTTGCTTGAGTAATTCTTTCAATATTAGTCCCATTTATATCAATATACGGCAGAGATACAACAACAACAACTATATTTACTTTATAATGTGGCATAGGATTCGCGTTCAGTAGGGTCCTGATTCAGATTTGCCAAGTCCGACGAAGTTTATCAAATTTTTCATTCATCGCTCTGGTTTCGTTGCCATGATTTATTTTGTTGCGAAGACATGCTATTGTGTTGATCAGATCACAGTTTTTAATTCATGATGGTATCATTTGCATTGCACTGCGCCTTTACCAGATAGATTAATTAGGCATTGTTTTCGGTTAACTGTAGCATTGTCTCTTCGATATTGGATACTTTATCCACTGTTTGCTCTAAAACACTGGGCAGTTGTCTTCATGCATGGTAACGCTACACGCCAATGATCGTCTCTGTCTGTTCGCCAACGCATTCGTAGCGGACAACAGCTGGCACGGGTGACATTGTACCTGCTGCACGTTTCTTTTCCTTTAAGTTTGCACAGTGGAATACAGCAAGTTGTTTTTGTTTTCGGAAAACTACCATCTCTCGCACTCAGTGTCGGTGTCGATTATTAATGCTCCTTTGGATCACCTGAAGTTGATATTTTCTTATATTTTCTTCAATGTTTCTATTACTATTCTATTTTAATCTACGTGTGAGGTGACCCCGGCTTCTAGTACCTTCGGACAGTTGGAAGTACAACATTTATTCAGGAAATATGTTGTCATCTACTCGAGCACACTGATTTGTCTCTATGATATATATATATATATATATATATATATATATATATATATATATATATATATATATATACATATACATATACATATACATATACATATACATATGCATATGCATATACATATACATATACATATACATATACATATACATATACATATACATATACATATATATATATATATATATATATATATATATATATATATATATATATATATATATATATATATATATATATATATATATATATATATATATATATATATATATATATATATATATATATTGTCTGTATCGTTTATACTTGCTCTAGGTGTTTGCTTATTTGAGTTTGTCCTTTTCGGGTCTGCGAATATTCCATGTTATACCCATGTATAACCAGCAAGGCATGCAGTTTCCTATCATACTTTCGATTCCACAGAGCAGTGTGGAAACTGCTGCTGCTTTATGCACCAAACATTTCACTGTGATTTACACATTTGTTAATTTGAATATGTTTTTATTGATGTGCGAGTACTCCGTGTTGTTCCCATGTATCACCAGCAAGGCATGTTGTTTCCTGACATGTTTAAGGTATAGTGTATCATCTGCAGCTCCATAGACAGCGTGGGAAACTACGATTTATCTATGCACCAGATATTTCATTATGATTGTCATGTGGTAAATCTCATTCACAAAGGCTTGTGCAGAAAAGCAAAAAATTGTATGCCTTGATCGTGCGCTTCTCAAATTCCATCATCCCTGCAATGCCTCAAACATTTCTACAAATAATTTAGGCAACGATAGTTCCACAGTTGTGCCAACAATCCCTGTCGTCCCACGATGTAGATTTTTTGTCAAGTCATCAACGCCTACGTATACGGTTTTGTTCGATATCTCTATTTTAGGACTTGAAGCTAGTTAAAACAAAAATATTTTATATATATATATATATATATATAAATATATATATATAAATATATATATATTTGAAGCTAGTTAAAACAAAAATATTTTATATATATATATATATATATAAATATATATATATTTATATATATATATATATATATATATATATATATATATATTTATATATATATATATATATATATATATATATATATATAAACACAGTTTCAATCACTACCTTTGTAATACAGACAGTTAGACTATTGAGGAACACCCATACGAGTACTTTGCCAGTTTCTAAGAAGAGTTGTATACTTTTTTTTACATATCCACTCTTTATCTCCACTCTTGTGGGGCAAAATTACGGATTGACACTATGAAGTTGAACAGTGATTCCTGCCGTGATATTTATCCTTACGTGAGTCGAAGGCGTTTCCGTCTCAGATAGGGCAAGTGGTTTAATAAGCAACCTAGCATTTGAAAATAGTTCCACACGTTCAAGAGTATCAGTTGAAATGTATCCATCCATAGTAAGCAGAAGTGAGCAGCCGATCTTGTCAATTGTGCAATTTTATCCGTCATTATGAATTTATTGCAAACTCTCAGCAAGGACAGGCCAGACTGTTGATAATCCCACACACACTGCATTGTGTGGTAGGAAGAGTTGAGCAGTTACTAATCACTTTTGCTATACAGCCTAACACCACAACATAGTTGTTGTTATTTTTCCATAGTTAAGACGTGGGTTTGTGTAGCTTCATAGCATATCCACATACACATGGGTCATGCGCAATGCCCCACTATGGCCCCATGCTTATCTAATCAGCCTGATGCCTTGTTGACACACTAGTTGAGTTAATAATCTAGCGATCAGCTGAAAACAACTGATATGAAGCCAAGCAATAGCGCCATACATTTGTCGTATCTTTATGTTGCATAGATTACGCTTACGTTTACGAGTTTACGTTTTCAGATGGACGCTTTCTTTCCGCAAGACGGTGTGTAACAACCAGGCAGGCCGGTGTAGGCAGGTGCCAGGCATCGGTATGTGTTTTTGATTGTACGTGTGTGCGTGCTTGCATGAGTGTTTGCGTGCGTAATAGTGTACGTATATACACCGACACATGTTTCTTTCATATATAATGTAAACTTGCATCATTAAAATAGTGTAAAGTAAGTTTACAGGAGCGGATTGTTGGGATTGCTAATTTGACCTTCAATATATATTATTATAAAATATCCAGCAAAATAATAATTATTCACGCTGCAAGCACGGTTGACCATTTTTATGTTCTACCTAATTTCACACAATTACTTGAAACAGTATACATACATTATTTAAGTTGTTATTTCATTGTTGCATAAGCGGTATCAAACCTAGTATAATATGTGTCCGTGTGTGCTAGATAAAGGTTCTGAAGACATCCAGGTGCTGCCGAATGGACTGGCGTTCATCACATCGGTAAGTTCTGGTGGCCTTTTGTGTTGATTATTAATCATACGATGCTATACTTAATTCGACGACGACGACGACGACGACGACTATAACCGCCTTCAGTGTCAACACAATCGTCTACAACGTAGATATCGACGACGAAGATAGTAGTAAAAACGTTGAGGCCGTAGCAGAGAGACATAAAGAAAGAATGCTATATTTTAACTAAGCTCGTCTCTGCTGTTGGACAGGGCTTTGACCCAGAGAGTAGGGGCGAAATATTGCTGTTTGACTTCAAGAAGCCCAGACACGGGGCCCACGCGCTTGACATCCTAGGCGACCTCGACAGATCCACATTCTCTCCTCTCGGCCTCAGCATTTGGAAAGATTGCAACTCCAGTAAGAATTTGTGCAACGTAGTACATTTTCTTTGCAACTGTCTTTGGCTATCCCGTATGTCATCATTACTGTTGCGTCGTTTAACAATTAATAACTATAATCGAGGTAACGTTTGTTATTATTGTATTTAGGTATTAATCTAAAACCCGCGAAATAAATTTAAAAACAATTCGAAATACCCCGTAAACAAAATATTCTCAGTGGTGTTTGTGGTAACTCAAATATCCGCTACGTAAAACAATAACTTCCAACAATCGCAGATACCACGCACGCGTTCTTCGAATACTTTGGTTCGTAAACCGTTTGAGAGCATATATCGCCATGTGGGCGGTTTATATTAATATTAGTAGAAAGCGCGCTCGCATGTATTCGCCGGAGGGGGCAGTAATATTAAAATAAATTGTACTATTCTATGCCAACACATGGGTCTAAATTCATGCGCCCTTCAACGTTTTGAACATACAACGGGTATTGCATCATGAGCTTGATGCGGTTGTTCCTTGTAATAGGGTTTAACTAGATTTTAACAATATTGCTATCAGAAACAACAAGTTCTAGATGGCAAGTGGCAAAGGAAGCCATTGGCTTTTCGAGAGTCCAACATGTATGTGTAGCCCGCCATGAACAGATATCCGTCAACTCTATTTGAAAACATATTCACACTACTAGCTCTAACTCATTTGGCAGTTTGTTCCATTCATTTGTCACCCTCTGTGAGAAAGATTACTTTCTCATGTCCAACCTACACTGCTCCTTAACAAAACACTGCTTTGTGTACTGCCTTCTTTAAATTTGAAGAACATATTCCTATCGACATCCTCACAACTGTTCACTATTATAAACACACAATCTCGAGCGTGTATGTGGCATATTGGCCTGAGGAATTTTTTATATATTGCTATTACGACTATCACGTGTGAACTACCTAGTTATCCCGTCCTGGGGACTGGCATTTTTGTAATAATAATGTGACGGTCGGCAGCGCGCTAGCTGCGTAACTGCCCTGCCGTCTGATTCTAAGAGTTCTACTCTAACCGCGGGCAGCTCCATGTAGAAAAGAATCGAACCCATCCGTGGTAATCATCCAGTCAGCAGTTTGTGTGTAATTAACAGAAGACTTTATTTCGTAGACTTCAACGGAAGAACTAATTTCGCAGGATGAGTATTCTCGGTTAACCTGTAATATATACACGGAATAAAACAGTAAAATTAGTAACCTGCTTGGGCCTTTCTAATTCACTAAATTCACGCAGTTCACAACAGCTGAATGCAAATGGTTGTCCGTCTAATGCGCCGTGTCTTCCGCGCAGGGAGAAGACCATACATATAATACATGTTGCAATCACCAGACGGCGACACCCGCCCATCCAATGTTCCCTAGTCCAACGCCCGGAAAGTCATAACACCATTTACAAATAATAATAAATCTTATTTATGTAGCGTCGTATATCAAAATAAAAACCTGTACATATGATTATTTCGTTATTTCTTAATGGGTTGTAGCGTTCTCAGTCACGATGTAACAGTCGCATTAAAATGTTGTATAATTCGTCATGACGCATTATATTAATTGATTTTCAGACGTGATCTACATATTTGTTACGAACACTCGCGGGAACGGAAAAGAGACGGTGGAGAAGTTTCGGTACGACGAGAAGAGACGACAATTGTGCCACATCCGAACGTACAGTGACCCGACAATCACGCAGTCAGTGTTTCTAAAAAATCAATGTATTTGATCAGCATCAACAAACGCTTTGTAGACTATTCAGAATTGTTAATATGTCAACAGGTTTGATAAGCTGATACGTGTTATAAACGGACTGCAACCGATTCAGCTTAATGACGTAAATTCGTGTTTTAAAATATTCTGAGTCATTTCCATATTGATATGTAAAATGTTAACTTTTTTACAAGGGCTTTCAAAACTCTATATATACTGTATATATGGGGGCTCTTGGAATGTTTAACAACTTGAATGAATAGTTCAAAGTCACCGCTGTTTTCCTGTGCACCATCAGCCCCAATGACATCGTGGCGACGGGAAAAGACAGTTTCTACTTCACCAACTACTACAAGTGCGATTTTCTTGTGGAGTTAATTCATGGTCGCAGTCTTGGCAATGTCGGCTTCTACGATGGCAGGAGGGGGCATATTCTCCTAGCAGGAATCAGCAGCCCGAATGGTATAAACATCTCCCCGGATGGCAAGTAGGTGTCCGCAGTATTGTTGTCAATAAGAAATTGCCCGTTATTAGAGCGAAACTAAAATAATGGTTTGGGTTTTATCGAATGTGATCTAAAATTAGAAGATTCCAGTCATTTCTCCGGTTGACCGAGACATGACATGTTAACCAGCGCGACTGCTAACCGTAAGCGCAGTTCTATGAACATTGGATAAAATAGACTACGCATGACGTCATTCCGGAATTGCCCATGATTAGAGCGAAATAAAAGCTGTGGTTTGGGTTTATTCGAATGTGGTCTAAAATTAGAAGATTCCGGTCATTTCTCCGGTTGACCGAGACATGACATGTTAACCAGCGCGACTGCTAACCGTAAGCGCAGTTCTATGAACATTGGATAACATAGACTACGCATGACGTCATTCCGGAATTGCCCATGATTAGAGCGAAATAAAAGCTGTGGTTTGGGTTTATTCGAATGTGGTCTAAAATTAGAAGATTCCGGTCATTTCTCCGGTTGACCGTGGGGTGACATGTTAACAAGCGCGACCGATAAGCGCATGCGCAGTTCTATGAAAATCGGATAATAAGACTATATGTTTTTATTTGGCGAACGAATTTTCCTAGATTTAGACAATCTTGACGTAGGAATATCGAACAATATGACGGAGCCCGTGAAATTAAGATTATGTGTGTTCAACAAGGTTTTCCTAGTAAACCACTGGCGTGAAATTATTAATTGTAATTACAAATGGTTATGTTATGCAACTTTTATAAGTACATAGAGCAAAAGCCTTAACTTTATCTTCCCTTGAATGCGCTTTTTCGAATGACATTCGTAACATTATCGATATATCCATAGAAATATTAAACCTGCCAACTCTTCAAGTTTCTGTGGGCGAACTCCGCCTTAATCTTCCGCCTCCCACTATTACGGTTAAAGCTCCCGCTCTCCTAGTACTGCCGAATTGTACAATACATCGGCGTATGTTTTACATAATCAACATAATCTGAAACGTAGTCGGTGCAGTTTCCAAGAAGTAATTGCAAAAATAAACATTTTGTAAAATAAAAATGAATTCCCGTGGATTTTTAATTTCTCTTGATTTTTAATTTATCATCGGCCACTATTTTCAGAAGCGATAACATCTGATATCAACGTTAAAAAACTGAACGAAAACCAAACTATTCATCCGTCCGCAACTATCATGCTGTGGTAATGTCAGAGCTTGTTGGTTCATTCATTGCTAGTGTTTCGTGTTGCTCGTCACCGACTGTCAGTGACGTAACTAAGCATTGACGCAACTAAGCATGTTGAAGAATATCTCTTTTTAGTTAACAGTTTACTGAGAAATGATGTACTAAGTTTGGTGCCATATGTTACAGGTACGTATACGTTTCGGAGATGGGAGGGAAACGTTTGAATGTTTACATCAGAGAATCGGACAACAGTTTAACATTGACGCAGGTAAGGCGTGTGATAATGTAGTGACAGTGACACTTACGGTATTTTTAGCCGTGACCCTTTTAGAGCCAATCACGACTTTGTATCAAAACCTTTCCTGTCAAGTATTCTCAGAAGCCACTATTCTTTTCCTACATGTATTAAACGAATTAATTGATAGAGTTTTTCTTCGCCAGTTTGCCTTCTCGTGAACAATCCTGTTCTATATAATGGTCTTGTCTGCAAATATCACTCCATGATCTTATTCCGCGTATACGATCTTAATCATTTAGATTATCTTGTGTAAGGTTCGGTTGCTCTCAATGATTTTCCAAAGGTTCCTCAGGTGTGCGGAATCAAAGGCCTTTTCGAAGTCGACGAATATAATGTATAAAGTGTTCTTCCGCACAACTGCCTGCTGTATTATATTTCGCGGAATAAACATATTTCAACAGTATCTCTTCTTTCTGAAGCCTGCTAGTTAATCGTTCAAATTATCATCAATTAACTATTTTATTGTGTCCATAGTCACCATTCCGAACACTTCTCTAGGAAGTTCCATGTCTTTGATAATTCGTTTTGTTCCCAAAATGTTACAAATAAACTTACAAGCTTACTGTGTTGCAGTTTAAAATATGGGACAATATAAGGTTTGATTGGTTGACTGGTTGACAATTACTTTGTTGGGTCGACATCGCAATATGACAGTGACAACTCGCCTTTCATAAGATCCAGAGGTGCGATGTAGCATTGCACAACAAACGCTATATCTCCGCTACCCGTGGTGTGAGGGCGATATATGAATGCTTTGCGCCGCTTTCGCTGGTGAAATAACGCTTTAGATGTAATAAAGCTATATATGGTAAGATGCTGAAAATATGGAAGACGATTATTATCATATTAGACGTTAGTTAGAACGTTAATTATTGATTTATTTACTTAATTAGTCAGTCAATCTATTTAGTTGATGTGTTTCAGGTGGTTCGGCTGGGAATGAATGCCGGAAACATCGATTTTGACGTAGTTTCTGGACACTAGTGGGTGACGGGGCGCCCGGACGATAGGTTGTTTGTGAAACACGCGATGCCGCCACACAGAGTCAGATCGCCTTCGAAGGTACAGTGGACTAGGCATGATGGAATCAGTTCGGGCAATTTGATTATATAAGGCAGACGAATCACTTAATCGGAGTGTATTAGGAGAGTTGTAACATGGAGTGAATCAGTCGCATGCAGTATCTTTTAGGCAGTGCTATTTGCATAATACATGTATTAAACGAATTAATTGTATTGTGAACGATATGCAATGTTTCTGCACCGCTGCCTTCCCTGTCCATGCAAAATAACTCCGGCATTTCATATCATTTCAATTGAATAAAGTGCGAGCATGTGTGTGATATGCCCTTGAACTTGTATGTGCATGCGTGTTTGCGTGCGTGCGTACATGCGCGTTTGGATAAAGTTTTGTCTGGGTTCGGATTTGTCGTATGTGTGTATATGTTTGTGTGTGTGTGTGTGTGTGTGGGTGTGTGTGTGTGTGTGTGTTTATGTGCGCGCGCATGTGTATGTGTGTTTGCATTCGGAAATAGTAATCCCTCTGTATTTATATATGTAGCATAAACGAGAGGATAGCAAAATGTACAATCCTGATATAATTATGTGAATTCCAATCGTCGTTTATTCGTTGTCTTTCCGCTGTCACCTTCACTATCGTGTGTTCTTCGTTGACACCACCAGGGTCTCCATTATTTTTCTTTCTATCTCCACATTATACTTAAATTGTTCATTATCTGATTGCAATTTCACATCATGTTCCTCGACGCAGGTGCTGCGGCTGACGTTGTCCGAAAATTCCAAAGTGACAGACATTGAGGAGGTGTACTGCAACGGCGGACGACAAATCTCTATGGCAAGCGTCGCTGTCCACTACCGACGATATATGCTCGTTGGTAGCGTCTTCACAAAATTGCTTCTTTGTGAAGTACTTCACGCATAAATGTTGCAGCTGACATCATAAGTTAAATTCTACCACGCGGAAACTATATACCTAAACGCAAGCAAGCACACACACACACACACACACACACACACACACACACACACACACACACACACACACACACACATACATACACACGCACACACTGACACACACGCACATATTGTATCACACATACACACAAGCTCATACAAGCACACACACACACACACACACACACACACACACACACACGCACGCACGCACGCACGCACACATGCAGACATACACGCACGAAGGCATGTGGTAAATGTTGCTTATTTTGTTGTACAAGCAATCGGTTGTCGCATGAAGGACGACCACGAATAAAGATTGTTTGGTCTACCTATACAAAGAGTGCAATTTCATACTATAATATGTAGTTCTTAGCCATAACAATATTTAGGAAGGAAGCGTTATAACTTCGAGTGACCTGCCACTATGCGAAATATTATAGCTCCACCCTCCATAAATTGCAGATGTGATTACTACAGTTGTGTCTTACATTGATACTTTTCACGATTAATTTATTTGTTTGGTGTGTCATAACATGTTTAAACTAACACTGGCATAAGTAGCATAACCAATTGAAACACAACGCAGTACAGAATTGCCAATAGATTAATTTATTTTCAAGAAAGCCTTTGACTTTGTATGTAGACACAAACTGTTCCGGATTCTCCAAGCGTCTGACATCCCACAGAAGATCGTCAAATCATACATACAATAAACACGACTGGGGTTGTATTGTTCACGTAGTAATGTATAATGAGCATAGTGTAAGACTTAAGCACGCCATACACATATTGAATCTTAGTCGCCAACAGTTTTGTCTGCCAACGACTATTTGGCAACTAACCATCGTCCGATAGATTATTAGTGCATTAGATGCGATAGATTATACATGCCAAGTGTCCACAACAAGTTGTGTCAACTGTTAATATACATATAACGACTACACTTAAGTTGCCAACTTAAAAAGTACTAGCCAACATGTTGGTAACTGAAGAATCGCTATTGGTATGACCGGCTTTTTGTAGCCAACAGTACAGACAGCGAAAATCTGGTGCAACCTGGTCGCATCCGCTGATTTTGTAAAGAGGTCAACACATCGGAGAGAACTGTGAATGGTGTGCCATCTAGCTCACTTCGTGTGGTTTCAGTCTTACAAATTACAGCGACCACAAACCTTGGTCGTACAGTGACGCAGTCGGTTCATGGTGTATGTAAATGATATCAAATGTATGTCACGTCTTGTCAACGCACTATATCAGCAGGTATACGTGTGGAAGAGGTGGATTCGTAAATGTGTGGGGATGCATTCTTGGGAGAGAGGACATATTGATGAGGGTCTTCATCTACACAGGACGAGGTTGCAATTTTTGCAGAATAATTGCGAAAAACGGATTACAATAGCATGAATATCAAAAGTTATCAAACCCAAAGAGCAGAGAGATTCTTAATTGATGATTCAATGGACTTACTTTCGTTTATTTACAATACTGACATGAAACAGTTTTATTTTATTAATTTTATGACACATTAGACGACCTAAAGTAATCATAACCAAAACGACCCAAAGTTAGAATAATTTGTTTTAATAATGCTGCTTTGATGACCCCTGGTACTACGTCCAAGTTTCTTTCGCATCCGATTACAAACACTTGTTATACTATTGTGTTTGTAGTGTTCTTAATAAACAATGCCAACTTTCTTTAGTATTTTTTTTATTTGTTCTGTTGTGGTTAATGTTGCGATCAACGCTGAATGTGTTGCTTAGCGTGTCGATTTTCGATTCTGATATCATCAAATTCTCAAAGGCACAAGTCCAACAACTAGAACAACACCATGTTTATTTATGTTTTATAGCATACATTAATATTGAATACGTCATTCAAAGAAAATATGTTTAATGATAAATCACCCTACCATCTCTCAATACAAACTTTTTGAGAATGGTTGCTCACACACACGCCCGCCGGCAAGTACTCGCACACGCACGCACATACGCATTTACGCAAGCAATCATGTAGTTTTAGGATAATTAGGCCGACCGAATGTGGTGACTATGATTGTTAGTTAATTATGATGGAATTTAACCGACATTGGTTTTCATTAAAGACCGAGTCGTACGGGTTGACCAAGGTTGATGTAGCTGAGAGTTTTATGAACCTCAAAGTTGGGAAGAATATTGGATTATTTCCGGTCAATTTGTTCATCGAGGGAGTCGTTGGCTCTTTCCGGTCACGAGAGGGTTGACGTGGGTCTTCCCGTCATGTTTTTGGGCATTTACAATTGATATTTGGTCAAGCTGGGGATATGGTCTTAGCAATGAAGAGGTCAAGGGCCATATGTGTACAGAAGGGTCATCGACGGTCATTTACGAGATGGATCGTCTAAAAAATAGAGGCTCCGAAATTAGGATTGAAGAGTCTTACAAAGATCTTTCCTACGCCAGAGGCTTCCAGTTTGCGGGGATGTCTCCCGCACAAAAACACGTGACAGTCATGCAACAATACTATATTTTACCGTCTCTGAGAGCTTTAAACCAAAGGAACAGGCGACAATCGTTAGCGACTTAAGTTGGTGCCAACCAAAAGTTACGTCGAAGCAAAAAATAAGCGATGCAGTGTTGTCCGCACACGTTAAATATATGACTCTGAAGTCTCTTGGCGTTGTGAGTCCACTCCGAACAATATTTATTCAGGAACGGGAGGAATGCGGCGTGTAGTGGCGGTAGTCCGCACGAAGAGAATTATTCTCCGTGTCAGTCATCGCCCCCGAAGAGAAATATCCAGTGTTCACCTGGTCAATCTTAGTCGTGAGTGTTGCACATGAAAGCCATTGGCTAAGCTTCTATCGTCGTCGTCAGCCAGTCTTTTTGTGTCACGTCGTGGACGACGATCCTAGTTTACACATTCCTCAGCAGGAGTCGCGCGACCTGTTCGGTGTCCATCAGTAATCGTAAATGACATTCCCTTTCCTGCACTTTTCGATTTTGAGCACCACATCTAATTAACCGTACACTATGACTTTCACTGTCTGAGTGAGTGCCGCTTCGAAGTGAATCTCGATGCGCAGGTTGCTATGTTTTATATCAGGTGGCAGAACGACCCGTCGCACGCGTCCAGGGTGAAGTCGAAACCAAATAAAGTGTATCCGTGACGGAAGTCGGAGCGCGTCAGAGCGTTCCATTCATCGTGCAACACGTTGCCGGTCTAGGCGAACATGATGACATTGTAACGAAAAATCGCGTCGTTGAAATATCTGGTCGTCGCAGAACTCTTATGCGCACGACCGGAAACAGATAACCAAATGTTTCGTTACTTACACGAAATATTTCGTCGCTGAAATATTTAGTAGTTTTTGACCTAAAAAAACTAAATTAATATTTCATTAGGCGATATATCCAGTAGGCTACATAAACAAAACGTTTGGTATGAAATAGTTGACTGTTATATGTTGCCAGTTGAATGTAAAGCTTGCTTGTGATACTAATTTATTATTTATTATATATTTACCATGTATACCTGAATGCATTAAATTGTATTATTAATAAATAAAATACATACGACTATTTTCACATTTTAATATGTTTTTACATAATATAAATATATATATATATATATATATATTTTGTTTTTTGTTCATAAGATTATCAGCTGCAAAATAACTATCCTTTAAGGACAATAACGTGAATTGGTTGATTGATTTTTTTATGCATGAATAGTTGGGGCTATTGTCACTGCAATTAGCCTACATTTAAAAAGATGGGAATGTATGTTAGTTCCTGTTGTATTGTTCGTGTTCATTGTACGTTTTTTACTGTAATTATGCACATGATTGTGTAAAGTTAAGTTCAATTAAACGTTGTACTTTGCATGCATCAGACAATTTTGCTAATAATAGTAGCAAGTAATTAGATTAAATTGTGCTTGTTAATTTTTTAGTTGTCCTTTTATTTTTTATTGACTGGGTCCAATTTGTAAAACATGCTAACGGTTATTGTATGGTATTGGCATTCAGCGTTATGGTGTTGTGTACTGTGTATTTTATACACATAAATTGTGTTGTCGCCTAGTTGTACATTAAAAATGCCATGGCAGCTGCACGTTCAGTTCAGAGTGAGTAGATTAACAGGCTCAGGATCCTAAATACTGACAATGCCCCATTTATATCACACACAGTAATGAATTGGGAGAGACTATGTGCATGTATGAGTCATGAATGAATGGGTACATTATATTAAAATGGCTTTCGTAAATATAATAGTAATACATGTATTGTTGTGTCCAATGATACATGTTTAGCATTGATCATATTTACCCTAGATTGTGAGTGCATTATTTGATTAGAAGTAAACGTCAAATCAATTGTCACACAGTTTATTCATGCACACCAGTGCAACAATTTGAAGTCTTACACAAAATCCAAGTAGGCCCTAAATAGTGTAGTATCAGCAGGTACTAGCAATGAATCATCATTAACATGATTATTGCATAATCCACAACACATTACACAATCGACATCTACCGGCGTTATCAGTTGCAGCCCTGCCCACTTCATAACTAGACATAGTTATAAGACGACTCAATCAAAGAGTGGATCCCCTAAGTCAACACAATCGGCAGCGAATACAAATGACAACAAATTAACATAACGAGGCTTAGTGCGATCGACAGTGTCACAACCGGCTAACCAAAGATTGCATTGGCGTGTTCTTCTCTCAGGCAAAGGGCTTCAAGTGTTTGACCAAACAGAAATGGTTCGAATAACACATATAATGTAACTGTAAAGCGCTGTGAACAATATTGGATGTAGCGCTGAACAACATAAATAGTACTATTATTATTATAATGAAAAATCCTGCACAGCCTAATGTAGAAGATACATACAATTAGCACATACAATGTTCACCGACTGCTCTATTTCCCATTTGCAATATAGAAATTGAAACAGCAGTCTTCAAAGAGTACTGTTACAATAACACATTTATTATAAGTGTGTTGCTATGTGAATGTGTTACTTGAAATTACCGATGTGTCAAAGACATGCAGCATTTTTAATCCGTTCTTGGACCTTCATTATTCTGAATATGCAATTAAAATAGACTGTTCACATAGTAGAGAGTTTGAAGTAAAATAAAGTCAGATTTGATGAGCTATTGTATCGAGAAGCACTTTTAAATGATTGCTCTGGTTTTACATCTAGTGAGCAAATATCATTAGATTATTCCTACTTACACCTTAAAAGCTTCATAATCCAGGTGTTCATAACACATGATGTACCGAGTTAAAAAAGTAGCGACTGCCATTTGTTGGACTGGCCCACCTAACTGAACATATGCCAGGGGATATACAGTATATGTAGATTATATAGGGCGCGGCGCATTTGCACAAGTGAAAATCTACCACATATTTCAAGAGCAAATGTTTCACTATAACATATCTCAATAGCATTGTTTGGTTTCTTACCCCAGGTCATGCAGAGGCAAGGGTAGCATAGTCGGTCAATAGTCTAAGCCTAAGGCGTTGCATGTCCTCTCAGTGCTGCACAATCATGACAATGTAGTGCATACTTCGCTGGAACGCGGTCTGCCTTAAAACATATCAAATATTATTTGTGGAGATACATAGCACTTAGTTTGAAGTATAAATATAACCGTGACTGCAATTCCTACAAGTTATACGTAAAAGCAATTTGAAAATGCTAATTTTCTTTTAACGGGTACTGGTTAGTTACTACGTGTTTACTAGGCGATAATACAAAACTTATTTGATAATGTTAATTTTACTAGGAAATTCGCTTTTTTATATTTGAGTTGGTCACAGTATTTCAACTATAACCACGTGAAACATAGCTCTAAGCATACATGTGTACATGTAAAAATACATTAGTACAATGAAAAAGGTAATTACAATGGCATACGGAACTTACCGTAGCTCTGCAGGATTCAGACCACTGTTGAAAATTGCATTGGTGGTTGATTATAAGAAAACCTGAACATAAAAAATTCAGAACATTTTTCACAGCAACTGCCATCATATCGTTGACATGTTAATAACATTTTATCAAATTCAAATACATCCAGCTCTTTTAAAACGCCCCATCGTGCGATGCCCATAATTTTTGACAAAAATAGCCATGTATTCATGCACCCAAGTGGCCCATAGCAGAACAATTCCCATAAATCCCTCCGCCTGTTAAACTCTCACAAAATGCACAATTTCACAGCCAGTAGCGTATACAAACAAACATGTGAATATGCCTGCTCAATTGCACTTATGACACATCATATGAATTGTTTACATTCATATATCGCAATTTAATACGCCCTACATTCGCGTGAAAAAATAAACAGGAAGTTCAAATGTGGTCTTAACCACTGACCTATATAATATTATATAGGTCAGTGGTCTTACCCCTGCAACGCTGCAACACAACGACCGAATATTTCAGTAGGCTTGCTGAGAAATTTGCACGTGACTCAATATAACCGATATAGTGCACCGCGCATGCGCACACGTGAAAATAGACCACATGTTTCAAGACACTTTCAGTACAACGTAACTCGTGATGTTCCACATACACGGCGAGGAAGTTGATGTCGTTGTGCTTGGCGGGAAACGGTTTTTTGGTTCCGCTCACTGAAAGAGTCGTTGTCAATGCAGCGCAGCACAAGGCGTTTCGGCAGGGTTGCTACGAACAGGTTTTCATGCATGTGCGACATGTCCCTTGCGGATGGAATACACTTTGCAGTGAACGGGAAGCAATGTTTGGTCATACCTTTGTCAAATGCCTTAATTTGCGTATTTGGACGGCATATCTCGGGCGGCTACTCTCGCGCTCATGGTTGCGTCGACGATGTGAACTTTGTGTTTGTGAGTGGCGCCAGTGGTCATTGACGCGAACGCGTTCTTTCTTTTTACGAATCGAATGTTGACGCTGACCCCATTGATGAGGAAACGGTCTTCCAGGAATAGGTCCACGTGTAGTTTTTCCAGCACGTCGACGACCTGACTGCGAAACGTACGTTTTCAGACCCACAACCTTTCGTTGGTATCGTCTGTCACTTCCATGTGACCAACGGCGTCTTTGTTCCACAGTGAAATCGCCAGTTGCGTGTCATTGGCTTCGGTACGATACCCCAGCGGTGTTTCGATGTTGCCCATCAGGTCGACGATGGTTTTATCATGGCAGGCGGGTTCTGATGATCGAATCCGTGGTCTAGATGTCAAGTGGTCAATCGCCTCCCTCGATTCTGGAGGTTCCATCGAATATTTGCTATCCGGATTGGTAGACGCCAACCTGGATCCAGGCAATACCTGTTCGAGTGAGCGATGGTTATAAAAGGTGATGGACCAAACCTCGACGCCGAGCCGGTGGGTCCTGCGAATTACGACACCCTCCTTTTTGACCTTTTCGACAAATACGTATCTGTAGTGCGCCTTCATCGAAACAGCGTTAAGGTACGGTAGCGATGCTAAAGACACGTAACTGACGAGACAACTGTGGTACATAGACACCGCCGGTCACACGGCAGCGACAAACGATACCAATGAAGGGTTGCTGGATCGGGTCGTCGAACAAATGGGACGATTCCACGTTGATTTGTTCTTGCAAGTCCATTTCCTCATCAATTGGGTCACCGTCACGAATCGATTCGTACGAAGTAAGGAAACATTCGCCATAATGGCCTCTGGTGCCGTTTCCAATTGTAAAGTTCACATTGTCGACGCCAACATGTTCGCGATAAAAGCCGCCCTGAGATAGGCCGTCCAAATATCGCATATCATGGCACTCGATTAGGGTACTGCCAAATACCCTTTGTTTCCCGTCCACCGTAAAGTGTACTCCACCACTCAAGGGGCTATTTCACACTCGCATCTAAATGTGTTCCTAGGCACCCAGCCGACACGTGTAGTGTTGTGCTGTATTGACGACTCTTTCAATGCGGTGTACACGGACGGTCAACAGGTGACCGCCAAACCCCTTCAACCGAAATTCCCGGACGGTACATCAGGAGTCAACCTGTTCGCCTCGAACAGAAATGTGTCGCAGGACGATGGGAACGGTCTGACGTTTCCGCGACGGACACACTTTCTTCGGCTTCGACCTCACCCTGGACGCGTGTGACGGGTCGTGTTGCCATATGATACAAAAGGCAACCTGCCCATCGAGATTCATTTTGCCCCGGCATTCGCTCAGACCGTGAACGTCATCGTGTAAGTTGAATTCGAGGCGGTGCTCGAAATCGACAAGAGCAATAACGTCATTACTGATGGACACCGAACAGGTCGCGCGACTCCTGCTGAGGAATGTGCAAACTAGGATCGTCGTCCACGACGTGATACACAAAGACTGGCTGACGACGACGAAAGAAGCTTACCCAATGGTTATCGTGAGCAACACTCACGACTACGATCGACCCATTGAACACTGGATAGGTATTCTCTTCATGTGGGATGATTGACGCGGAATTACTTCAGAATCATATATCTAACGTGTTCGGGCAATACTGCGTTGCTTATTTATTGCTTCGACGTAACTGTGTGTCGATGAGCACGTTTACACAGACTTAGTCGCTAAAGAATGTCGCCTGTTACTTTAGTTTAGAGCTCTCAGAGACGGTAAAATGTAGTATTGTTGCATCACTGTCACGTGTTCCTTAATTGCTTTGTTCATTTCTTTCAACTTTGGAGTTTCTGGCGCGGGAGACATCCCCGCAAAGACTATTGTAAGACACTTCACCCAATCTCATCCTTGGAGCATCTGGCGCAATGTTTGTTCAACCATAACCTCGGGGCCTCTATTTTGAGACGATCCCTCTCATAGATGATACTCGATTTCCCTTCTGAACACATATGACCTTTGACCTAATCATTGATCAAACCATATCCCCTGCTTGACCTTCGTTCAAAAGGAAATGCCCATAAACATGCCGGGAAGACCCATGTCAACCCTCTAGTGACCGGAATGAGCCAATGACTACATCGATGAATACATTGACCGGAAACAATCCAATTTGTCATCCAACTTTGAGGTTTATAAACCTCTCATCTACATCTACCTACGTTAACCGTACGACTCGGTCTTGAATGGAAACCAATGTCAGTTAAATGTCATTATCATTAACCCAACTATCATAGACACCACAGTCGGTCGGCCTAATTATTATAACATCACGTGGTTGGTTTCGTAAATGCGTGCATATTTGGATGTGTGAGTGCTTGCCGGCTGGCGTGGGTGGGAGCAATCATTCTCAAAAGGTGGCGATGGGAGATGGTGGGGTCATTAATCATTAAACATTATTTTTTAGAATGACGAATTCAAGTATTTAATATATGGTATAATAAAAATAATAAATGCGATGTTGTTGTTGGAGATGTGCCTTGGAGAATTTGTTGAATGAAAAATCGACAAACACGGGTGAAATTCGACACGTTAAGCGTAACACTGCGATCCTCATTCAGCGTTGATCGCTGGCAGTTCAACACTTACTACAACTGAAAAATAAAAAAAAAAAACTAAAGAAAGGTGAAAGTATATCTTGTTTATTTAGAGCACTACAAACACAATACAATAAAAGTGTTTGTAATGGGATGCGAAATAAATGTGAAATGTTCGCAGTACCAGGTGTCATTCAAGCAGCATTATTAAACAATTGAAACTTTGGATCGCTTTCGTTGTGATAATTTTAGGTCGTCTAAGGTATCATAATACTGTTTGATATCAGTATTGTAAACAAAAGAAATTAAGTTAATTTAATCATCAATTAAGAATGCGTCTGCTGTTTGGTTTAGATAAATGTTGAAACCCATACCTTTTTTATCCGTTCTTTGCAGTTCTTCTGCGAAAACTGCATCCCCGGCCAATGCAGATGGAGCCCCTCGTCAACATGTCCTCTCTCCCAACAAAGCGTCCCCACACTTCAACGAATCTCCCACAGTTATATTTGCTGAAATAATGCTTTTAATTGACGTGGCATACACTTGAGATAATAGACAAACACCATGATCTGACTGCGTCACTCTGTGACCAGGGTTCGCGGTCTTTTTCATTTCAAAGACTCAAACGACGCGAAATGAAGTAGCTGGCATGCCATTTATAGTTCTCTCCGATGTGTTGTCGAGCAGGCCTTTGGGTTGCTGTCGTCCGCTAGCGCTTCTTTTCGAAGTTCGTCGGAGGATGCGACCATATTGCATTATAATCTCGCTGTCTATACCATTGGCTACACAAAGCCGGTTATACCGATTATCAAGTTGCCAACATGTTGGCGACTATTTTTTCAGCTGACAACTCAAATGTAGCCGTTATGAGTATGTTCGTATGCATTATCACTATGGCTTTGACGATTTTCTCTGGGATGCCATACGCATGGACAATCCGGAACAGTTTGTGTCTATCTACACATTCAAAGGCTTTCATAAAGTAGACGACACTAATGGCAGTGTTTTAGTTGGCTCTGCTACTTATGTCCGTGTTAGTTTCAAAAGGTGACGACTCACAAGAAGTATACATTGCTACGTTATAAACTCGAATTTGCTGAAGTAAATATCCCACTTTAGCAATTGACCAGATCTAATGTGTGCATGCCATTACACAATTTCAGAAACAACCTACTTTGGAAGATTGAAATACCTTTGTATGGATTAGAGTTATTACACTGACACGGTATACATATGCAGTCTGTTTATATATTCATTACGTTCGCACATGTAGGCATTGTTGGTAGGAAAAAGTTAATTGTTAAAATTGCCAACGTAAGATTCAACAGTAGTAATCATATCTGCAATTTAAGGAGGGTGGAGCCATACTATTTCGCAGAGTGGCAGGTCACTCGAAGTTATAAAGCTTCCTTCCTAAATAAATATTGTCATGGCTCAAAACTATATAAACACATTATAGCACGAAATGGCATTATTTCTAAATGTAGAACAATCATTCGTTATTCGTGGTCGTCCTGCAAGTGAAAACCGATCGTGTGTGTGAGTGCGTGAGCTTAATGTGTGTATAAATGTATGTATGTTTATGTGCGTTTGGGTGAGTGTGTTTGTGTGTGCGTGCGTGCGTGCGTGCGTGTGTGTGTGAGTGTGGGTGAGCTTATGTGTATGCATGTATGCATGTTTGTGTGTGTTTAGGTGAGTGTCTGTGTGTGTGTGTGTGTGTGTGTGCGTGTGTGTGTGTGTGTGTGTTTGTGTGTGTGTGTGTGTGTGTGTGTGTGTGTGTGTGTGTGTGAGCGCGCGCACATGGCTGTACGTACATTACTTTTAAGTTGCACAATGGAGGTTATGATGAGAGCTGCAACATGTTTGCGTGATGTACTTCACAAAGAAACAATTTTGTGAAGACGCTACCAAAGGACATATATCGTCGGTAGTGGACAGCGATGCTTGAAGCAGATATGTGTCGTCCGTCGTTGTAGACCTCCGCAATGTCTGTCACTTTGGAATGTTTGGACAACGTCAGCCGCAGCACCTGCGCCGAAAATCATGACGTGAAATCGCAATAAGATAATTGTCAATTTCAATATATTGTGTAGATAGAATGAACAATACTGGATACCTTGGCAAACACTCACCTACGACACATCCGAACCCAGACAAAACTATACTCAAACGCGCATGTTCGCATGCACGCAGACACGCATGCACATGCTGGTACAAGGGCATATCACACACATACACGCGCTTTTTCAATTGAACTGATATTAAATGCCGGAGGTATTATGCATGGACACTGAAGGCAACGGTATTGAAATATTGCGTATCGTCCACAACAAAATCTTTATGGTGCATTATTCAAATAACACTGCCTAAAATATATTGCCTGCGACTGAATCACTTCATGTTACAATTGTCATAATAAACACCGATTAAGTGAATTGACTGCTTCATAAAATCAACTTGCCTGAACTGATTCCATTAAGCCGGGTTCACTCTTCCTGCGAAGGCGACCTGACGGTGTGAGGCGGCGTCGCGTGGTTCACCAGCGCCAGGCCGTCCGGGTGCCCCGCCACCCACAAGTGTCCAATAACCATGTCAACATTAATGTTTTCGACAAGCATTCCCAGCGGAACCACCTGAAACCCACCAACTATCTGTCTAATTGATTTACTGATTAATTAAGTAACTAAATCAATAACTAGCTAATTAACTAACGTCCAACGTAATAACAATCGTATTATTTATAAATAACTAAATAATCATCTTTACAGGTTTTATATCCGGATATATGACGCTATATAAATAAAAAAAGTGTATTATTACTAGAAAAACTTCGTAGTTCATTCGTCACAGGCATAATTGCAATATCTATCAATTGCCTCAGGCCGATATGCCACAAATACGCTCGAGATTTTTTATGGGAACGTAAAATGTATTATCAGGAAAAACCGCGTCAACCACGTGATGCAATACCCATTGAATGTTAAAAATGTTGAAGGTCGCGTGAATTTAGACCCATGATGCTTGTGTTGGCATATACTAGTAGAATATATTTTTATTTTACTGCGACCTTAGGCCTATATGTGTGTGTGTGTGTGTGTGTGTGTGTGTGTGTGTGTGTGTGTGTGTGTGTGTGTGTGTGTGTGTGTGTGTGTGTGTGTGTGTGTGTGTGTGTGTGTGTGTGTGTGTGTGAGTGTGTTTGTTTGTGTGTGTGCTTTCTACTATAATAACTATAAACCGACCAGATGGCGCTATGTACTCTCAAAAGGTTTACTAACTACATTATTCGCCGCGGGCGCTTTGTTTCTGCGATTGTTGGAAGTTATTATTTTACGTGGCGAACATTTGAGTTACCACAAACTCCACTGAGAACCCTTTGTTTACGAGGTATTTCGAAGTAATAAATGTTATTCATGGGTCGTAGATTAATCGCTAAATACAAACATACGCTAGCTCCATTATAGTTATTACTTGTTAAACGACGGAACGCTAACGGTGACATATGGCCGCAGGCAAAGATAGTTCCAAAGAAAACGTATTGTGTTGCACAAATTCTTGCTGGAGTTGCGGTCTCTCCAAATGCTGAGACCGGTAGGAGAGAATGTGGATCTGTCGAGGTCGCCTTCGATGTCGATCGCGTGGGGCCCGTGTCTGGGCTTCTCGAAGTCAAACAGCAATATTTCACCTCTACTCTTTGCCCTGTCCAACAACAGAGACGAGTTTAGGTTAAAAATAACATTCTTTCGTTATGTATCTCTGCTACGACATCAACGTTTTCCCAACTATCTTTTCCACCATTATCTACGTTGACGATGATTGTATTGACACTGAAGGCGGTTATTATCGTCGTAGTCGAGTTAAATTAACAATTCCAGCAAGTCGCTCTCGTAATCTTATTTTATATTATTTTAATGGTGTACGTTTACATGAAATGTGTAATAAACATGTGTTTATATGCATACGTCAACAGCTTGGCTGTTGGTTACATACCGTATTGTGGAAAGAAAATGTCCATATGAAAACGTAAACTATACAACATGGAGATACGATACGTGTATGACGCTATTGCTTGGTTTCATCTCAGTTGTTTCAGCTCATCACAGGTATATTGACGCACTTAATGTGTCAACAAGGCATCATCTTGATTAGATAAGGAATCTCAGGTCAGCATGGGGCCATAGAGGGGCTGTCTGCATGAACCACCGGTGTCTGGACATGCCAAGGAGCTAAACCAACACATGACGTAAATATGTACAAATTGCAACCACTGTGTTGTGCTTTTAGGCTGTTTAGCAAAAGTGATTTGGAATTGTCCCTCTCTTCCTAACACAAAACGCAGTGTTTCAGATATTAATCCGCTTTGGCCTATCCTTGCTGAGAGTGTGCGTTGAAGTCAGATGACGCGTATGTCATATTGCAAGATAAAGCTGCATAATTGACAATATCGGTTGAACACTTTTGGTTACTATGGTTGGAGACATTTCAACTGATACTCTTGAAAGTGTGGAACAATTTGCAACAGCTAATTTGCTTACGGAACCAATCGAACTATGTGAGTCGGATAACGCCTTCGACTCACCTAAGAAAACAAATCAAAGCAGGAATCATTGCACAACTTGATAATGTCAGTGTGGAACGTTGCACGCTTTCCACAAGAGTGGATATTTACCAAAAAATTATCTTACTGTTTACGAGATAGAAGATACATTAGTGTATTGGAATGACACAGGTAAACTACTCCTCTTAGTAGTTGGCAAAGTACCCGCTAGGGAGTTCCTCAATCTTCTAGCGGTCTGTATTACAAATGTTTTTTTTATATACGAAGGATGCACCGTGGAAATAACTATATATATAACTAGCGTCCCTTCCGTCAAGTACCAGAAAAAAGGAATCGAACAAAACCGTCTACGTTGTTGTATTTGTCTATTAAAAAAGTCGACCCCTTGGGACGACAGGGATTGTGGGCACAGCCGAGGAAATATCGTTGCATCAATGATTTGTAGACATATTCGAGGCACTGAATTCAGGTATGATGGAATTGGAGAAGCGCATAAGCAAGGCACGATTAACTTTTGTTAGTCTGCATCAGCATTTGTGAATGAGATTTACCATTAGAAAATCATAGCGAAATGTTCGGAGCATAGAGCAATAGTAGTTTCCACGCTGCTCTATGGATTTGAAGCATAGACTCTGCACCGAAACAATGTTAGGAAACGGCATGCCTTGCTGGTGATACAAGGGTATAACATGGAATATTCACATACCCGAAAAGGACAAACTCTAATAAGCTAACACCCAGAGCACGTATAAATGACAGAGACAAATAAGGCGGCTCGAATAGATGACAACATACACAACAATGTTGTACTTCCAACTCTCGGAAGGCATTAGAAGCAGGGGTCGCCTCACACTTAGATTCAAAGATGAAGTAATGCTAACATTGAAGAAAAGAAACATACACTTCAAGTGATCCAAGCGAGCATTAATGATCGGACAGAGACTGATAGCGAGAGGTGGTAGTTTTCCGATTGATGTGTCTAGCATAGGCAACAGAAGAATGATCTTTATCGATATGCAATAAAGCAATATATTATACCGTTAACTGTTGTGCATAGAATAAATATGTGGTAACAATATACGTTTAATTAAACAACTATATAACTGAGTATTGAATAATGTTGTTATGTAAATAACAATAGAAACTAGCACGAGCACATCTAGAAGAATCAACTAAAACAAAATGGCGTATTGTGAAGGACTTACGCTGACTGGCTGCACAAGAGTGTTATGTAGCCAACTGTACATATAATGACAATGTGTTGGAATATGGTTACTTCGGCCTACGAGCTTGGAACATACGCGCCAGCAGACTACAGCAACGACGAATGAGACAGCATTTTGGAGACAAATCTCGACTGTCTTACAAATGCAATCGAGCGCGAAGCCTGGTCGTATTGCGATGCAGTCGGTTGGTGATGTATGTTTATGGTATCAGCTGTATATCACGCCTATTCATCAAACTAGTTCAACAGCTATGCGTGGGTGAAGTGTTGGATTCGTAGATTTGTGTGGATGCTCATTCACACGCATGTGATTATGTACACATCATGCAACTAAACTCTACAAACCTCGAATCAAACCAGGGTTTGCTCAAGTATCAACCAGAAGTCCATGGATGATGTTACATTTTGTTTCGCTCAGTTACTTCTGAATAATGTACCGACATATCAGTTTCCACTTCACATAGCAAGTGCGTGTAGACAGTGTTTTTGTGTAATTAGCCTGTAATTATATGTTGATAAATTGTTTAATAAGACGTAGATATTCCACGCCCAATAACAATTATCCACTGATAGTCATAGAACCGTTCAGCTGGTCATGTGCGCACGGGCAAAGAAACGACGCACGCACGCACGCAGGCACGCACGCACACATTTACTTGATCATTTATTGAATGTCCTCTACGAGAAAGAATACTTTCTAATATCCAAACAGTGGATATTAGAAAGTGATCCTTTACTAATGTAACATCATGCCCTTTAGTTCTATTATATTTGTTGAGTGAGACTATTTATATAAATTGTTGAATATCCATTCAATATCTTAAACAAGTTAAAGTTGACCTCATCTTAACTGAGTTGCCTCTACGGTTGTTAAACAAATGTTTTTCAGCAGTTCTTTAAAATTAACTTTTTATCTGAGTTTTGTATTCGTTCAAACAATTTTAGCTTGTGTTAAATAAATTAGGCCTAACTGTTTTATGCATAGTTATCTTTTTATCCGTGTGTTATTTTTAAATAATGGTATGAGGTTTGCCTCTTTCCATTCAAAAGGAACCATACCCTATTTTAATGACAGGTTGAACGCTTTTGTAAGTGGTCCATCTAACGGCAGGCGAGGTGGGGTGACAACGAGACGATCGATGGAAACCCTGTTTTGCACGGCGAACGACTCAATGGCGAGAAGCGTTAACAGTCACAACGAGCTTGAGTTCACCGTCACTGACGACATGCTTGCGAACTTAACCCTTTCGCCGCCCCAGACATTAACACAGCTAACCGTGGTAGCGGAACCCCTTAAAGCTGTGAAAAAGGCAAAGGGAGAGGAAAAAACAAAAACAGTTTTATGTATTCCACAGTGCAAACATAAAGAAAAGAAACGTGCAGCATGGAACAATGCCAACTTTGCCAGCTTCGTCGCTGGGAGTTATCATTCATGAAGACAACTGCCCATTGTTGTAAATGTATCTGGTGGATAAAATGTCCAACCTCGAAGAGACAATGCAGGTAAAATAAAACAATGCCGAATTAATCAATCTGGTGAAGGCGCAGTGTAATGCAAATGATTCCATCTGGAATAAAAACTGTGCTCTGGTCGGAAAAGAGAGATGAATGAAAAACTTTACAAACTTCGTCGGACTTGGTAAATCTGAGTCAAGCGCGTACTGAACACGAATGTTATGCCGCAGTAACAAGTAGTAAGACAAGCAGAGTTTCATGTTTGATGATCAGATTGTAAGGGATATCCACAAAATCACCACTGCGGACATTGAACCGGTGGCCTTGCATACAAAAACTAGGGCTACGCCAAAAAATACGAATTGCTATCCAGAGGAGTGAGGTAAACAATCAGGCTGACGAACTCACTAACTTTTGTTGCGAGGTAGTCGTGGGTGACGCGGACATGAAACAAGTGAAGCAGTCAATGCAAATTTTACCATCAGGAATAAAACCTCACCAGCAGTGCATCGGAGAACGTCAGCAGTGTGACGATCAGCAGTGTTTTGCCCAATACAACAGGGGCACGCGATGAAAGCATTCTGTTCCACGGGGTGAAAAGAAGGCCGCCGAAACAGGACCGCTCCTAGTGACACGCATGAACGAATTTGCGTGCGTGAATGTAACCGAAACCTGGTTTAGGAGCTACATGGATTAGAACTATATCGGACTAGAAGGTTTCTGTTGTGAAAGGAGGGACCGGGTGGAGAGAGGAGGTGGATGTGCAGCGTGCTATGTGGCGGTTCCATGATATTGAAGATCATCAACACGAAATGCTATGAATTAGATTGAAGCACCCCCATCTATCGGTTGACGACTTTTTAACTACTATTTTGGTTTTGTAGCGCCACTGCGCTCGGATTTTCCGAGGATATTGGCGCCACATAAGTCATTTTATTATTTGTATTATGAAATTACCAAGACAATACTCATGTATTATTATAAGTCGTTTTATTATTTATTTTAATGAAAATACGAAGACAGTACTCTTGTATTATTATAGGGTGCATCTATCATTCACCAGGTGTTGACAACTGCTCTTTGCAGAAGTACCTGATAATTAACCTGGACACTGTTTTCGACGTAGCCCAGACTGTGGTGTTTTTTTGTGTGAAAATTTCAATCAATTAAAAAACTCATTTTTACGCATATTTTATAGATTCGAACAAATTGGTAACATAGCCGCACGTAATCGAGCAATATTAGAAAACGTGTGGTATAACGTGTCACCTGTTTACGGTAGTCCGACACTGCTTGATGGAGTGGAAACATCAGACCACAAGATTTTGTTACTGGTCCAATCGTGTCTCACAATATTTGACACATATATCCCACAGCAGCACGATTGCTCCACCAGTTTTACTAGTCAAAAATTGCAACACTCGAGGAATTATCGACACTTGACTGGTGGAAAAATTTTAAGCTTCTGATGGGAAAGTCACATGACTGCAACTGTGAGATGCAGGGCCTGGCCAATAAATACACTAATGGGGATATGGACAGCTAATGTCAACTCTATAAATGGGTTTTTTGTGTGAGTGTGTGAAGGTTTTCCAAGATTGCAGCCCTCTCACCCAATATATGACGCCGAACAACCACTGCCAGCGGAGATCTTTATCAACGTGATATATACATATGTTGCTCTTAAAATGAGGAAGGTTGTCAAAGCCACTGTACCTGACAACATTCCACCACCATGGGCATTGACAGATTTTCGGACCTTCTAGCGGCACCGTTCACAACTATCTTTAACAGCTCACATGGGAAAGAAGTACTACCCAAACTATGAAAGTTAGCAAATGTTATTTCGTTGACATTATACCTATTTCGCTGACTCCAATTCAGGCAAAAGTGTTTGGGTCACTTGTTCTGCAGAGGGTCAATATTTGTGTTAAACCACATATTGAAGGGAGGCAGTTTGGAATAATGGCAGGGATTAGCACTACTGATGTTCTGGATGTAACAGTGGTAGGGCACTTACATTTTGTGAACGCTTTTGACAAATAGCTACATCAAAGATTACTACTTCAGTTAAAAGCGTATTTCTTATAATCGAATATATAGAACAATTGTTGACTGACATAAAAAAGCGTGTTGTAGTAGATGGGGAGGTTTCAAACTGGAAATCAGTTTTGAGCGGGGTACCGCAGTTATCATTATCATGAACTTTATTATTCTTAATATATATATATATATATATATATATATATATATATATATATATATATATATATATATATATATATCAATGATTTAGATTTTAATATAACAAGCAACGCAGATAACTTTGCGGATGACACAAACGTGTTTAGAAAGGTTAACAATGATGGTGATTAAGGGCATTTATAAACCGATATATACGAACCAGTTAAATGGTCTGAGAAATGGCAAATATTATTACATTTTGGGAAATGAAAATGTCTACGTACAGGACACGGGAACTTGGATGTAAATTATAAAATGGTATATACTGTTTTAGGTATTAGTGTACAAGAAAAGTATTTAGGAGTTACAATAGTCGATGATATGAAAGTTTCAGAACCGTAAGATACTGCACCTTCAAAGGGTAATTAAATTCGTTCGATTATTAGGAGAAACATAAGATACAAAGAAAAACATATAAAGTGACGATCAGAGTTAACCATATCTATGAACACATATAATAAGCAATGTTGCCCAGACACTCCGAAAGAAGGAAAGAGCTATGTGTAACAATTGATATCACTTATTATTCCCATACCCCCATAACACTATACGACTACGTAAATAGTGTAGCATTTGCATTTGATTTAGAACTAGCCAACTGTATGTAGCACACACTGATGTGTTTGAGATTCACAAACGCATTGGGCTGTCATTGCGTTGAGTGTGCACTGAAGACAGATGATACGTCTATCATGTTGAAGGATAAAGCTGCAACACAGACTCGATCGAAGGATCACTTCTGCTTATTAAGTTTGGACATTTCTACTGATACTTGAAAGAGTGAAACAATCTCCAACTGCTAATTTGCTTACTGAGCCACCCGAAGTATATGAGACGAATACAAATTTCATAGCATATGCATGAAGTGTTTATATATATATATATATATATATATATATATATATATATATATATATATATATGATAAGCTCTGATTGTTATTTAATACGTTAACGTATTTCTATTGGCCTCTATGACTGTTTTTATTTTGTTAAACATCCATGTTCCAATACATATGCATGTCCGGCATTTCATGTGAATGTATATGCATCCCATACGTGCGTACATGCGTTTGTACATGAATGTGCGTGCGTGAGTGAGTGCGTACGTGTGCGGTAGCGTCATCACCAAGATAGCTCTTTGTGAAGAACACCTTGCGTAAATCCAGCAGCCAAAAAAGAGATGGAGGGAGAAGGAAGAAGGGAGAGGAGGGTGAAATGGGGTAAAAGGAAGAGGAGAGGAATAATGTGATCAAGACCGAGAGGGTGAGAAAATGGCGGAGGGCGACGGAGATGAAGACGCAGAGGAAGAGGGAAAAGTAATGCTCGTTTCATTGCCAGCCCAATCAGCTCAGATAACAAACTTTCCCAATGTCGTTGCTCCCCACTGTCTGCTGATTGCCTGATTTGAAGCTTTGTGTAAAACTCAACCCAACATATCTAGAATAAATAACGCATGTCGTTACTGTACCTGTGCACACATGACATGCTGAAAGGTAATGTAACTCTCATCGAATAATTGCTTTTTGGGTGTGGAGCATACGTACGTCATATTGCACTTTTTAACAATATATAATTACAGATTCATTACATACATTGCCTACACGCACTTGCTACGCCAAATGGAAACAAATACGTCTGTATATGATATAAATGAAAGAAAAAATATGAAACTTCATCCATGAATATCTGATCTATGCATTGCATACCGTGGTTTGATTCGAGCTTTGTAGAATTTGGCTTCATGGTGTGTAATTAAAAATGTTCACTCTAATCAACATACTTAAATTACATTAAAATCAAAATAAATCAATTACTTCATCTATTAAAATTGTATTTTAAAACATACCTGATAAACCATTTAAATGTGCTGACAGTGTACCAAACACCATGGTATTAACGAGTTTTTGTTATAGCAATTTGTGTTAGCCATTGGAAAGGGGAGCTCTTTAAAATATCTCAGAGCATATGAAACCATTCGAGCGTCCGGTAGTACATTATTCAGTTTGTGGTTACCAAGCCTCATTCTACCGAAATGCACATTACATATCTTGTACCGCCAGTCGTGCAGCGTTGGTACGATTACCTTCTGCAGAATATCCTCCTACGAAAAACTAGGAAATATAGTTTTGAGACACCGTTTTTTATTATGTCGATACTGTCTGATAAGTATTTGGGAAAGTTCGTGGGCCATACGAAACAATCATATTGAACTACTGGTCTGATCACATATTAATAAATTTTTACCAAATCAATTGATTGATTCCAGCATTTTTCAAATGATATATCATATATACCCTTTTACTTGCCTTTGCAACTATTTCATATTTATGTGCATTCCAATTTAAATCAGATGACATAGTTATACCGTTAACTTTTTCTTGAGTAACTCTTTCAGTATTAGTCCCATTTATATCAATATATGGCAGAGATACAACAACATCAACTCTATCTACTTTTTACTGCGGCATAGGATTCGCGTTCAGTAAGGTCCTGATTCAACAACGTCAGCAGCAGCACCGACGCCGAAAATCATGACGTGAAATCGCAATAATTGTCAATTTCAATATATTGTGTAGATAGACTGAACAATAGTGGATACCTTGGCAAACACTCACCTACGACACATCCGAACCCATACAAAACTATACTCAAACGCGCATGTTCGCATGCACGCAAGGCACCGTTAACTTTTGTTCGTCTGCATGAGCATTCTTGAATGAGATTTACCATTAGTAAATCATAGCGAAATGTTCGTAGCTTAGAGCAATAGTAGTTTCCACGCTGCTCTATGGAGTTGAATCATAGACTATGCACCGACATCATTTTAGGAAACGGCAGACAAAGTATAAATGAGAGAGACAAATGAGGCGGCTCGAATATATGATAATAATATATACTTCCTAATGAAATGTAGTACTTCCAACTCTCGGAAGGTATTAGAAGCAGGGGTCGCCTCACACTTAGATTCAAAGATGATGTAATGCTAACATTGAAGAAAAGAAACACACACTTCAAGTGATCCAAACGAGCATTAATAATCGGACAGAGACTGACAGCGAGAGGTGGTAGTTTTCCGATTGATGTGTCTAGCATAGACAACAGAAGAATGATCTTTATCGATATGCAATAAAGCAATATATTATACCGTTAACTGTTGTGCATAGAATAAATATGTGGTAACAATATACGTTTAATTAAACAACTATATAACTGATTATTGAATAATGTTGTTATGTAAATAACAATACAAACTAGCACGAACACGAATCAACTAAAACAAAATGGCGTATTGTCAAGGATTTAAGCTGACTGGTTGCACAATAGTGTTATGTAGCCAACTGTACATATAATGATAATGTGTTGGAATATGGTTACTTCGGCCGACGAGCCTGGAACATACGCGCCAGCAGACGATAGCAACGGCGAATGAAACAGCATTTTGAAGACAAATCTCGACTGTCTTACAAACGCAGTCGAGCGCGAAGCCTGGTCGTATTGCGATGCAGTCGGTTGGTGATGCATGTTAATGACATCAGCTGTATATCACGCCTATTCAACGATCTAGTTCAACAGCTATGCGTGGGTGAAGTGTTGGATTCGTAGATTTGTGTGGATGCTCATTCACACGCATGTGATTATGTACACATCATGCAACTAAACTCTACAAACCTCGAATCAAACCAGGGTTTGCTCAAGTATCAACCAGATGTCCATGGATGATGTTACATTTTGTTTCGCTCAGTTACTTCTGAATAATGTACCGACATATCAGTTTCCACTTCACATAGCAAGTGCGTGTAGACAGTGTTTTTGTTTAATTAGCCTGTAATGATATGTTGATAAATTGTTTAATAAGACGTAGATACTCCACGCCCAATAACAATTATCCACTGATAGTCATAGTACCGTTCAGCTGGCCATGTGCGCACGAGCAAAGAAACGACGAACGCACGCACGCAGGCACGCACGCAAACATTTACTTGATCATTTATTGAATGTCCTCTACGAGAAAGAACACTTCCCAATATCCAAACTACAGTGATCCTTTACTAATGTAACATCATGCCCTTTAGTTATATTATTTTTGTTGAATGAGACTATTTATATCAATTGTTTAATATCCATTCAATATCTTAAACAAGTTCAATTTGACCTAATCTTAACTGAGTTGCCTCTACGGTTGTTATAAAAAGCCGTTCTTCAAAATTAACTTATCTGAGTTCTGTATTCGTTCAAACATTTTTAGCTGGTATTAAATAAATTAGGCCTAACTGTTTTATACATAGTTGTCTTTTTCCGTGTGTTATTTTTAAATAATGGTATGAGGTTTGCCTCTTTCCATTCAAAAGGAATCATGCCCTATTTTAATGACAAGTTGAACGCTTTTGTAAGTATTCCTTCTGAACTACAGTTACAGGTTTGGTTTGTTTTCATTTAATACCTGATATTATCCTCCTTAAAGAGTAAAGGCCGTGGTCAGCCTCAGAGACCCAACCGATTGTGCGGATTTCTGTGTGTACTTTTAAATACTAATGTCAAATTGAGTTAGATTTTAAGCGACTAAGGATCTACCCCCTATATCGCCCAGTGACCGTTGAATGGACGTTGACACGAGTTTCAGCGACATAGGCCCACTTCACGTTTGATCAAACACTGTGGTACCTCGCTGGCCGTCACACGCCAGTGCTCCTTGGCGCTTCGGTGAGGAACATAACACGAGCTAAGTGTTTCACCCCATTGCGTGGTCCATCTAACGGCAGGCGAGGTGGGGTGACAACGAGACGATCGGTGGAAACCCTGTTTTGCACGGCGAACGACTCAATGGCGAGAAGCGTTAACAGTCACGACGAGTTTGAGTTCACCGTCACTGACGATATGCTTGCAAACTTAACCCTTTCGCCGCCCCAGACATTAACACAGCTAACCGTGGTAACGGAACCCCCTAAAGCTGTGACAAAGGCGAAGGGAGAGGACAAATAATAAACAGTTTTATGTATTCCACAGTGCAAACATAAAGAAAAGAAACGTGCAGCATGGTACAATGCCAACTTTGCCAGCTTCGCCGCGTGCAGTTATCATTCATGAAGACAACTGCCCATTGTTGTAAATGTATCTGGTGGATAAAATGTCCAACCTCGAAGAGACAATGCAGGTAAAATAAAACAATGCCGAATTAATCAATCTGGTGAAGGCGCAGTGTAATGCAATTGATACCATCAGGAATAAAAACTGTGCTCTGGTCGGAAAAGAGCGATGAATGAAAAACTTTACAAACTTCGTCGGACTTGGTAAATCTGAGTCAACGCACACTGAACACGAATGTTATGCCTCAGTAACAAGTAGAAAGACACTGCGGACAATGAACCGGTGGCCTTGCATACAAAAACTAGGGCTACGCCAAAAAAATACGAATTGCTATCCAGAGGAGTGAGGTAAACAATCAGGCTGACGAACTAACTAACTTTTGTAGCGAGGTAGTCATGGGTGACGCGGACATGAAACAAGTGAAACAGTCAATACAAATTTTACCATCAGGAATAAAACCTCACCAGCAGTGCATCGGAGAACGTCAGCAGTGTGACGATCAGCAGTGTTTTGCCCAATACAACAGGGGCACGCGATGAAAGCATTCTGTTCCACGGGGTGAAAATGTTAATGCATAACGTCTCACTAGCGGCTTCTAAGCATCGTGAAGACGGAGCTCAATGTGGGTCCTCTTCGTAGAAGGGCTGCAACACATCAAAGCCGACTGGCAGAAGGCCGCCGAAACAGGACCGCTCCTAGTGGCACGCATGAACGACGTTGCCTGCGTGAATGTCACCGACACCTTGTTTAGGATCTACATGGATTAGAAGTATATCGGACTAGAAGGTTTCTGTTGTGAAAGGAGGGACCGGGTGGAGAGAGGAGGTGGATGTGCAGCGTGCTATGTGGCGGTTCCATGATATTGAAGATCATCAGCACGAAATTCTCTGAATTAGATTGAAGCACCCCCACCTATCGGTTGACGACTTTTTGCCAAATCTTTTGGTTTTGTAATGCCATTGCGCTCGGATTTTCCGAGGATATTGGCGCCACATAAGTCATTTTATTATATTTTATTATGAAAATACCAAGACAGTACTCTTGTATTATTATAGCGTGCATCTATCATTCACCAGGTGTTGACAACTGCTCTTTGCAGAAGTACCTGATAATTAACATGGACACTGTTTTCGACGTAGCCCAGACTGTGGTGTTATTTTGTGTGGAAATTTCAATCAATTCAAAAACTCATTTTTACGCATATTTTATAGATTCGAACAAATTGGTAACATAGCTGCACGTAATCGAGCAATATCAGACAACATGTGGTATAACATGTCACCTGTTTACGGTAGTCCGACACTGCTTGACGGTGTGGAAACATCAGACCACAAGATTTTATTACTGGTCCAATCGTGTCTCACAATATTTGACACATATATCCCACAGCAGCACAATTGCTCCACCAGTTTTATTAGTCAAAAATCGCAACACTCGAGGAATTATCGATACTTGACTGGTGGAAAAACGTTAAGCTTCTGATGGGAAAGTCACATGACTGCAACTGTGAGATGCAGGGCCTGACCAATAAATACACTAATGGGGATATGGACAGCTTCGTCAACTCTATGAATGGGTTTTTTGTGTGAGTGTGTGAAGGTTTTCCAAGATTGCAGCCCTCTCACCCAATATTTGACGCCGAACAACCACTGCCAGCGGAGTTCGTTATCAATATTTGACACATATATCCCATAACAGCGCAATTGCTCCACCAGTTTTACTAGTCAAAAATAGAAACACTCGAGGAATTTTCGACACTTGATTGGTGGAAAAACGTTAAGCATCTCTTGGGAACGTCATTTGACAGCAGCAGTGAGATTTAACAAGATTTAACAAGATTTGCCATCCAAGCCAAAGGCCCAGATGGCAAGTGGACAAGGAAGCCATAGGCTTATCGAGAATCCAACAATGTTCATCTACTTATAACCCGCCCTCCTGAGATATGTGTCAACCTTGTTTTTAAACATATTCACGCTGCTAGCAGTTACACAATCTGTAGACAATTTGTTCCATTCATTTATTGTCCTCTGTGAGAACGAGTGCTTCCTGATGTCCAATATACATTGATCCTTTACTAATTTTACCTCATGTCCTCTAGTTCGGCTATCCTTCTTGAGTGAGAAAAATATATTTCTATCAATAATTTCATACCCATTCAATATCTTAAAAACTTCAATCTGATCTCCTCTTAACCTCCTTGTCTCTAGAGTTGTTAAACCACATTCTTTCAGGCGTTCTTCATAACTAAGGTATCTAAGTTCTGGAATCATTTTAGTTACTCTCCTTTGTATGCGTTCAAGTGTATCTATATCCTTCTTACGATATGGTCTCTATGCTTGTATACAGTATTCTAAATGAGGTCTAACTATTGCTTTATAAAAAGGTATAATTAACCTTTTTCCCTTGTATGTTATGTTTCTTCTAATCAATCCAAGAATTTGATTACCCTTTGAAGCTGCAATACCACACTGCTCTGAAACTATCATATCAGCGCTTATTGTAACTCCTAAGTCCTTTTCTTTTACAATAGTACCCAGAAGAGTATCTCCCATTTTATAGTTTACATTAAAGTTCCCATGTCCTGTATGTAGGCATTTACATTTCCCAAAATTGAACAGCATCTGCAATTTCTCAGACCATTTCACTAATCTGTCTAGATATTTTTGTAAATGTTGTTGATCACCATCAGTATTAACCTTTCTAAACAGTTTTGTGTCATCCGCAAATTTCAGTACGTTACTTGTTATACTGCCGTCCAAGTCATTGATATATATTAATAATAATGTAGGTCCTAATACTGATCCTTTAGGTACCCCACTCAAAACCGATTTCCAATTTGAAACTTATCCATCTACTACAACCCGCTGTCAGTCAACCATTGTTCTATCCAGTAAGTTATGCTATCCCCGATACCATGGGCTTTTAATTTAAGTAGTAATCTTTGATGTGGCACTTTGTCAAAAGCTTTCTGAAAATCTAAGTAGATAATATCTACTGGCGATCCCACGTCTATCCACTTAGTGATTTCTTCCAAAAAACATAACATATTTGTTAAGCATGACCTCGCTTTAAGGAATTAATGTTGAGATGAATTTAATAACTTATGCTTAACGAGGAAGTCCACCATATGGTTTTTAATTAACCTTTCTAATAATTTACAAATCACTGACGTTAAACTCACTGGTCTGTAATTTTTTGACTTATTTCTCGGACCCTTTTTAAATAATGGTATGATGTTTGCTTTTTTCCATTCAAACGGAACAACTCCCTGTTTTAATGACAAGTTGAATACTCTTGCAAGTGGTATACTGATTTGTTCTACTGTTTCCATTAGTCATTTTGGAGGAATCCCATCCACTCCTGGTGATTTGCTATCCTTCTTTCCTTTATTTTCTTAGCTACCAATTCTGGAGTTACAACTAACGGACCTAAATAGTCAGATTTAGCCTCCTGAAATTTAGCATCAGCAACTGGTAATTAACTAATATCTTCTTTGGTAAACACTGAACTGAAGTAACCATTTAGGTCTTCCGCCATTAAAAACCCCTGTGATACTATATTTCCAGCACTGTCTTCTAGAGGTCCAACCTTGTCTTGTACGTTTTGTTTACTCCTGACATATGCATAAAAACTCTTGCTGTCATGTTTTATGTTACATGCTAGTTTTAGCTCATAGCTTCTTTTAGATTGTCTGATTTCAGTTGTAGCTGCATTAAGTGCCTCTTAATAATTTGCATAGTCTTCTTCCTTTCTGGTACGCCTATAAACCCTCCACATAGTTTGTTTTAACACTATTTTTCTAATAGCCTCTTTTGACAAGTGTTTCTGTCAACACCGTTTTCCTTTTTTTAAGGGAACAAATTTATCTATGATACTCTCAATTTCTTTTTTTTAGAATATTCCAACATTCAATTGCTGTCTTATTCATCAGCATGTTATTCCAATCTAGCTTTGCTAGGTATGTTCTCATATCTTTGTAGTTACCTTTGTGGAAGTTTCTCTTGTACGCTTTCTTATTTTTACTTTCTGCTTTTACATTGATGTCAAAATGTATTTGGTTATGGTCACTGTTACCCAATGGTTCAAATATTTTACATTGTCCACTAATTCTTTATGTGATGACAAAACTATATCTAATACATTTTCTCCCCTGGTTGGTTCTAGCACGTGCTGAGTAAGAAAGCTATCCTGGATTAAAAATAGAAATTGTTGGTCCTCAATCCAGGTGCTCTCTGGAGAATTCCATTGTATGTGTCAATGGTTAAAATCTCCAATTATGATACAATCCCCTTTACTAACTTCCTTTATAGCGTTTTTATTTTTGTGTTGTCCTCTTCGTTTATGTTTGGACTTCTGTAAACTAATCCAACAGTTAATTTTGAATTTCCTGAAACAATTTCTAGTTTTATTTCATAAGCATGAATAGATTCTTTAACAAATAAAACAAATCCCAATTCAGCATCTGATATATAAGTGTTGGCCCATGATTCAGTTATACCAATTATGTGAGGGTCAATATCTTCTACCATAATGTTTAACTCGTTTTTCTTATTTACTACGCTCCTTGCATTTAAACATACGCATCTATAACCTTTTTCAGAGATGTTTTTCGAATGATTTAATATTGGTTTATCTGTGCTAGTGGCCTCTTGTTCTGCTTGAGACACCTCTAGGTAACACCCCTCACTAGTTTAAAGAATGTTTACTTCCAAAAATAGTTGTCATTGTAAACGTGTCACTATCTACTGCTGCTGAAAGTTTGTCCGCGAATACTGCCGCCCCTTTCCACTTAGATAAAGACCATCCTTCATGTACATATCAGCACTCCCAACAAAACTTCCCCAAAAATCCATAAATCCAACTTCCACTTCCCTACATAGCTTCTGGACTAACATGTTAATTGCCATCCCCTTACAATTCATATATTTGTGACCCCTCCTGCCCATTACAGGTACAATCCCTGACAGTATTACCTGCTCAACCCGCGTCTGTTTTAATGTTCTGACCAATTGCCTATATTTCCTAACTATGGCAGTTGTACCCTCCCTCTCTACGTTATTTGTCCCTACGTGTACTAAAACAGATCCACCCTTACCCGAACCTACGATGTTTTTTACCCTCTCAGTTATCGCCTCTATTTTGGCTCCAGGCAAGCAGACCACCACATCATCTCCCTTGTTTAAGACTATGTCGGTCTTCCTAACAATCGAATCCCCCACAAACACCCTCGCTCTCTTCCTCACCCCCTCTATCACTGCTGCAGAATAACTCTTCCGTTCGATCCCTTCCACCACATTCTGTCCTGACCCCTTCCCTCCTGTCTCCCCCACTTCCCACTACTTTGCTCTTGTCTATCCCACTACCCTCTCATTCACTCCGGTTGTTTTCCCTACCGTCTCCCCCACTCCCTTCTCCTTCCCTTCTGTCTCCCCTACTCCCCTCTCCTTCACTCCGGTTGTCTTCCCTCCCGTCTCCCCCACTCCCTTCTCCTTCCCTCCGGTTGTCTTCCCTCCCGTCTCCCCCACTCCCTTCTCCTTCCCTCCTGTCTCCCCTACTCCCCTCTCCTTCACTCCGGTTGTCTTCCCTCCCGTTCCTTTCCTTCCCGTCTCCCTACGACCTGTCACCTTCCCTCCTCTCAGCTTCGTCCAAGGCTGAGGTGAGTTCTCCCTAGCATATCTTGTGTCTTTCCCCACTTTATCGTCTACTGTTCCCCCACCGGAACTACTAGCACAACCCCCCCTGTTCCCTTCCCACCATTGCCTCAACGAGCAGCTTCAGCTCTTCCAACTCCACCTCTAGTTCCTTCATCTTCGTACATCCCCTACACTCAAAATTAAAACTATCTGCCTGGACCTCAGCCCAGGACTTCTCGCACCCAGACTTGACGAAGTCCACCCAGTTACTGCAACTGCCACAAATTAAGTGCCTTGTGGTCTTTAACTGCCGTTTGCACGGCGCCATCAGACAATTTAGTTTTAATTAGTTTGCTACGTTAGCCTTGAATAAGGCTGTTTTTGTGATCAAAATAACACTTTAGGCTAATATACTTGCTAAATATGTCTTCTATTAAGCTTGCATGAGAAAAAAAACTGCCACCTAGCGAATACGGAGAACACTGTGTAACAAAACAAAGAAAATCAGTGTGTACTAATTTACGCTAAAATCCTGCTGTTAATTCCTTTTTACCGAAAACGTTTACTACCACTATGTCAGATATTACAAGTTTTCTAATATATGTCTACAATACGTTTGTGTATAATATATATGAAATAGTACTCCTTATTATATTTGATATACCGCGTTTTTCTGTAAATGATCTACACCAAATTCAAGTCGCTGCACCAAGTCCAAGTAGCCGGAAGTTGCAGGGGCTGGCCAATAAATACACTAATGGGGATATGGACAGCTTGGTCAACTATATAAATGTTTTTTTGTGTGAGTGTGTGAAGGTTTACCAAGATTGCAGCCCTCTCACCCAATATTTGACGCCGAACAACCACTGCCAGTGGAGCTCGTTGTCAATGTGACATATACATATTTTGCTCTTTAAATGGGGAAGGTTAACAAAGCCACTGTACCGGACAACATTCCACCACCATGGGCATTGACAGACTTTTCGGACCTTCTAGCGGCACCGTTCACAACTATCTTTAACAGCTCACATGGGGAAGGAGTAATACCAAAACTGTGGAAATTAGCAACTGTCATTCCGTTGACATTATACCTATTTCGCTAACTCCAATTCTGGCAAAGGTGTTTGGGGCACTTTTTCTGCAGTGGGTCAATATTTGTATTAAACCACATATTGAAGGGAGGCAGTTTGGAATAATGGCATGGATTAGCACTACTGATGTTCTGGATGTAACAGTGGTAGGGCACTTACATTTTGTGAACGCTTTTGACAAATAGCTACATCAAAGATTACTACTTAAGCTAAAAGCGCATTTCTTATGATCGAATATATAGAACATTTGTTGACTGACATAAAAAAGCGTGTTGTAGTAGATGGGGAGGTTTCAAACTGGAAATCAGAGCGGTGTACCACAATGATCAGTATCATAAACTTTATTATGCTTGATATATATATATATACATATATATATATATATATATATATATATATATATATATATATATATACATATGCATATATATACATATATATATATATATATATATATATATATATATACATATATATATATATATATATATACATATATATATATATATATATATATATATATATATATATATATATATATATATATACATATATACATATATATCTATATATATATATATATATATATATATATATACATATATATATATATATATATATATATATATATATATATATATATATATATATATACATATATATATATATATATATATATATATATATATATATATATATATATATATATATATATATATATATATATATATATATATCAAGGACTTGGACTTCACTATAACAACGCAGTTAAATTTGCGGATGACATAACCGTGTTTAGTAAGGTTAACAATGATGGTGATAAACGGCATTTATGAACCGATATAGACGAACTAGTTAAATTGTCTGAGAAATGCCAGATGTTATTAATTTTTTGGAAATGTAAATGTCTACGTACACGACACGGGAACTTGGATGTATGCATATACATTGTTATTTAATACGTAAACGTATTCATGTCCTGTATTTTTTGTGAATGTATATGCATCACGTGCGTGCGTGCATGCATTTGCATATGGATGTGCGTGCGTGAATGCATGCGTACATGTGCGGTAGCGTCATCACATGAATGTGCGTGCGTGAGTGAGTGCGTACGTGTGCGGTAGCGCCATCACCAAGATAGTTCCTTGTGAAGAAAACCGTGCGTAAATCCTGCAACCAAGAAAGAGATGGCGGGAGAGGGAAGAAGGGAGGGGAGGGTGAGAGGGGGTAAAGGGAAGAGGAGAGGAATAACGTGATCAAGACCGAGAGGAAGAGGAAATGGCGGAGGGCGACTGAGATGGAGACGCAGAGGAAGAGGGAAAAGTAATGCTCGTTAAATTGCCAGCCCAGTCAGCTCAGATAACAACCTTTCCCAATGTCGTTGCTCCCTACTGTCTGCTGATTGCCTGATTTGAGCTTTGGAACTCAACCCAACATATTTATAATAAATAACTCATGTCGTTACTGTACTTGTTCACACATGACATGCTCAACGGTAATGTAACTCTCATCGAATAGTTGCTTTTTGGGTGTGGAGTATACGTACGTCATATTGCACTTTTTAACAATATATAATTACAGATTCATTACATACATTGTCTACACGCACTTGCTACGCCAAATTGAAACAAATACGTCTGTATATGATATAAATGAAAGAAAAAATATGAAACTTCATCCATGAACATCTGATCTATGCATTGGAAACCTAGGTTTGATTCGAGGTTTGTAGAATTTGGCTTCATGGTGTGTAATTAATAATGTTCACTCTAATCAACATACTTAAATTACATTAAAATGAAAATAAAATAAAATTATTTTATCGATTAAAATTGTATGTTAAAACATACCTGATAAACCATTTAAATGTGTTGACAGTGTACCAAACACCATGGTATTAACGAGTTGTTTTTATAGCGATTTGTGTTAGCCATTGGAAAGGGAAGCTCTTTAAATGACCTAACAGCATATGAAACCATTCGAGCGTACGGTAGTACTTTATTCAGTTTGTGGTTACCACGCCTCATTCTACCGAAATGCACATTTCACATCTTATTGCGCCAGTCGTAGAGCGTTTGTACGATGACCTTCTGCAGAATTTCCTCCTACGTAAAACCTGGAAACATAGTTTTGAGACACCGTTTTTTATTATGTCGATACTGTCTAATAAGTATTTTGGAAAGTTCGTGGGCCATACCAGACAATCATATTGAACTACTGGTCTGATCACATATTAATATATTCTTACCAAATCAATTCATTGATTCCAGCATTTTTCACATATACCCCTTTACTTGCCTTTGCAACTATTTATATTTATGTGCATTCCAATTTAAATCAGGTGATATAGTTACACCGTTAACTTTTCTTGAGTAACTCTTTCAGTATTAGTCCCATTTATATCAATATACGGCAGAGAAACAACAACATCAACTCTATCTACTTTTTACTGCGCCATAGGATTCACGTTCAGTAGGGTCCTGATACAGATTTGCCAAGTCCGTCGAAGTTTGTCAAGGCCAGAGCACATTTTTTTATTTCTGATGGTATAATTTGCATTGTACTGCGCCTTCACCATATTGATTAATTCGGCATTGTTTTCATTTAACTGTAGCATTGTCTCATCGATATTGGATACTTTATCCACCGTTTGCAATAAAACACTGGGCAGTTGTCTTCATGCATGGTAACGCTACACGCTAATGGTAGTCTCTGGCTGTTCGCCCAAGCATTCGTATTGGACCCACAGCTGAGATCATCAACATACGTCATCAACTGACTACGTCGTAATACGATCAGCCTTCGCGCTCGACTTCATTTATAAGACAGTGAGCTAGCTGTCACGACATTCATAGGTCTCTCTTCAAAGTGCTGTCTCATTCGTCGTTGCTGTCGTCTCCTGGCGTGTATGTTCCAAGCTCGTCGGCCGAAGTACCATGTTGCAACACATTGTCACTGTATGTATCGTTGGCTACATAACACTCTTGTGCAGCCAATCAGGGTAAGTCCTTCGCAATACGCCGTTTTGTTTTATTTGATTCTTCAGATGTATTCGTGCTAATGTACATTGTTATTTACATTTAAGCTTTATACATTAACCAGATATATAGTTTTTAATTAAATTTAATTTGTTAACAATTCTCCATATTCATCCTCTGCCCAACAGTTAACGGTATAATGTATTGCTTTACTGCATAGCAAATAAGATCATTCCATTTTTGTCTATGATTGACACACGAATCGGACAACTTCCATATCTCGCCGCCAGTCTCGGTTTCGATCATTAATGCTCGCTTGGATATCACCTGAAGTTTATATTGTTCTTATTTTTTCTTCAATGTTTGCATTACTACTCTCTTTGAATCTACGAGTGAGGCGACCCTGGCTTCTAGTACCTTCCGACAGTTGGAAGTACAACATTTCTTTAGGAAATATGTTGTCATCTATTCGAGCTACCTGATTTGTATATATGATATATGTAAATGACTTGGACTATACTATAATGAGCAACGCAGTTAAATTTGCGGATGACACAACCGTGTTTAGAAAGGTTAACAATGATGGTGATAAACGGCATTTATAAACTGATATAGACGAACTAGTTAAATGGTCTGAGAAATGGCAGATATTATTACATTTTGGGAAATGTAAATGTCTACGTACAGGACACGGGAACTTGGATGTAAATTATAAATTGGGATATACTGTTTTAGGTATTAATGTAAAAGAAAAGTATTTAGGAGTTACAACAAGCGCTGACATGATAGTTTTAGAACCGTAAGATACTACACCTTCAAAGGGTAATTAAATTCTTTTGATTATTAGGAGAAATATAACTTACAAAAAAACATATAAAGTGACGACCAGAGTTAACCATATCTATGAATACATATAATGAACAATGTTGCCCCCACACCCCAAAGAATGAAATATATATGTATAACAATGTGTATTACTTAATACCCCCATACCCCTATAACACTATACGACTACGTAAAGAGTGTAGCATTTGCATTTGATTTAGAACTAGCCAACTGTATGTAGCACACACTGATGTGTTTGAGATTCACAAACGCATTGGGCTGTCATTGCGATGAGTGTGCACTGTAGTATGATGACACGTCTATCATGTTGAAGGATAAAGCTGCAACACAGACTCGATCGAAGGATCACTTCTGCTTATTACGGTTGGACATTTCCACTGATACTTGAAAGAGTGGAACAATCTCAAACTGCTAATTTGCTTACCCGAAGTATATGAGACGAATCAAAATGTCATAACATATACATGATGTGTTTACATATATGATTAGCTCTGATTGTTATGTAATACGTAAACGTATTTCTATAGGCTTCTATGACTGCTTTTATTTTCTAAGGCATCCATGTTCCAATACATATACATATCCGGCATTTCATGTGAATGTATACCCATCACGTTCGTGCGTACATGCATTTGTACATGAATGTGCGTGCGTGAGTGAGTGTGTACGTGTGCGGTAGCGCCATCACAAAGATATTTCCTTGTGAAGAAAACCGCGCGTAAATCCTGCAGCCAAGAAAGAGATGGCGGGAGAGGGAAGAAGGGAGGGGAGGGTGAGAGGGGGTAGAGGGAAAAGGAGAGGAATAACGTGATCAAGACCGAGAGGATGAGAAAATGGCGGAGGGCGACGGAGATGGAGACGCAGAGGAAGAGGGAAAAGTAATGTCCGTTAAATTGCCAGCCCAGTCAGATCAGATAACACACTTTCCAATGTCGTGCTGATTGCCTGATTTGAAGCTTTGTGTTAAACTCAATCCAACATATCTAGAATAAATAACTCATGTCGTTACTGTACTTGACATGACATGCTTAACGGTAATGTAACTCTCATCGAATAATTGCATTTTGGGTGTGGAGCATACGTACGTCATATTGCACTTTTTAACAATATATAATTACAGATTCATTACATACATTGTCTACACGCACTTGCTACGCCAAGTGGAAACTAATACGTCTGTATATGATATAAATGAAAGAAAAAATATGAAACTTTATTCATGAACATCTGGTCTATGCATTGCAAACTTCGGTATGATTCGAGGTTTGTAGAATTTGACTCCACGGTGTGTAATTAATAAAGTTCACTCGAATCAACATAATTAAATTACATTAAACTGAAAATAAATTAATTACTTTATATATTAAAATTGTATGTTAAAACATACCTGATAAACCATTTAAATGTGCTGACAGTGTACAAAACACCATGGTATTAACGAGTATATTAATAGCGATTTGTGCTAGCCATTGGAAAGGGAAGCTCTTTAAATGATCTCATAGCATATGAAACCATTCGAGCGTCCGGTAGTACATAATTCAATTTGTGGTTACCACGCCTCATTCTACCGAAATGCACATTATATATATTGTTCCGCCAGTCGTGCAGCGTTGGAACGATTACCTTCTGCAGAATATCCTCCTACGTAAAACCAGGAAATATAGTTTTGAGACACCGTTTTTTATTATGTCGATACTGTCTAATAAGTATTTGGGATAGTTCGTGGGCCATACCAGACAAGAATATTGAACTACTGGTCTGATCACATATGAATCAATTCTTATCAAATCAACTGATTGATTCCAGCATTTTTCAAATGATAGATCATATCTACCTCTTTCCTTGCCTTTACAATTACTTCATTTTTACGTGCATTCCAAATTAAAACAGGTGGTGTAATTATACAGAAAACTTTTGCTTGATTAACTCTTTCAATATTAGTCCCATTTTTAACAATATACGACAGAGATACAACAATAACAACTTTATTTACTTTTTGCTGCGGCATAGGATTCACGTTCAGTAGGGTCCTGGTTCAGATTTGCCAAGTCCGACGAAGTTTGTCAAGTTTTTTATTAATCGCTGTGGATTCGTTGTCATGATTTATTTCATTGCGAAGACATGCGGTTGTGTTGATCAGAGCACAGTTTTTAATTCATGATGACACAATTTGCATTGTACTGCGCCTTTGCCACATATATTAATTCGGCGTTGTTTTCGTTTAACTGTAGCATTGTCTCTTCGATATTGGATACTTTATCCACCGATTGCTTTAAAACACTGTGCAGTTGTCTTCATGCATGGTAACGCTACACGCCAATGATCGTCTCTGACTGTTCGCCTACGCATTCGTAGTGGACCCACACCTGGCAGAGGTGACTTTGTTCCTTCTGCCCGTTTCTTTTCCTATATGTTTGCACAGTGGAATACAGCAAGTTGTTTTTGTTTTGGTCCCTCTCCCCCTTCCCTTTGTCACAACTGTAGGGGGTTCCGCTACCACGGTTAGCTGTGCTGATGTTTGAGGCGGCGAAAGGGTGAAGTTTGCAAGCATGGTGTCAGTGACGGTAAACTCTGCTGATAATTGGACCACCCTTAGCTCGTGTTATGTTCACCAGCGAGACGCCAATCAGAACTGGCGCACGACGGCCGGCGAGTGACTGCAGTGGTGGATCAAGCAAGAAGTTGGAAGCGTGAAGTTTGTTGCTATTGTCAATCGTTTTTTACAGATATATTGCAAAACGTGCGCTGCTGTTCCGTTTATATGGAGCTCGACACAAATAAACAGATTTGTTTTCCAAAAAAAAGCATCCACACAGATCTAAGAATCCAACTATCTCCCCCATGAATAGCTACATAAATATTGCTTTGAACAGGCGTAACATACCGTTGATATCATCAGCATACATCATCAACTGACTGCGTCGTAATACGACCAGGCTTCGCGCTCGACTTCATTTATAACACAGTTAGCTAGCTGTCATGACACTCATATTTCTCTCTTCAAAATGCCGTCTCATTCGTCGTTGTTGTCGTCCCCTGGCGTGTATGTTCGTAGCTCGTCGGCCGAAGTAACCATATTGCAAAACATTGTCGCTATATGTATCGTTGGCTACATACCACTCTTGTGCAGCCAATCAGGGTAATTTCTTTGCGATACGCCATTTTGTTTGAGTTGATTCTTCTAGATGTTTTCGTGCTAATGTATGTTGTTATTTACATGCAAGCTTTATACATTAATCAGTTAAATAGTTGTTTAATTATATGTATCTTGTTAACACATCACCATATTCATCCTCTGCACTACATTTAACGGTATAATGTAGTGCTTTATTGCATAGCGATGAAGATCATTTCATTGTTGTCTATGATTGACACACGAATCGGAAAACTACCATCTCTCGCAGTCAGTGTCGGTTTCGATTACTAATGCTCGTTTGGATCACCTGAAGTTGATATTTTCTTATATTTTCTTCAATGTTTGTATTACTACTCTATTTGAATTTACGTGT
>OY759261.1:7453589-7477871 GCA_963662155.1 Lamellibrachia columna | reverse complement strand
CCACTGTAAATGATTCGTCGGCGTCAAATATTGGGTGGGAGGATTGCAATATTGGTAAATATTCACACACGAACAAAAATAACCCATTAATAAAGTTGACGAATCTGTCCATATCCCCATTAGTGTATTGATTGGCCAGTCCCTGCATCTCATTGCGGCTGTCAAATTACGTTCCCACGAGAAGCTTCACCTGTTTCCACCGTTCGAATGTCGATGGTTCCTCGAGTGTTGCGATTTTTACTGGTAAAACAGGTAGAGCAATTCTGGCTTGTTCCATGTCACCAGACACGCGAGCACGTTCTCACTCTCTGACCAGGTGCCGGAATCCATCCGTGTTTTGATAATGTGCGACAATGTGTTGCAACATGGTTATACCGGCCGACGAGCTTGGAACAGACACGCCAAGGGACGACAACAACGACGAATGAGACAGCATTTTGAAGAAAGAATTATGAATGTCGTGACAGCTTCGCATCGACTGTCTCACAAATGAAGTCGAGGGCGAAGCCTGGTCGTATTACGACGCTGTCGGTTGATGATGTATGTTAGCGATCTCAACAGTATGTCACGCCTATTCGACGCACTAGTTCAACAGCTATGAGTGGGGGAGAGATTTCGATTCGTAGATTTGTGTGGATGATTTTGTTGGGAGAACAAACCCGTTTATTTGTGATTAACTCTATATAAACGGAACAGCGGCGGCAGGTTTTGCAGAAGGTCTACAAAGAACGATTAAAAATAGCATGGGTAGCATTAATTATTTAAATTAGATCAGCAGGGAATTCCTAATTATTCCAGGAATGGGAGTATCGGAATGATTACTCGATTTTAATAAAACAAACATATTTTGTTTAAAGTTGGTTCTGTAGTACGCTAAAGAAACAAGATATATGTTTTCATTTACAAATGTTTATTCTTTGTTCAATTAATTATTACTGAGTATCCAGCGACCAACGCTGAGAGATGGCTATCCGTTTTTGCGACCTTTCGTAAAAAATTAAAAAACAAGTCTAACAACCATACTATTAATATATTTTGTTTCCAGTGTTCATTTACAATGTTTATTCGAAACTTATAATTCATATATATATATATATATATATATATATATATATATATATATATATATATATATATATATATATATATATATATATATGTATATATATATATATATATATATATATATATATATATGTATATATATATATATATATATATATATATATATATATATATATATATATATATATATATATATATATATATATATATATATATATATATATATATATATATATATATATATATATATATATATATATATATATATATATATATATATGTATATATATATGTATATATATATATATATATATATATATATATATATATATATATATATATATATATATATATATATATGATGTTTTAATAGTAAAGCAGACAATAATATCTTAATATCACGTTTTGATGACATGATGACATGCAAACGCATATTTACGCGTACGTACGCACACGCACACGCACACGCACACGCACACGCACACGCACACGCACGTGGTTATGTACACGTCATCGAGCAACTTCACATCAAACCAGGGTTTGCTCATGTAGCAACAAGAAGTCGATGGATGAAGTTACATTTTCTTTCGCTCATTTACTTCTGAATAATATACCGACATATCAGTTTTCACTTCACATAGCAAGCGCCTGTAGACAGTGTTTTTGCTTAATTTGTCAGTAATTATGTGTTGATAAATATTTTAATAAGACGTATATACTCCACGCCCAAATACAGCTATCCACTGATAGTTATAGTACCGCTCAGCTAGCCATGTGCGTACGGGCATAGTAACGACACACGCACGCACGCATTTATGTGAACATTAATTGGTTGTACTCTATGACAAAGAGTACTTCCTAATATTCAATTTACAACGATCTTTTACTAATGTTAACTTATGCCCACTAGTTTTTTTGTTGTTGAATGAAACTATTTATATCACTATTTTAACACCCATTCAATATCTTAAACAACTTCAATTTGATCTCATCTAAACTGCCTTGCCTCTAGGGTTGTTAAACCACATTACTTCAGTCGATAGTCACCCTTCCAAAATAATGGTGTCCATCTTTCTACTTGCGGTGTAAAAAGGTGAATGTTTGATATCTCACTAGCGGCTAGTAAGCATCGTGAAGACCCACCTCAACGGCGTCGTCTTTGCAGAGGGGCTGCAATTCATCAAGGCCGACTGACAGAGGGCCGCCGAAACACGACCGCAGCGCGCCGGGTGGCCGTCCTGCTGCTGCAGGGAGTAGCTTAGTTTCTATCCAGTGTTACAAGTGTTGGGAGACAAATCATGTTACCCAAACATGTCGACATGAGCATGTTGTGTCGTGCTTTGTATGTGGTCAGAAGGGCCAAAAGAAAAAACATCACAGGAAGAGGGAGTAGGAATGAGGCCGGAATAACACGGATATACCACGTATTGAAAGTGGAGTGCTCAACATTCAGTGTGTAATCACCCGTTGTCGTAGCATATCACAACACAGATGGATTCCAGCACCTGGTCAGAGAGTGATAACGTGATCGTATGTCTGGTGACCTGGAACAAGCCAGAATACTGAGGAACTTATTGAATCGCACAGCACCACAATTGCTCCACCAGTTTTACCAGTAAAAATCGCAACACTCGAGGAATCATCGACATTTGAACGGTGGAAACAAATGAAACTTCTCGTTGGAACGTCATTTGACAGCTGCAATGAGATGCAGGGGCTGGCCAATAAATAAAAACACTAATGTGGATATGGACAGCTTCGTCAACTCTATTAATGGGTTATTTTTGTCCGTGTGTGAATATTTACCAATGTTGCAATCATCCCACCCAATATTTGACGCCGACGAACCATTTTCAGTGGAGTTTATTATCACCGTGACATATATTGAGGTGGCACTTAAAAGACGAAGGTTAACAAAGCTACTGGACCGGACAACATTCCACCACTTGGGTATTGAAAAATGTTCGCACCTTCTAGTGGCATCGGTGAAAACTTCCTTTAACAACTCACATGGGGAAGGACTACTGCCCAAGCTATGGAAGTCAATAACTGTCATTCCGTTGCCAAAGAAACATCCCCCAGACACAGCAAAAAAATATATTTGACCTATGTCGCTGACTCCAATTCTGGAAAAGGTGTCTGAGTCACTTGACCTGAAGAGGGTAGATATTTGTGTTAAACCACTGAATGATGAATGACGGGATTTGAACTACTGATGTTCAGAATGAAAATGAAATTTTTAGAAGGTATTGACAAAAACCCACATCAAAGAGTATTACTTATATTACAACCCATGGAAAATATATTGGATAGAACAATGGTTGACTGACTGTATTGTTGTAGATGGGGAGGTTCCAAACTGGAAATCAGTTTTGAGGGGGTATCTAAATGATCAGTATGATGACCTTTATAATTTGTAATATATATATATATATATATATATATTTATATATATATATATATATATATATATATATATATATATATATATATATATATATATATATATATATATATATATAAATATATATAGTTTTGAGGGGGTATAAAAATGATCAGTATGATGACCTTTATTATTTGTAATATATATATATATATATATATATATATATATATATATATATATATATATATATATATATATATATATATATATATATATATATATATATATATATATATATATATATATATATATATATATATATATATATATATAATATATATATATATATATATATATATATATATACAATAATAATAATAATAATAATAATAATAAAGGTCATAATACTGGTAATTTTGGTACCCCACTCAAAACTTATATATATATATATTTATAATATATATATATATATATATAATAATAATAATAATAATAAAGGTCATAATACTGATAATTTTGGTACCCTACTCAAAACTTATATATATTTATAATATATATATATATATATATATATATATATATATATATATATATATATATATATATATATATATATATCAATGACTTGGACAATTTGTAATTTGCCGATAACACAGAAGTGTTTAGTTAACAATGATGGTGATAAACAACATTTACAGAACGACATAGACAAACTAGTTAAATGGTCTGAGAAATGGCATATTCTATTACATTTTGGGAAATGTATATGCCGACACAAAGGACACGGGAACGTGGATGTAAATTATAAAATGGGATATACGTTTTAGGTAATACTGTAAAAGAAAAGGACTTAGGAGTTGCAATAAGTGCTGATACGAAAGTTTCTGACCTGTGTCATACTGCACCTTCAAAGGGTGATCAAATTAGTTGGTTTATTATGATCTCCAACTGCTAATTTGCTTACTGAACCACCCGAGGTATATGAGACGGATAAAGCCGTCGACTCACCCAAGAACAAAAAATTGCCTGGTAAAGATGAATTTCCGAAAAATATATGAAATGTGGAGGCAAATCACTGCAGGAAACACTGCGTAACTTCACAGTTTCATTATTCAATGATACGCGGGTCGAACTAGAGTGTGCAAAATGTATTGCACTGTTTAAGAAAGGATATCGATAGTATGTGAGAATGACATAGATATACCATTCGAGAGCAACGGCGAATAGGGCAACTGGTTAAATACATAATTCTGAACGACGTGGACGCTAGCTTACTTCGCAGCGAGTGGCTTGGAAATTAAGTCGACTGCGAAGCCTGGTCGTCTAGTGGCGCAGTTGGTTAATGATGTATGTAGCTGATCTCAAATGTATGCCACGCTTATTCAACTCACTAGTTCAGCAGCTGTGCGAGAGGGGATTGACTTGTATCCTTAGATATGTGGGGATGTTTTTTTTTGTGGAGAGCAAACCAATTTATCTGTGATGAGCTCCATCTAAACGAAATACCGGCGACAAATTTTGTAGAAGATCTACAATGAACGATTGACAATAGCATGTGTAGCATTATTTATTTAAACTAGATCAGTAGGGGATTCTTAGTTATTGATGGAATGAACGTATCAGAATTACCACCCGATTTTTGAGAAAACTAACATTGTTTTTTAAAGCTTGTTCACTCAAAGGATATCATATTTGTGGCACCCAATTTGTAAGCACAATTTTTCTTGACACATTTTATTTCTTTGTTCAGTTAGTTATTATTGAGTAGGTAGCAACCAACGCTGAGAGATGCCTACCAGTTCATCGGATCTTTCATAAAAAATTAAAACACAGGTCTAACAACCACACAATTATCATATTTTTGTCAATGTTCATTTACACTACTGAGAGACGGCTATCCATTTTTGCGAGCTTTCGTAAAAAAATAAAAAACAAGTCTAACAACTATAACGACCATTTTAATATCTTCCAGGAAACCATGGACTATTTCCCGGGCACGCGTTTTCAGTAAAAGATTGTGTCACGTCGTAGCACAGATAAAACATGGATCACAGATGGATTCCGGCAACTGGTCAGAGAGCGACAACTGTTGACACAAAAATGTCTGAGCAGTGTGATACTGCACCTTCAAAGGGTAATCAAATGATTTGGTTTATTAGTATAAATATAACATACAAGGACAAAACATATTAAGTGACGATCAGAGTTAACCATATCTATGAACAAGCATATAATAAGTAATGTGGCCCCCGAAACAAGGAGCTATGTCTAACAATGAGTATAACTTAATATCCCCGTACCTCCATATACCTATATGGAGTGTAGCATGTGGCATTTAATTTTGAACTGCCCAACTCTTTGTTTGAGATTCACAAATGTATTTGCCTGTCTTTGCAGTGTGTGTGTACTAACGCCATGTGACGCATATTGAAAGTTAACATTGCAACACTGACACGATCGGTTGGTCACTTTTGCTTATTATGGTTGAAGATATTTTCAATGAAACCCTTGAAAGAGTGGAACACTCTCCAACAGCTAATTTGCTTACTGAACCACCCGAAGTATATGAGATGGATAAAGCCGTCGACTCAACCAATAAAACAAATTGCCTAGTAAAGATACTTCAGGGAAATATATGAAATGTGGAGGCAGATCACTGTAGGAAACAATGCACAACTTCACAGTGTCAGTATTCAATGTTACGCGGGTCGAACTAGAGTGTGCAAAATGTATTGCACTGTTTAAGAAAGGATATCGATAGTCTACGAGAATGACATAGATATACCAGTCGTCTTAGTAGCTGGCAATGTATTCGCAAGAGTGTTCCTCAATAGTATTACCTTCCGCATTAATTACTGAATCTCAAAGTGTTTTATATGTCGACGACGCACAGTGGAAATAACTATTGTGGGCCCCTTGCGTTGAGTTTAAAAAAAGCGTTCGATACCGTGAGAAGACTAGGACTGTGGACATTTCCGCGACAATATGGATGCCCTAAGAGTTATGTAGAAATGATCGAGGCACTGTAGTCAGGAATGATTGAATTGGGGGAGCGCATATCCAAGGCATCTTCAACGTTTGGTTGGCTGCTCAAACATTTGGGGGTGAGATTCACCAAGTTACAAACATAGTGAAATATATGGTGCAAAGATAATTAGTTTGAGGAAAAGAAACATAAACTTCAGATAGTTATACTCACTTGCCGAAGAAGACACACCTGGAGTTAATCAATAAATATTTATAGATGCATAACTTATTAATGTATAATACTGGCATGTGAATTAAATTAAAATCTAGCACGAATACATCTACAAACATCAACTAAAACAAATTAGCGTATTGTGAAGGACTTACACTAACTGGCTGCTCAAGAGTGTTATGTAGCCAACGGTACATACAGCGACAATGTGTTGCAACATGGTCACATCGGCCGACCAGCTTGGAACAGACGCGCCAGCGGCCGACAGCAACGACGAATGGAACAGCAGTTTGTATAGATTACTCTGAGTAACGCCTGGCTCACTTCGTATCGAGTTTCTCACAAATTAAGTCGACCGCGAAATCAGTTATACGACAGCAACGGCGAATATGACAGCTGGTTGACGTGGAAGTTAGCTCATTTCGCAGTGAGTGGCTTACATATTATGTCGACCGCAAAGCCTTGTGACGCGGTCGGTTGATGATATATGTTACTGATCTCAAATGTATGTCACGCCTATTCAACACACTAGTTCAGCAGCTGTGTGAGGGGGAGCGACTTGTATCCTTAGATTTGTGGGGATGTTTTTATTGGAGAGGAAACCCATTTATCTGTGATGAGTTCCATCTAAACGAAATACCGGCGACAGGTTTTGCTGAAGAACTGCAAATAACAATTGAAAATAGCATGGGTAGCAATAGTTATTTCAACTAGATCAGCGGGGATTCTTAGTTATTGATGGATTGGGCGTATCGGAATTACGTCCCGATTTTTGTGAAAACTAACTTTTTTTAAGGCTTGTTCACATCTAGGATATCAGATTTGTGGCACCCAATTGTTAAGCACAATTTTTAGTGACATATTTTATTTCTTTGTTCAGTTAGTTATTTTTGAGTAGGTAGCAATCAACGCTGAGAGATGCCTACCCGTTTATTTGATCTTTCATTAAAAAATTAAACACCTTTCTAACATCCATAATATTATCATATTTTTGTCAGTGTTTATTTACACTGTGTATCAAAAACTTGACATTCACATCAATGTATTATACTAATACCACGTTTTGAAAGCATGATGGCATGAACACGCATTTCTATGCGTACGCACGCACCAGTCGAATCAATCCAGGGTTTGTTCGTGTATCAACCGTGCAATTACTTTCGCTCAATTATTTCTAAATAATATACAGGCGTTTTATATTCCATTTCACATAGCAAGTGCGTGTAGAATTGTTGGTATTCATTGGTCTGTAATTATATATTGATAAATATTATAATATGACGGAGACACTCCACGCCCAAAAAGCAATTATACGCTGATTGTTAAACAACCGTTCAGCCGGTTATGTGCATACAGGTCTAAAAACGACATGAGTTAATTTTTATCAAGATGTTGGGTTGAGTTTTACACGAAGCTTCACATCAGGCAGTTAGCAGGCCAAGAAATCAACACCATTGGGAAAGTTCGTTATCTGGACTGACTATTATATAAATCAGCATTACTTTTACCTCCCCTTCTGCGTCTCCATCTACTTCTCCCACCACCGCTTTCTCTCTCTCTCTCTCTCTCTCTCTCTCTCTCTCTCTCTCTCTCTCTCTCTCTTTCTCTCTCTCTCTCTCTCACTCACTCTCTCTCTCTCTCTCACTCACTCTCTCTCTCTCTCTCTCTCTCTCTCTCATTATTAATCTCCCTCGTCTACTCGTTTTGCCTCTAACCAATGTATCCCTCCCCTCCCCTCCCTTCCTATCTCTCCCTTTCCTGTTTTTTTTTGGCTGCATGATTTATGCACGGTGTACTTCACAAAGAAGCATTTTGGCGAAGGCGCTATCGCACACTAGTACGCACGCACTTATGTGAACGAACGCATGCATACACCAACGCGAATAAATTACACGCACGTGAAATGCTGGACATTCAGTGGTATTTTAAAAGGAGTATCTTCCAAAACAACAGCATTCATATATGCATTTACATGTTAAGTGACAATAACAGGTAACGATACCTATGAACATATAATGATATACTATGATATTTATCCTAGTGATTACACGATCACACCTATGGTTGTGATGGAGAGATAGTGGAACGTGAAGTCAAGTCACTGCAGGGATCGCTGCACAACTTAATATTGTAAGTTTGGAATGTTGCACGTGTCCAACATGAATCGATGTGTGCAAAACTGGTCACACTGATTAAGAAAGCGATCGATCAGTGTACGCGAATGACATAAGTAAACCACTCCCCATAGTAGCTGGCAAAGTATTCGTAAGAGTGTTCCTCGTTCATCTTGCGGTCCGCAACTCAAAGTGCTTTTATATATGAAAGATGCACAGAGGAAATAACTTTTTTTTTTGACAAACCCAATAATAAAGGTATCGAACAAAACCGTCTACGTAATCTTCATTGACTCTCACAAAAACGTTGGACGCCGTGGGAAGACAAATTGTGTAGGTACTGCTGCAGATATATGCCATAAAACAATTGTAGAAATGTTCGAGGCACTGCACTCAGGGATGGCGGAATCGGATAAGCGCATTAGCAAGGCATCATAACATTTTGGTCGGCTGCACAAGCATTTATGGAAGAGATTCACCATGTGCCAACCCGAGTGAAATATCTGGTCCATAGATAAATAATTGTTTCCACGCTGTATATGGAGCTACAGAGGATACACTGTACCAAAACATGTAAAGAAACGACATGCCTTGCTGGTGATATATGGGTATAACAAGGAGTACTCGCATATATAAAAGGAACATACTCAAATGAGGAAACATATCTGGTAAGTATATATATATATATATATATATATATATATATATATGATAAACAAATCAGGTGTCTCGAATAGATGCAACATACTTCCTAAATGATGTTGTACTTCCAACTGTCGGAAAGAACTAAAGCTGAGGTCGGCTCACATATGTATTCAAATATGTAGTAATGCAAATATTGTAGAAAAGAAACACACTTCAGATATTGATACTTGCCGAAGAACGACCGACCTGGAGGTGATTCATGCAATATGAATTAGGCGAAAAGTAACAATCGCAACGGAGACTGACAGCGAGAGAGATTGTACTGTTCCGTTTCCTGTGTCAATTGTAGACAATAATGGAACTAACTTTAACGCTATGCAGTAAAAGCAATACATTATATTGTTAACTGTTTAGAGGATATAGGTCGTGAAGTGTTAACGATACACATTATATTAAATAAATATAGGCATATAACGTATTACATATATAACTGCTGGCATGCGTGTGAATGTAGAGTACGCGCAATGTCCCAATAAATGTATGCAACGTATATAACAATGGCTATGATAATAACACACCATGTGAAACAGTGGTTGACAACTTGCACAACGATATTCTATGTTTCTGGTACGTCACTCGAGTCACCTTACCTGCGTCAATGTCAAAGTGTTGTTCGAGTCCCGGATGTAGACACTCAACTGTTCTCCTCCTGACTCTGCCACAGATACGTGCCTGAAACATGCACCTACCTTATTGCGCCACATCTCAGTAACATAACACATCTGCCAAACATTTAAAGGGAAACAAAAGTGTTGGGTCTATGCACCTATGGGGGTTACTACAATTACTAAGAAAACGTTGTTGAACATACAGCGTCTTAATTTAATTAGCTGTTCTATAGGGTGAGATAATCCTACGTCATGAATGCCGAAATCTAGCAAAATTCGCTCGCCAAATGAAAGCATATTTGAATACACCTATTCTAATTCTTGTCGTGGCCATATCGCTTGCGTTCAAACACCATTTATGTAACACATCTTGATCTTTGTTAACTAAACTATTCCTCGTTCTTACAAAATAGCACATTTGTTTGCGTTGGTGCTGCGCTTATCGGCACCAGTTAAAACGTCACGTGTAGTCTGTATTACCCTTGTCAGCCCTCAGTCAATCTGGAGAATAACCGGAATCTTCCACTTGTAGAAAACATTCTCTAAGTAAAACACTGGCATGGTATTCTTGATTTTAGTTGCTCGTTGTATAGTTTTATTGTTATTTGTTGTACTCAATTAAAAAAACATGACTTTTTTCGTTTTTGGTAAAGAGGCAGAGGTTCTTTATCATGTGGGTTGCGTTAATTGTACCTTCACGGAGAGTCGGCGACTATTAACATGAAACACCAGCAAAGTGTTAAATCAACAAGCTCTGATATTATCATAATATGGCACTTACATATGCTTGAATGTTTCGGGTTTTTGTTTGAATCCCTAAATATTATCTCAAAACTTTTTGTTTGTTGTAAAAGTTGCTGAGAGTGCATTACTTTGCTCATCAGAATTACAATCTACATGAATCCATCTAACACAATCTTTATTGTTGCATTCATCAGCTAAGGAGATAGGAGCGAAGGAGACTAAAGCGAAGGAAACGGGAGGGAAGGCGACGGGAGGGAGGGCTACGGGGGTGAAGGCTACGACAGCGAACGCACCATGCGCAAGCGCACCATAACCGCACGATAGCAATTAGACGGGAGGGAATTGTGGCAAGTTGATGGGCGAGAGGGTGATGGACAACATGCTGCGCGGTGACACGACTACGGGACAGATTGCAGAGGGGATGAGGAGAGCGAGGGTGTTTGTGGGGTTTTCTATAGTCAGGAAGAATGACAGAACGCTTGGTGGTTTTCTTTCTAAGGGCAAAAATAGAGTCAATCACAGAGAAGGTGCAAACATCGTGGGTCCGGGCAATGAATGTTATAGTTTAGTGCAACTAGGGAATAACAATGCAGAGAGGTATAGTTGGAACATACAGGCGGCTAGTTAGACGAGCTAAGCAGAAAAGGGTTGAGCAGATAATTATATCAGGGATTCTACCGGTAATGGGATGCAGGGATAGAGAAAACAAATTGCCGCAGGATGGTAATTAACACATATATAGGGAAGAGGAAGTTGAATTTGTGACGTATGAGCTTCATCTTAGTGGAATGTGTGCAGCAGTATAGAAGTAGATAGTAGCATGGGGAGCAAACATTGTAAACCTGAAGCGCAGTGGAGTTCATTAGAGGTGTTTTAAACAGGACAGGACTAGGCACTAGTACACACAAACCAGTAATACAATATCCGGAAAACATTTATGAAGCTAATTATAAATGCGTGTGTTTAAATGCAAGCAGCATAGTATATAATAAAAAAAATGGTACCATACGGTAGAATATATTAACTCACACATAATTGTTATAACAGAATCATGGGCCAACAAATACGTATCAGATGCTGAATTAGGACTGAGATGATATGTAATGTTTAGGAGAGATAGAATAGGAAGAAGAGGAAGGAGAGTCATTTGATATATTAAAGATTATATTCAGGCTTACGAAATTACATTAAAAGAGTTGCAAATTGCGAGGAACCTGTTTGTTGCAACTTATTTACAAGAAATTCAACATTAACTATTCGATTGGTTTACCAAAAGTCAAAACATAAACGAAGAAGATAAAAGATCCATACAAACCGTTATAGATGAAGTGAGTAAAGGGGAATGTATCATAATGGGAAACTTTATCCACGGACACATACAATGTAAATATATAGAGAGTACAAGGGGTGACGACCAATAGTTTCTACTTTGAATTCAACAGCTTCCTTACTCAACACATACTAGAACCAACCAGGGGAAATAATGTATTACATTTAGTTTTGTCTTCACAAAATGAATTAGTGGACAATGTCAAAATAATTGCGCCATTGGGTAACAGCGATCATCATCAAATACATGTTGACATTAAAGTAAAATAAGAAAGTACAAATAAAAAGCAAAGGATAAACTTCCACAAAGATAAATATAAATATTTGAGAAAATATTTAGCAATGCTAGATTGGAATGCAACGCTGAGGAATAAGACCGCGATTGAATGTTGGAACAACTCCTCCTACTCTGTTGATTTGAAGCATATGTTAAGATAAATTCAACCGGGGATATTTACAATAATTCACAAATGCCATTACCACCGTAGTCTCATACGGTTGTTTGTATCCTACCACCGAGACCAATGTTAGTTGACATGTACAGCAAAATGTTGTCAACCCTCTATATCGTGCAGTCCCATGTAAAATGTTATGAGAAGCTATGAGAAGGGCAACCTGTGACGGTGAAGGGACATAATACTTACTGTCGCGTAAACAACAGCAACAGCACATAGGTCAGCTTTGTGAACGCGTGGAGCAAAACTGCATCCATTAGCGCATCGACAGTAAAAAATAACACGGTTTAACAAGATTTAACAAGATTGCCATCCCAAACAACGAGGTCCAGATGGCAAGTGGACAAAGAAGCCATTGGTTTATCGAGAGTCCAACAATTTTCTCATCTATGTATAGCCCGTTGATATCAAATATCTGTCAATTCTCTTTTTAAACATATTCACACTACTAGCATTAACACAATGATTTCGCAGTTTGTTCCATTCATTTATCACCCTCTGTTAGAAAGAGTACTTTCTCATGTCCAACCTACACTGCTCCTTAACTAATGCTGCTGGTGTCCTCTGGTTCTTCTGCCTTCTTTAAGTTTGAAGAACATTTTCCTATCAACATCCTCATAACCGTTCACTATTTTAAACACATTTATTTGGTCTCCTCTAAATGTCTCTAGTGTTGTCAAGATACATTATGATAACCGACTTTATTAACTAAGGTCTCTCAATTCTGGAATACTTTTAGTTGCTCTTCGTTGCATTCTTTCTACCTTGTCTATGTCCTTTTTTACGATACGGCCGTCATGCTTGAATACAATATTCCAGATGTGGTATATTGCTTTGTGCATGGTTACAAATACCTGTTTCTCCTTATATATGATAGTTCTCCTAATTAGCCCTATAATTTTATTTCCTTTCGAAGCAGCAATCCCACATTGCTCTGAAACTTTCATATCAGCACTAAATGTTACTCCTAAGTCCTTTTCTTGTGTGGTTCTACCTAGAACAGCATCACCCATTTTATAGTATTCGTCCTTGTTTCCATATCCTATGTGTATGCATTTACACTTCCCAAAATTTAATAAAATTTGCCATTTTTCTGATCATTTAACAAATTTATCTAGATCATGTTTATCTGTAACATTAGTAACCGTTCTGAATTATTGTGTGTCATCTGCAAACGTTAGTACTTTGATAGATAGGTCATCTTCCATATATATATATATATATATATATATATATATATATATATATATATATATATATATATATATATATATATATATATATATATATATAAATATATATACGTATATATATATATATATATATATATATATATATATGTATATATATATATATATATATATATATATACATATATATAAATATATACATATATATATATATATATATATATATATATATATATATATATATATATATATATATATATATATATATATATATATATATATATATATATAAAACGAGAGGGAAGCGACGACACCGAGTTTTGCGATAGACTATATGTCGGAAAATGTGCTCAGAATAAAATTTTAGTTAAGGCATCTAACACCGCACGTGTTGTGTTGTCTTAGAGAATAGAGATGTTATAGTTACCATTCGCACCTTGAACAAAAAAAAATTGCAACATTGTATGAACGTCAAATGTCCAAGTCCCTATAATGGCGATGACCTTATAATTGCGTTGTCGACGTTATTTCAACGTTGTGCCAACGTCACATATATCCACGTCGTTATAACGTTGATGATCAGACATTGTAAAACGCCGTATTTATATGTATGTACCTAGTTGGTTGGGCTGTCGACGTGATTGCAACGTTGTATAGTCGTAAATTGTTCACGTCATTCTAAAGTTGTTGACGAAACGTTGCAAATACGTTGGGTTGGGTTGTCGACGTGATTTCAACGTTGTGCCAACGTCATATATTTCTACGTCGTTATCACGTCGATAACCAGACGTGGTAAAAGCGTTGTATTTATAGATGAAACTAGTTGGTTGGACTGTCGATGTGATTACAAAGTTGCATGGATGTCAAATTTCCACGTCCTTATAACGTTGATAACCAGACGTTGTGAAGACGTTGGGTTTGGTTGTCGACTTGATTTCAACGTTGTGGCGACATCAAATTTCCACATCCTTGTGACGTCGATGACCAGACGCTGCGAAAACGTCGCAACGTATATACAACTAATAATCAACGTCATACCGACGGCTGGGGTGATAAATATGAGAACTCTGCGGGCGTAGAATGAGTGGCTCTCCTACATTAACGACATCAACACAAGCAACACATCGACAACATCAGTGTAGCCATCTACGGTACACGAAGGCACTAGGTATGGAAGCTCGTTAATTCATCGACACTATCTGTGTAGTCACGTGAGAACATACGATGTGGCGAAAATCGACAACAATTAGCAGTACTGCATATGTATGCACTATGTGGGACACTCGTTCAATCACCAACTCCTACTGAATGTACACGTGAGAATCATACGATGCGATGAAGATCATCCGCCTTTGCTGAAACGACCGGGACATCCGGTGTCAGTGGAACCACGTCCGACTCTTGACGTACCGCCAGCCTTTCTTCCATTAGCTGTCGATATGTCGAACAGACTGTAAGAGGGCATCAGCGATCACTGGACTTCCATACGCACGCCCATAGCAAGAGGACCAATTCAGACGAGGCACAGTCACCGAATGACCACTCTGGACACGAGCTTACTAGAGGAGCTTCAGCTTCGCCTGTTCGTGGAGCAGACCAACGAGTTCAAGGTCGATGCAATCCACTGTTTCGTCCCGACGAACAGGCAAACGGGTCGGGTCATGCGAAAGCTCTCTGGACGAACTGTGTCTGATCAATAACCGTGCCGATTTTGACACGTTTCTGGAACGCATCCGATAAACCGACATATTGCAATGGGTTCCGAATATGGCGTAGATGTGCGAACTCATGACGAATACCACGTTCTAATCAACCTCATTCTCGAGTATCCGATCTGTTGCGTCGGCGAGACTCTCCCCGCCTACATCAAAAACAACAGGGACATCTTCGGTCTGGAGAGAGAATTCACCCATTACAAAAGGTACACCGACAACCTGTGTTTCTTGTGGTGTCTGGCCCTTCACCCGAGACGTTGAACGATAGTTTGTACGAGACGCACTTTTCATACGTCGAAGACTTGCAGAATTGCTGTCACACATATCGATGTCGAAAATGAGGCAACTCGTTATGGAAATGTTTTTTGGAAACTGCATTGACACGAGCGCTTGTGGTAAGGTGGTATACGAATAGTCTATCCGGATGGCTTGTATCACTCCACACCGTCGGTGTTCCAACGACTGGACGACGAGAAAATACTATTACAGGAAGAGTTGCGATATTGTACGTACCGACCGACATTTTATTTCGAATGATGTTTCGACAGAACACGTCTTCCGTCGAACAGCAACAAAGTCCAGCGGTTAGTGCTTGATGTACCATTTCGCGTCAGCGTGACGTCGAACGTAACCGGACGCGAGGAGGCGCGATTCTGCACCTTCTCGGCGGTACAGAAGAAGAAGAAGATGATGATGAAGAAAACGACTTCTCCCCGTGTTTCGTGATCAAGACACAGAACACGTTCATGTGCCCGTCGACGAAACAAACTGAAATTCCTGGACATGACTGCTCCGGGGTTCAGGTACAGCAAATATCTGAATGAATATGCGAGGTCACGAAAGGTTATTTTCCGTAAGAACACTTGGACTGTTTACGGAAACTAGAAGAAACATATATTCCACCAAAACATGTTTTTTTACAGTCGACTGAAGACCGAGGCATTTTCCTACAACGATTAATGTAGATGTAAAAAGGCGTGGTTTGGTAACGGCACGACGACTACGTGCGACTTTTCACATGGCACAACTACAGAGACGTGTAACCTTTCATACACACCATCGACAAACAGTTCGAAATGTTCAAAGACGGCATAAGCGTACCTGAACTACCTGAACTGACGTTGCTCTACCTTTTCAACGATCTACCCCAAAAGACGTACTTTACGCTCTTGAAAGAGAAGATCAAACATTTGCATTAACTCGTCAAAGACTCTTTCGTGTGGATTCGGCCTTTATGTGTTATATATATACCACGAGAAAATGTCACCAGGATACCTCAGAATGAGTACGGTGAGATAGCTCGATCGTGTCGATAAATTGTCGTTTACAACGCCAACGCTCAGTACATGTGTTCTCTGATGCAAGACCCGCGGACAGCATAGTACACGCGTCGGTATCGACGCGAAGAGAACGAGTTTCGTCAACGGTCGGGATAAGCACATCGGTAAACTTCAGGTCGACGGGTGGTGCCTGAAAACGCGGACAGATCCAAAGATGCTACTTCCGTGCACGGGTCGCGAGGTGAAAGCCGGCAATGGATAAACCACTTTCTCGCCAAAAGGCGAAAGAACATCGCTTAACTTCGTCGCTTCATTAAGGTCGTCCATATGTGGGAATAGGCGCGGAAAGATATCCGGAACGATCCGGTGGTGAAACGGAATCCCGACGACGCGTTGTCGTGGGGGGCGATAGCATACCGGTTAGAAGGCCGGACTCTCAATCGAGAGAACCCGGTTTCAAATCCCACTGCGGTCGCTTCGAACCTTTGGCAAGTTTGATCACCCCACGTTGCCACAGTTCACTCAGCTGTATAAATGAGTACCTGGCAATACAGACAGTGGTGGATATGTGAACGAATAGCCTTCGCGCAGCAATTGCAGCGTGGCTGAATACTTCCCAAAGAAGTTGAGATGGCTTTGGAATGAACAGGTCTGCCAGGGGGTGAAGTGTAAAGCGCTTTGAGCAGTCCTATGGACCGGATACCGCGCTATATAAGAACATACCTTTACTTTTACTTTAAACGCAAGTTCACGCAACTGAAGATCATGACAGCTGCGCGTGACGGGACTATGTTAGGTACGAACGAGTGCGACGTTCACGTGCATGACGAATTGTCCGGTGGTTTCGTCGAGATGCAGCCCTTGTTCAAGAACATTAGCTTGACCCGCGACGGCCTCGGATCCTTCATTCGTCGCTTCGCCAAGATCACGACGTCCTGGCGCTACCACCACGCATGCGGTAAGCCTGACGGGAAAGTACCAGGTCATTGATAACGATCAAAAACCGTCTTTCCGCGTTGGCTGGCGAGAGCGTCGACGCCATCGTGACCCCAGAGCATCGAGATAATTACTTCTGGCACCGTGCCGACGCGCTCCCACCGACAATTCCAACTCGAATGGCCTGAGCAAATAATAGAACAACAAATATAGATGATATCGGAGAACCAATGGACATGCACTCCTTTGGTTCAATGTGGGTATTTGTGCAACTACGATAATTCAACAACTAAGGTAAATGGTAAAATATTTCCGGTTTAATAAGACACAATAAATCAATTAATATTGTTTACAAATCCACTTCAATAATTATTTATAATCACATATCAATAGATACTTACAATCCTATCTAAAATTATTTACAATCCTCTATCAAGAATGATATACAGTCATACATCGGCGAGTGCAGGCTTGCATTACGGCGCACTCGGCGAGTGCAGATTTGCGTTACAGTGTGCTCGGCGAGGGAAGTCTTGAGTTACGCGTGTTCATCTGATTTGCGTGTTCATCTGATTTGCAAACATACTAACATTTCCTTGAAACAAATACATTTTCGATCTCTCGATTTAACCATCGGTCACTATTCGGCACCACTAGCACGACTTTACTCGCCAACATTTCAATCGCTAGGTGACAAAGGTAAACAATCTAATTACGCACAACGTCACGCTAGCTATGACCTGTGACATAACCCCGGGATGTTACGAATTAGCTTGTAAAACAAAACAAAATAGTAATTCACAGCTAACACAAACACACACACACACACACACACACGCACGCACGCACGCACGCACACACACGCACACACACGCACACACACACCGACACCGCCATCTTCAAACGGTTTGACCCGACTCTTAGAGCTGGATTTCTGCTTGTGCTTAGATGTTTTCTCTAGCTGAGCGTATCGATGCGACATACTCTCTTCATGAAATACGGGTTCTTCATATGATCACTACTTGGGGTATGCTGTGCCTTATCAAAGAAAGCTTTCAAAATTGGATCTTCTCCATCAGCTATTTTGAAAAAAGTCTGATGTAACATTATCGTTACCCGCATCGGGAACGTTAAGCGGACTAATCTTTCGCTCTTGTCTCACTGCTTCAGCTCTGGTTACAACTGCGCAAGTTACTTCCTTATCTTTTATAGGAATCAAGTCTGCATTTGTCACATATTTACACAGATTATCCTTATCTCTGTATGTCTTAACATTTCCCCATACTTCAGGGTGTAATCCTGAAACATTTCCGATAATCACATCACACTTAGGATTAATGATACATGATACATGTACCTCTCCAGAGAAGATAGAAGACACTGTCTTACATCTAGCTATGGGCAATAGCGGAGCTATTTATCATTACTAAGTTTCGCTTCTCTCCCGTGAGTTGATCGTCCCTAATAACTATTCCGCTACACCCTGTGTCCTGTGGAATACTGACCGGAGTTTCTCAAACACATCCTTGCATAATCGGCAGAGTAGAAGGCATGTGATCACACACATTACCAACGACAGGAAAACTACATCTATATGTTAAAATAGCCTGATTATTACATCGATCGATGATTGGGATTATATACAGCTACACAGGCATTCCCCGCAATGTTCTTAGGAATCCATGAGAAAGAAGGGAATGGCCTTGGATCTGGATCCTTACTCTGTACTGCCTGTCCATGGACTGACGTCGTCTTAATCTGATATCTAAGCCCAACGACAGAACGTGGAGTAGTGAATACCTCTGCAAGTTCCTTAAGTGAACAAATATCTTTGGTAGTACGCTCTCGGATAAAAACAGTGCCTAATCACGGGGACAATAATGAAGAAATTTATCTCACAGAATAAGCTCTTTGAACTTATCATAGGAATTGTCGATCCCAGGTAACGTTATTCATTGATCAACAAAATTATCCAATCGAGCTAACTATTGCGAAGCTGTCTCGTTAGGACCTTGCTTGCTGTTGTAAATGTATTTTTGTTTCTTAAATCGTCCCTGGTCAGGGAAAGCTTAACCAACAAAGCCTGCATAAGTTTATCGTAATTGTTCTTCTCATCTCTATGTTACCGAGGATACACTTCAAGTGCCCGGTCTATTAACAAACAACTCAAACGAAGTACATAAACATCTCGATTCCACCCAGCATTTTCAGCGTAACGTTCGAATCGCAAACGATAAGCATATATTTTATCTTGAGCGTCATAAAATTCAGGTAACTTGAAAAGTTTAATACCTGGTTTATTCCCGATGGTGGTATCCAAATTACGGGTCGAAGTGATCCATTTGCAGCGTTGCCGTCTCTCTCTCTCTCTCTCTCTCTCTCTCTCTCTCTCTCTCTCTCTCTCTCTCTCTCTCTCTCTCTCTCTCTCTCTCTCTCTCTCTCTCTCTATCTCTCTCTCTCTCTCTCTCTCTCTCTCTCTCTCTCTCTCTCTCTCTCTCTCTCTCTCTCTCTCTAGTCGAAACTTCCTTCCTGCCTCCTCTCTCTCAAGCTGCATCTTTCTTTCTTCTCTCTCATGTTGTATCTTCATTTCTTCATTGCCTCTTTCACTCTTTTTCTGTCGGCTGCTCTGCTCCAAAACAAAGTGTAACAATTATTTACCTTATGATGTCAGCTTTTCGCTGATTGTCATAATAGTTTGGAAATCCATATCGGAAATCTAAATACGATTTCCCAATCTAGGTATAAGACTGGTTCTACCAGAATACTAGCCGAACCATGATTAATAACAAAGAATCACAACCTGCGTCTTGATATAATACATATATAAACAAACACATTACACCTCACGAGAATAAAAATACTCGCCTACCTTGTAGGTAAAACTCTGACACTTTCGGCCGACGGGGGATCGTAAATTCGGCCATGTAAGGACCGTCCTGTGGTTGACAATGAAATACTTAATTGTGCATTAACACCTCGGCTGTGCGCAACCTAGGCCGACTTGGGACAGCAATGTTTACCGTCTAAGGACCGAGGCGAGGGACCACCTACAACTGTGCGCAAACAGACCGGCCGACAAGTGACTGTATCATGGCCGACTAGAGACCATATTGTGGTCGACTATCGGACCATCTAAATACGCATCATCCGCATATATATACATCTAGCGGACAAATGGAAAGAGCAAAACTACGATTGTATTATGTCTTGCAGGCGTCAGTAATTATGCATAAAGAAGAATAATTAACTTATTCCGCCTCGTTATATTGACTATTTAAAAAGAGCTTAACCGTTGCAATAAACAATATATTGTTAAACTGACTTTACTTTTGTTGGGTTATCTTTGCATTGCCTCGCCTTACTTTAATAGTTCAGAAAAATATGGGTGCTGAATTATTGATAATTGATAAATGCCACACAGTGTCACTGCTCCACACAATCCTTCGGACAGAGCCTCCCTATCTCACAACTGGATAATATGCGGCTACCCAATGGACATGTACTCGTTAGGTTCAGTTTGGCTATTTGTGCAACTACGACAATTCAACAACAAAGTTATTTCCCATTTAATAAGACACAATAGAACAACTATTATTATTAAAACCCACGTCAATAATGATTTACAGTCATATATCAACAAAGATTCACAGTCCTGTATATAATTATATGAACTGTCTTATATGAAGACTGATATACAGTCGTACATCCAGAAAGATTTACGAGTTCGGCGAGTGTAGTCTTGTGCTACGCGTGTTCATCGTGCTGACTTGCTTTCAACGTATTCGGTGAGTGCTGCTTTGCGTGGCAGATGACAAATTGGTAGCGGCTAGCGAGGGTGGACGGCTGCGGAAGTTAGCGTCTGTGACTAAGCGACTCTTTGCCGCTGATGTGTCGCATCATCCAACGTCCGGTAACCGTTGGGCGATTATGGCTATTCACAGAGGAACCATGTACGTTCATATATGTTATGTGCAACCTGATTCTCACAAGGCTGGAGTTCCTCTGCTGTTTTAAAGCCCGTAACTATTTTATACTTCCACTATCACCAATCACCGCCGTCGTCTCATGACTGGTTAAACATTAATGGTGGTGCATACAAGAGCCCGTAGACCACAGAAAGGCTTGGTTGCCTATACTAATTAAAAGTTAACATGTGAATAGTTAAGCAAAGATTGTACCAGATTTATAAAAGAAAACCACTTTAAACGTTACTTTAGCTCCCTATATTATTCGAAGTGTGAATGCAATGATGTCTACCTGGTCCTATGCCGTCACCAACACAAAACATCAACCTCGACTTTATTTGAAATTAATCTTTCTTCTTACGTTAAAAAACAATGATTAACAATGTCAGAATTCAAATGATTTTCCAACGATACAAAACTTGATAACATTTCGTTGAGCTGCTAATCAATTGGCAAGACATACATTTCTCTATGTTAGCCATCGGTCGGTATTCGGCGCCACTAGCAAAACTCTCACTCACCAAAATTTCAATCGCTAGGTGACTAAAGTAAACAAGCTAATTATGCACAACCTCGCACGATCTCCGATCTGTGAAACGACGCGTTGACTAAGCAGACGTTCGGTACCAGGACGAATCGCGGGTTCCGCTTCAATCATTCGTCAGTTTTGGAAGAGCGAGATTCTCGAGGAAGGGTTCAGCACAGCATCGTTCAACGTGTGAACAAAAAGAGCGAGATTCTCGAGGACGGGCTCAGCACAGCACCGTTGACCATGTAAAAAAAAAGAGCGAGTCGATGGTCGCTATCAGTCGTTGCCATGGAGGCGATGTAAGCTTCCCTCATGTACGTCTTCGCCGGACCGAAGGGATGCCGTAAGTCCACTTTCTTGAAGCGACTGTGACGTCATGCGAACGAGATGATCTAAGCGGCGCCCGAAAAAAATAACGTGGTATTACGGGTTACTGAATGCACCCAACTTCCGGTTCGAAGAAGGTTTTCCGAGCGCTTCGTTGTTCGATCCAGGAACAAGAAACGTAGTCGTCATAGCCGAATAGCTGGCGGAATCGGACACTCGGGTTACGACCTTGTTCACTAAAAATATCATTATACCAACACGTCCGTCTTTCTCTTTGTGCCGAACTTGCTCCCGTAAAAAAGTCGCACCATTTGTCTAAACGCGCAATAAATTGTGGTGTTCAAGAGTCTGCGAGACACGTCTCAGATTACGCATATGGCTCGACAGGTGCATCCAGGTGGCGCGAAATTCGTTCAAAAAGCCTTCACAGAGGGGACGGTGGTGTCGTTCGTCTACAGGTTAATCGATTTGAAACAAGAAACGCAGGAAGACCAACGCTTGCGTACGAACATATTTCCGGACGACGTCATGCAGTAGGTTTAACTACCGAAATTATGAAAATACCTAACGTAGCGTTCGAGGGGTAATTCGCAAGATGTCTGAACTCGTAATAAGACACAAATATAATTTGCGTTCCGTCCACTGCAAAGTGTAATCCACCCCGCAAGGGGCAATGTTGCAAACACATATGTTACTTACTCGGTACCCTGCCGAAACCTCTAGTGTTGTGCTGCATTGACAACGACGTTTAAAAATCAACTTCCTCGCTGTGTACGTGAGCGGAAGACAGGTTCCCGCCAAACCCCTTCAACCGAATTTCCCAACAGTTATGTCAGTATGTTCGCCTCGACCGACACAATTTCACAGGACTAAGGGAACGGTCTGACACATTCCGCCTTCTGGGTACATCTTCGGTTTAGCCTCACCCTGGACGCGTACGACGGGTTGTGCTACAAAAGGGAACCTGCACATCGAGATTAATTCGCCTGGTTACTCGCTCAGACCGTGACCGTCGACGTGTACCTTGAATTCGAGGCGGTGCTCAAAACCGATAAGAGCAGGAACGTCATTTACAATTACTGATGTACACCAAATAGATCGCGCGAATCGTAACGAGGGACGTGCAAACTAGGATCGTCGTCACTAACGTGATACCCAAAGATGGGCTGTAGACGACAATTTATGTTTACCCGATTGCTTTCGAAAGCAACACTCACAAATACTACGATCGACCCGGTCTACACTGGATTGCTCTGTTCGTGGGCGGTGAATACTTCTGCTGCTACGGTCTACCGCTGCTACACGCTGCATTCCGGCGTTCCTGAATAACTATTGTTCGGAGTGGACTCAAAGCGTCAATATATTTCAGAGTCATCTATCTATCGAGTGCGGACAACACAGCGTCGCCTATTTATTGCTTCGAAGTAACGATGTGTCGATGAACGCATTCCACTTTTGATACCGATTTAGTCGTTAACGATTTTCGCCTGTTCGATTGGCTTAAGATGATGATAAAATGCAGTCATTTTGCACCATCGACAAATTACCCTTGATGACCTTACTTACCATAAATTACCCTTCAACTCCTCATTGACAACCCCAGGTCCCCATATTGAGTCTAGATCGACCGGAAATGCCCTTAAGAATGCCGGGAAGATCAAAGTCAACTATCACGTGACCGGAGAGAGCCAATTACAAGCACGATGACCACACTAATTGGAAACAATCCAATATT
>OY759261.1:7403589-7448589 GCA_963662155.1 Lamellibrachia columna | reverse complement strand
GTACAGTGGCAGTCCTTGCCCTGTCATAATCAATGAAAGTTAATTAGACATATTTCCCATTTGTCACCCTACGTGGAAGTTGTGAATCTCACACAAACACATAAAAGACAGAGGCACACAACAACGATGTTTGTTTTCACCAAAACAATGTTGTCATTCCGATTCGCCCATTCCATCAATAATTAGGAATCCCTGTTCATCTAGTTGAAATACATAATGCCACCCACGCTATTGTCAATCGTTCCTTGTAGTTCTTCTGCAAAACCTGCTGCGGCTATTCCGCCTTGATGGTGCTCATCGGAGATAAACGGGTCTACTTTCCCAACAAATGCATCCCCCACATATCAACGAATGTAACTCTCTTCCCCACGCATTGCTGCATTGCTGCATTGCTGCATAGCTGTTGCTTTTGATAGGCGTGACATACATTTGATATCACTTACATACATCATGAACGGATTGCGTCATTATACGACCAGGCTTCGCGGTCGACTTCATTTGATACGAAGTGAGCTAGCTTCCACGTCATTCGGAGCTCTATTCCATTCGTCGTTGCTGTCGTCCGCTGTCGCGTCTGTTCCAAGCTCGTCGGCCGACGCAACCATGCTGCAACACGTTGTCGCTGTATGCACAATAGGCTACATAACAGTCGTGTGCAGCCAGTCTGTGTAAGTCCTTCACAATGCACCGTTTTGTTTTAGTTGATTTTTCGTGCTAGTTTCTACCTTTATTTATATTCCAGCATTATACATTAATATGTTATATACATATAGTTGTTTAATTAAATGTATCTCTTTAACACTTCACCATATTTATTATCTGCACAACATATAACAGTATATTTATTGATTTACCGATGAAGATCATTCCATTGTTGTCTATTGATTGTATCGGAACAGTACCATCTAACTAGCTGTCAGTCTCGGTTGCAACTATTATTGCTCAACTCGTTCAGGTTTTATAAATCACCTCCAGGTTTGTGTTTATTCGGCTATTTAGAATCACTACCTCAAGTTTATATATATTTTCTTAATTGTTTGCTTTACTGCATCTTTGAATATACGTGTGAGGCGACGTAGTTTTCTAATACCTTCCGACAGTTGGAAGTACATTTCTTTATGAAGTATGTTGTCATTTATTCAAGCCACGAGCTGATTTGTCTATCTCACATATACTTGCTCGGGTTGTCTGCTACATTGATTATGTACTTTTTAGGTATGCGAATACTCCATGTTATACCCATGTAGCACCAGCAAGACATGCCGTTTCGGTACAGTGGGTATGCTTCGGCTCCACAGAGCAGCGTGACAATTACTATTTCTCTATGCCCCAAACATTTCACTGCAATTCACTGCTTGAGCAGACACGAACAAAAGTTGATGACGTCTTGTTTATGCGCTTCTCCAATTCCATCATCCCTGACTGCACTGCCTTGGTCATTTCTACATGTATCTTAGGCAACGATATTTCCGCAGAAATGCCCAAACGTCCCACGAATAGCTGCTGGACAAGTGCGTTGAATAGGCGTGACATACACTTGATATCATTTACATACATCATCAACCGACTGCGTCGTAATACGACCAGGCTTCGCGCTCGACTTCATTTGTAAGACAGTCGGTGCGAAGTGAGCTAGTTGTCACGCAATTTAAAAATATGTCTTCCAAGTGCTGTCTCATTCGTCGTTGTTGTCGTCTGCTGGCACGCATGTTCCAAGTTCGTCTACCGATTTAAGCATGCTGCATCACCTTGTCGCTGTATGTACCGTTGGCTACTGGACTATTGGACAGCCAGTCAGCGTAAATCCTTCACAATAAGTTATTTTGTTTTATTTGATTTTTCTAGATGTGTTCGTGCTAGTTTGTGTTGTTATTTACATGCCAGCATTATACATTGATCAGTTTTGTAAATGTTTCATTAAATGCGTATCGTTAACACGTCACCATATTTATTATCTACACAACAGTTAACGGTATAATGTACTGCTTTACTGCATAGCGATAAAGATCATTCCAGTGTTGTCTATGTTTGACACATTAATAAGAACAGTACCATCTTTCTCGCTGTCAGTCTCGGTTGCGATTATTACTGTTCACTTGGTTCACCCTGCAAAAATCACCTCCAGGTTTTTCTTGCTTCAGCAATTGAGTATCACTAGCCAAAGTGTATTATACCTTTCTTCAATGTTTGCATTATGACATCTACGAATATTCATGGGAGGCGGCATCGTTTTTTACTACCTTTCGACAGTTTGAAGTATAACTTTTGTTTTGAAAGTATGTTTTAATATGTTCGAGGCACTTGACTTGTTTATCTTAGATATATTTGATCGGGTGTTTGCTAATTTGAGAATGTCCTTTTTGGGTATCGGAGTACTCCTTGTTATAAAAATGTTTCACCAGAAAGGCATGAAATATCCTGACATGTTTTCGTACTGTGTGTATGCTCCATAGAGTAGAGTGGAAACTTCTATTATTTTATGCACCACACATTTCGTACTAATAATAATAATAATATATAAAATACTTAATTAAATTAATAATATATAAAATACTTTAAGTAAAATATTGCGCTAAGATCCTCGGGAGACGCTAGCATGAATTGAACAAACTGCCAAATAATTGTGTTAGTGCTAGTAATGTGAATATGTTTAAACATAGAATTTACATATATCAGATAAGAGCGGGCAATGAATTAGTTGATACAATTATTTGACTTTCGATAAGCCAATGGCTTCCTTGTCTACTTGCATATGAAATCATGTGGCGACATGCCTTACATGATTTATCTCTCAATATTGTATAAATAATGGTTGAATAACACTTCATCTCTTTATTTACCAGCTAAACAATTATATGTTTTTTGTGTGATATTTTTTGTGAATGTTTTTGCATAATTGTTAAGGTTAAGGGGGATTACTTGCCCCCATGTGTTTATTGAAATATAATTTGTATAGCTGATATTATGTTAGCGCAATTTGAATTTAATGATTTGTTTGCTTTAAATGTCTTAAACTGGAGCCTTATCTACAGCAACATAATTTGTTGGTCATAAATTCCGGTGCAAATAGTTTTTGTTTGTTTGTTATATTAAATGGGGACAACTACCCCCCGCTTTCGTGTGTGTTGAATTGTAAATCGTATGGCAAGTACTATGGTTGTTCAATTTGTGTTGAGGGCTCTGTTTTCCTTGTATTTCGCACTCTGGAACCTCTTTAAGCAGCAACAATAGTATGTTGGTCAAGTTAATCTCGCAAACCAGTCTTGACTGTTTGCTAACGTCACTTATACAAATTAGTGACATGTACCAAGGATTGTACATGTACCAAGCTTTAAGAATAATGTAGGTCCTAATACTGATCCTTGAGGTACCCCTCTCAAAACCGATTTCCAATTTGAAACTTCTCCATCTACTACAACTCGTTGTCTTCTGTCAGTCAGCCATTGTTCTATCCAGTCAGTTATGCTATCCCCGATACCATGGGTTTTTAATTTAAGTAGTAATCTTTGATGTGGCACTTTGTCGAAAGCTTTCTGAAAATCTAAGTAGATTATATCTACTGGCGATCCCACGTCTATCCACTTAGTGATTTCTTCCAAAAAACATAACATATTTGTTAAGCATGACCTCGCTTTAAGGAATCCATGTTGAGATGAATTTAATAATTTATGCTTAACGAGGAAGTCCACAATATGGTCTTTAATTAACCTTTCTAGTAATTTACAAATCACTGACGTTAAACGCACTGGTCTGTAATTATCTGACTTATTTCTCGAACCATTTTTAAATAATGGTATGATGTTTGCTTCTTTCCATTCAAACGGAACAACTCCCTCTTTTAATGACAAGTTGAATACTCTTGCAAGTGGTATAATGATTTGTTCTACTGTTTCCATTAGTAAATTTGGAGGAACCCCATCCACTCCCGGTGATTTGTTATCCTTCATTGCCTTTATTTTCTTAGCTACCAATTCTGAAGTTGCAACTAACGGACTTAAATAGTCAGATTTAGCCCCCTGAAATTTAGCATCAGCAACTGGTAATGAACTAATATCTTCTTTGGTAAACACTGAACTGATGTAACCATTTAGGTCTTCCGCCAATTAAAAACCCCTGTGATATTATATTTCCAGCACTGTCTTCTAGAGGTCCAAACTTGTCTTGTACGTTTTGTTTACTCCTGACATATGCATACAAACTCTTGCTCTCATTTTTTATGGTACACGCTAGTTTTTGCTCATAGCTTCTTTTAGATTGTCTGATTTCAGTTGTAGCTGCATTAAGTGCCTCTTTGTATTTTGCATAGTCTTCGTCCTCTCTGGTACGCCTATAAACCCTCCACATAGTTTGTTTTAGCATTATTTTTCTAATAGCCTCTTTTGACAAGTGTTTCTTTCTACACCGTTTTCCTTGTTTTTGGAAGGGAACAAATTTATCGATGATACTCTCAATTTCATATTTTAGAATTTTCCAACATTCAATTGCGGTCTTATTCATCAGCATGTTATTCCAATCTAGCTTTGCTAAGTATTTTCTCATATCTTTGTAGTTACCTTTGTGGAAGTTTCTCTTGTACGCTTTCTTATTTTTACTTTCTGATTTTACATTGATGTCAAAATGTATTTGATTATGGTCACTATTACCCAATGGTTCAAATATTTTTACATTGTCCACTAATTCTTTTTGTGATGAAAAAACTATATCTAATAAATTTTCTCCCCTGGTTGGTTCTAGTACGTGCTGATTAAGAAAGCTATCCTGGATTAAAAATAGAAATTGTTGGTCCTCAATCCCTGTGCTCTCTAGAGAATTCCATTGTATGTGTCCATGATTAAAATCTCCCATTATGATACATTCCCCTTTACTAACTTCCTTTATTGCGTTTTTTATTTTTGTGTTGTCCTCTTCGTTTATGTTTGGACTTCGGTAAACTAATCCAATTGTTAATTTTGAATTTCCTGAAACAATTTTGCACCAAACAGCTTCATCGCAATCTGCTTCCCTTTCTAGTTTTATTTCATAAGCCTGAATAGATTCTTTAACATATAAAATAACTCCCCCGCCCCTTCTACCTATTCGATTTTTCCTAAACATTACATATCCTGTCAGTCCTAATTCAGCATATGTTATATCTATGTTGGCCCATGATTCAGTTATACCAATTATGTGAGGGTCAATATCTTCTACCATAATGTTTAATTCGTTTTTCTTATTCACTATGCTCCTTGCATTTAAACATACGCATCTATAACCTTTTTCATATATGTTTTTCGGATGATTTGATATTGGTTTATCTGTGCTAGTGGCCTCTTGTTCTGTTTGATACACCTCTAGGTAACCCCCTGCACTTCTAGTTTAAAGAATGTTTACTTCCAAAAATATTTGTAATTGTACCCAAGTCACTATCTACTGCTGCTGAAAGTGTGTCCGCGAATACTGCCGCCCCCTTTCCACTTAAATGAAGCCCACCCTTCATGTACATATCAGCCCTCCCAACAAAACTTCCCCATAAATCCACACATCCAACTTCCTCTTCCATACATAGCTTCTGAACTAACATGTTAATTGCCATCCCCCGACAATTTCGATATTTGTGACCCCTCCTGCCCATTACAGGTAAAATCCCTGACAGTATTACCTGCTCAACCCGCGTCTGTTTTAGTGTTCTAACCAACTGGCTATATTTCCTAACTATGGCAGTTGTACCCTCCCTCTCTACGCTATTTGTCCCTATGTGTAATAAAATAGATCCACCTTTACCCGAGCCTACGATGTTTTTTACCCTCTCAGTTATTGCCTCTATTTTGGCTCCAGGCAAGCAGACCACCACATCATCTCCCTTGTTTAAGACTCTGTCGGTCTTTCTAACTATCGAATCCCCCACAAACACCCTCGCTCTCTTCCTCACCCCCTCTATCACTGCTGCAGAATAACTCTTCCGTTCGATCCCCTCCATCACATTCTGTCCTGACCCCTTCCCTCCGGTCTCCTTCGCTCCTGTCTCCCCCACTTCCCACTCCTTTGCTATTGTCTCTCCCACTCCCCTCTCCTTCACTCCGGTTGTTTTCCCTCCCGTCTCTCCCGCTCCCTTCTCCTTCCCTCCTGTCTCCCCTACTCCCCTCTCCTTCACTCCGGTTGTCTTCCCTCCCGTTCCTTTCCTTCCCGTCTCCTTACGTCCTGTCTCCCTACAACCTGTCACATTCCCTCCTCTCAGCTTCCTCCCAGGCTGCGGTGAGCTCTCCCTAGCATATCTTGTGTCTTTCCCCACTTTATCATCTACTGTTCCCCCCACCGGATCTACTGGCACAAACCCCCTGTTCCCTTCCCACCATTGCCACAACGAGCAGCCTCAGCTCTTCCAACTCCACCTCTAGTTCCTTTATCTTCGTACATCCCCTACACTCAAAACTAAAACTATCTGCCTGGACCTCAGCCCAGGACTTCTCGCACACAGACTTTACGAAGTCCACCCAGTTACTGCAACTGCCACAAATTAAGTGCCTTGTGGCCTTTAACTGCCGTTTGCACGGCGCCATCATACAATTTAGTTTTAATTCGTTTGCTACGTTAGCCTTGAATAAGGCTGTTTTTGTGATCAAAAGGACACTTTAGTCTAATATACTTGCTAACTGTGTCTTCTATTAACCTCGCATGAGAAAAAAAAACCTCCCACCTAGCGAATACGGAGAACACTGTGTAACAAAACAACGAAGTCAGTGTGTACTAATTTACGCTAAAATCCTGCTGTTAATTCCTTTTTACCGAAAACGTTTACTACCACTATGTCAGATATTACCTTATGTATGTAAATAAATCAATTTATCTTATATATATATATATATATATATATATATATATATATATATATATATATATATATATATATATATATATATATATATATATATATATATTAGCCAATGTAAACGATAGCTCGATGCACGGGTTGAATTCACGACCTGTAAACAAACTCCCTTTTATCGCTCGTTGAGTTTGAATCCGGGAAAAAATACTACCTCTGTTAACAAAAACGGTTTCTTAATATATGTCTACAAGAAGTTGGTGAACAATATATGTATAATACTAATACTTATTCTAACCAATATTCCAATGTTACTGACTATTCACTATGCTATCTCAATGATCGAATAGTAAACTACCCTATTAACGCTCGCTGAATTCCCTGACATAATCCGAAACTAACTTACTCTAAAATACACCCTCTGACTAATAATTAACAAAACCTGTTTCCTAATATATGTCTACAATACGTTTGTGTATAATATATATTCAATAGTAGTACTTATTCTATTTGATATACCGCGTTTTTCTGTAAATGATCTACACCAAATTCAAGTCGCTGCACCAAGTCCAAGTCGCTGCACCAAATGTAAATGTAGTAATGTAAACGTTTTAACCAAGTACACATATAATATAAATCTCTAGAGAGTACAGAGATTGAAGACCAACAATTTATGCTTTTAATTAAGGACAGCTTCCTTACTCAGCACGGCATAGAACCATTCACCTCCAGGTTTGTGTTTCTTTGGCAAGTGAAGCTTCTTTTCCTCAACGTTTACATTACTACATTTGTGTAATCTACGTGTGAAGCGACTTCGGTTTCTAGAAACTTCCGACAGTTGGAAGTACAATATTTCCTCAGGAAGTATGCTGTCATCTAGTCTAGCTACTTTGTCTATATTATAATATATACTTGTTCGGGGTGTTTGATCAGTTGAGCATTTCCTTTTTGGATATGTGAGTATTCCGTGTTGTACTCATGTATCACATTTCTGCCGCAATACCCATAGTCCTTGTCGTCCCGGCGTCGAAAGTTGTTTTGTGCATCGTCCATATATAATAGCACTTTCATTAATTATGTTTGCAATGCGGACCTCAAGGCGATCGAGGAATACTCTTACGAATATTTTGCCAGCTACTAAGGGGAGTGGTTTACATATGCCAATCCCATATACTGATCGATCTCGTTCTTAATCAATGTGAACAGTTGTATACATATCAACTCTTGTGGGACGCGTGCGCCATTCCATACTATCTAGCTATGTAGTGATTCCTGCAGTAATATGCCTTAATATACCACTTTCCCTCAATCTCACATATTGCTGTGAACTTATATCCATATGATAAATATAATAGCATATGTATTATGTGTACATATATATGGTTACCTGTGATTGTCGCTTAGCAGGTAAACGAATTTCAATAGGCTTATATGACTAATTTTATTTTTTCCCGGCATTTCACCTGAATGTAATTGCATCACCTGCGTGCGTGCATGCGATCGTTCACGTGTGTGCTTGAGTTCGTGTGCGCGTGCGTGGCGTGCGTTATTGAGTGTGTGTGGTACCGCCTTCATAAAAATTCTTCTTTGTGAAGTACACCATGCACAAATCCTGCAGCCAAGAAAGAGGGGAAGGGAGAGGGAGGAAGAGAGGGAAGGGGAGGGAGAGAAGGGGTAGAGGGGAACGGAGAGGACAAGGAGATGAAGAGAGAGAGATGAATATATAAAGAGAGAGAGAGAGAGAGAGAGAGAGAGAGTTTGTGTGTGGGGGGAGTGGAGAGGGAGATGGAGACGCAGAGGAAGAGATAAAAGTACTGCTGTTTAAATTGCAAGTCAGCCAAAAAAACAAACTTTCCCAATGTTGTTTTTCCCTGGCCTGTTGACTGCCTTATTTGAAGCTTCGTGTAAAGCTCACCCCAACATCTTTATAAGAATTCAAATGTGTCATTATTATACCCATGCGCACATGACTGGCTGAACGGTAGTGTAAATATAAGCGTATAATTGTTTTTTTGAGCGTGGTGTATCTATGCTATATTAAACTATTTATCAATATTATAATTACAGACTCATTAATCATATACACTGTCTAGACGCACATGCTATGTCAAGTGGAAACTAATACGCATGTATATTATTTATAATTAACTGACCGAAATAAAGTGTAACTTAATCCATGGACTTCTGGTCGATACTTGAGCAAACCCTGGTTTGTTTCGAGGTTTGTAAAGTTTGGCTCGATAATGTGTACGCAATCAGGTGCGTGAGCCTACGCGTACGCGTAGGCATGCGTGGTCATGCCATCATGCTTTCAAAACGTGGTATTATGATATTAGTGTCTGGTTTACCATTAACACATAATTTATGTGTATGTACAATTTTAAATAGACAGTGTAAATTAACTGTGGAAAAAAAAATTATGTTATGCTTTTATTTTTATTTATGAAAGGTCCGATAAAAGGGTACGCATCTCTCAGCATTGGTCGCTAGCTAGTCAATAATAACTAACTGAACAAAGAAATAAAATTATTATGTGAAAATCGAAATATTGTTTCTTTAACACTTTACAGAACGTAATGCGTAAACATTGGATGTCACACATTTGATATGCGTGGAGTGAACAAGCATAAACAATTTTTTTTTCTCACCAACATCGGGTTGTCATTTTGATACGCCCATTCCATCAATAATTATAAATTCCCTGTTTATATAGTTTAAATAAATAATGATACCCATACTATTGCCAATCGTTGTTGACAGTTCTTCTGCTAAACCTGTCAAAACCGCCGCTATTCCGTGTAGTTGGAGCTCATCACAGGTAAACAGGTTTACTCTCCAAACAAAAGCGTCCCCACAAATCTACGAATCCAACGCGTAGCTGCTAAACCATTGCGTTGAATAGGCGTGGCACACATTTGAGATCACTTACATACATCATCAACCGGCTACTGTCTTCATCCTGCTGTCACATTCGTCGTTGTTGTTGTCCGTTGCCGCGACTGTTCCAAGCTCGTCAGTCAGCGTACATACTTCACAATACGCCGTTTTGTTTTAATTGATTTGTCATATTACGTGTTCGTTCTAGTATCTACTTCCATTGACATTCCAGCATTATACATTGCTAAGTTATATAATTATAATTATTTAATTAACGTATTTCTTTAACACTTCACCAGATTTGTTCACTACACAACAGTTAACAGTATAATGTATTGCTTTGCTGCATAGCGAAGAAGACCATTCCATTGTTGTATGTGCTTGACACATGAATCGGATAAGTACTATATATTTCGCTGTCAGTCTCAGTTGCGAATATAATTGTTCGCTTGGTTCACGTTGCATGAATCACGTCCAGATTTGTTTTATTTGGCAAGTTGATATCACTACCTGAAGTTTACATTTCTTTTCTTCAATGTTTGCATTGCCACATTTTTGATTCTGTGAGTCGAACTCGATTTCTAGTGTCTTCCGATATTTGCAAAAACAAAATTAATTTAGGAAGCCTGTAGTCATTTATTCGAGCCACGAGCTGATTTGTCTATCTCATGTATACTTATTCGGTTGTGTTTGCACATTTGAGTATGTCCTTTTTGTGTATGCGAATGCTTCATATGTAGCAACTGCAAGGCATGTCCTTTCGTAACATGCTTTCGGTACTCGGACTATGTTTCAGCTTCAAAGAGAGCGCGGAAACTACTATGGCTCTATGCACCAAACATTTCCCTATGATTGCGACACGGTAAATTTCGTCCACAAATGCTTGTGCAGCCGATCAAAAGTTGATGATGTCTTGCTTATGTGCTTCTCCAATTCCAACACACCTAACTACAAAGCCTTCATTATTTCTACAAATCTGTTAGGCTACGATATAGTCAGCAGAAGTGTCCAGTTGATCTTGTCAGTTTTGCACATGTATTCTTCAATATGGCAGATGTGTCATCTGACTACAGTGCACGCTCTCAGCAAGATAGACCAAGACGTTTGAGAATCTCACACACTGCATTGTGTGTTAGGAAGAGTAGGGCAGTTCCAAATAGCTTTTGCTAAACAGCCTAAAACCACTACATATTGGTTGCAATTTTTCCATAGCTAATACATGGATTGGTGTAGCTTCGTAGCTTATCCACACATCGGTGTGTCATGCGCAATGCCCCTCTATGGCCCCAAGCTGCTCCCAGATTCATTGTTTAATGAGACTGATTCCTTGTTGACAAACTAGGCGCGTCAATAAAACTGTGATATGCTGGAAACAGCTGAGGTTAACAAAGTGATAACGTCAAACATGTGTCGAATCTTCATGTTGTACAGATTACGTTTACGTTTTCAGATGGACGTTTCCTTTCCACAAGACTGTATGTAACCACCAGCCAGTCCGGTGTACGCAGGTTCCAGGCATCGGTAGGTGTTGTTGATTGTGTGTGTGCGTGCGTACTGATCTATGTATATACACCGACACATGTTAATTACACGTATCATGTAAACCGACATTATTAAAATAATGTAAAGTAAGTTTATAGGAGCGGTTTGCTGGGATTGTTAATCTGACCTTCAAATATAATATTATAAAATAACCCGCAACATAATAATTATTCAGGTAAGAAACATGGTTCCCCGTTCATATTGTTTAAATGTTGTTGCACATTGTCACCACACAACATATATACATGATGTAGTTTGCTATGTCATTGTTGTATGTGCGGTATCAAACCTTATATACCTTCGGTATAATATGTGTCCGTGTCTACTAGACAAAGGCTCCGAAGACATACAGGTGCTACCGAATGGACTGGCGTTCATCACATCGGTAAGTTATGGTGGCCTTTTGTCATAGTTATTAGTAACATGATGTTACTATTTATGTCGATGACGACGACGCTCACTGCCTTCAGTGTCAATACAATCGTCGACAATGTAGACAAAGACGACGAACGTATTTTGAAAAAAGTTGAGGCCGTAGTACAGAGACATAACGAAACAATGTTGCTTTTAACCTAAACTCGTTTCTGTTGTTGGACAGGGTTTCAAAGCACCGACTAGGGGCGATATATTGCTGTTTGACTTCAATAAGCCCAGTCACGGGGCCCACGCACTCGACATCGTAGGCGACATCGACAGATCCACATTCTCTCCTCTCGGTCTCAGCATTTGGAAAAACTGCAACTCCAGTAAGACTTTGTGCAACACAGGACGTTTTCGTCGGAACTGTATTTGGCTGCGGCCATATGTCACAGTTACCGTTCCATCGTTTAACAAGTAACATTTGTGTTGTAGGCATAGCCGTAGTTATATATAATGATATTAACTTGTATTTGTATAGCGCCGTATATCCGGATACAAAAACTTTTCAGATTACTATATAGTTATTTCTTAATGGGTTGCAATTTAGTTTCCATCAATAAATTACTAATTAAACACGTTAAGTTGCTCAGAATGTTTCAGTCGTCATATATAGCAGCCGTAATCACTCTGTAATATTGTATAAAACGCATTTATTACTTGTTTTCAGACGTGATCTACATATTTGTTGCCAACGCTCGTATGGACAGCAAAGAGACTGTGGAGAAGTTTCGCTACGACGAGAAGACACGAAAGTTGTACCACCTGAGAACATACCGTGACCCGACAATCACGCAGTCAGTCTTTATAAAAATCAATGTCGTTAATCAATATTAATCAACGCTTTGTAAACTATTCGGCATTTTTGAATGTTTCAACTGCTAGATGGTATTGAACGCTGCTAAATCGATTTCAGACTAATGTCTTAATTCATATTTTATAATGTTCTGAGTTATTTCTGTATTGATAAATACAATGTCGATTTCACTCGGAAACTTCCTACTGAGGCCTCGTAGATATGTATATATGGGAACTCTTTGAAGGTTTAGAAAAAACTAAATTGATATATCATTGTTATCGCTGATTTCATGTAAACCGTCAGCCCCATTGACATCGTGGCGACGGGAGAAGACAGTTTCTATTTCACCAACTACTACAAGTTCGATTTTAAAGTGGAGTTAACTCGTCGTCTCAGCCTTGGCAATGTCGGCTTCTACGATGGCACCAGGGGGCATATCCTCGCAAGATGTAAAGGCCCGATTGGTATAAACACATCCCCGGATGCAAGTAAGTGTCCACAGTATTGCTTTTTATCCGTCCGAGTTGTCCATGTTTAGAGCAAAATGAGAGTTCAGGTTTGGGATTACAGGAATGTTTTTTTAAATTAGAAGATTCAGGTAATTTTGTCCGGTAGATTGAGTATGCGCAGTTCTAAAAAATCGAAAAACATAGACAACGGGTGATGTTCTGAATATTGCCGGTATACACAAAACCAACGCAACACCATAACCTACTGATAAGCATAGGAATAGATGAATACAATGTGTTTTCATTTTGGATAGCGAATTTTGCTAGAGTATGACGCTGCCCATGAAATTAAGATGTTGTATGTTCAAGAACCTTTTCCTAGGAAACTACTGGTGTTATAATTATTCTTAATTGTAGTTGCAAATGGTTAGGCTTAGTAACTCTTGAACACGCTTTTTCGAATAACATTCGTAACATTAGCGAAATGTCCCTAGAAATTCCAAACCTGCCAACTCACCAAGTTTTGTGTGGGCGCCGCACGCCCCAATCTTCCGTCTCCCACTATTACGGGTAAATCTTTCTCACAATACTGCCGAATTGCACAACACAATCTGGTATGTGTCATCACAAAGTCAATATAATATGATATATAATCAGTGTAGTTTCCAGTTGTTAATTACAATAATAAAATTTAGTAAAAAATCTAAATGAATTCCCATTAATTTTGTATTTCTGTTTAATGAAGTAATTCGTTTTTCAGCAACTTTTACGTGAAGCAGTAAAGTATGATATCATCCACATATGTCAAGTTATTGTAATGCCAGAGTTTGTTAGTTGCATTCATTGTTGATGTTTCGTGTTGCTAGTCGCCGACTGTCATAGAGGTAGAATTTACGCAATTTAACATTTTGAAACATTACTCTTTTTAGGTAAATGTTTACTAAGAAGTAACGTATTGAGTTTGGTGCCACATGTTACAGGTACGTATACATGGCGGAGGCAGGAGGGAAACGGTTGAGTGTTTACATCAGGGAATCGGACAATACTTTGACATTGAAGCAGGTAAAGGGTGTGATCAGGTGACCGCGAAACTTTCGGTTATTTTTAACACATTACACTTTTTAGAGCCAGACACAAATTTGTTTAATTTTTTTAATACATACCTGTCAATTATTCTCAATAGTGTCACGGTTGTCGCCAATTATTCCCACACGTGCTGCGTTTCTTTTTCTGCATGTATTAAACGGACTAGTTTATACAACAACCACATCCATTGTGATTTACAATTACCTATCATATGGGACCGTTAAAACTGTTGAACTGGTCACAACATTATGGGTTAAACAACTCCATTACCTCACCTTACATATCCTCTTCGGGTAGAATGATCCATCAAGCTGTAATGCTGTTTCTCCAGCTCGTTCTATATTTGGCCGCCTGTCTGGCTACAGTCTGTGTTTCCACCCAAGTTCTTTTCTTTCCTGTGCTACATTTTATTGCCAGTTTGCCTTTCTCTTGACCAATCCTGCTCCGTCTCCTTCGGTGCGCGGAGTCAAACGCCTTTTCGTAGTCTACGAAAGTGATGTATAAAGTGGTCTGCCGCTCCACTTCCTGCTCTAGTATATTTGGCAGAATTAATATATTTCAACTGTATTTCTTCTTTCTGAAGCATATTAGTTAATATCGCAAGTTTTCGTAAACCCAATATCTTATTCTGTTCATAAGCACTCTTCCGAACACATTGCTGGCAACTTCCATGTCTTTGATACTTTGTTCGTTTTGTTCACAAAATATTTCGAAAAACCTTACAAGCGTTCTCTTTTTAGTCTAGAATGAGGAATATGATAATTTTTTTATATATTATTTTGACAGTTACTTTATTGGATCCACTTCTCAGTATGATAGTGACAATTCGTCTTTCATAATAACCTGAGGTCCTAAGTTGTATTGCACAACAAACGGGACGTCTACTTCTGTTCATGGTTTGAAGGCAATCGACGAATGCTTCGCGCAGTGGTCGCGAAACGGGTTTCCCTCCTGGTGCAAAAATGCTTTAGAAGGAATAAAGCTATAAATAGTGCGATTATGTATAGACGACATAGCGGTAGACTTGGCAGCTCTGTAATATTTATCGATACATATACATCGATAATTTACATTTGTTGATGTTTCCTGTTTCAATATTTTATTATCTAACGACGATTGTTATCATACTGCATGTCAATCAGTTAGCTAGTTATTGGTTTAATTACCTTGTTATTCAGTCATTCAGTCAGTCAGATATTTGGTGTGATTCAGAAGGTTCCGCTGGGAACTATCCCCGGAAATATCAATGTTGACGTGGTTTCTGGACACTTGTGGGTGGCTGCGTCTCCGGACGAACAGAAGTTGTTGAACCACATGCAACCGCCTCACACCGTCAGATCGCCTTGTCAGGTAGCGTGGACTCGGCTAAGTATAATAAGTATTGGCAATTTGATTCTACAAAGTAGATGATTCACTTAATTGGCGCGTATTAGAAGAGTTTATCAGGGAGTGATTCAATCCCTGCCAATATATTTTCGGCAGTTTTATTTTAATTATGCACCAGAATGTTTGTATTGAGAACGATTTCCACTGTTTCAATACTGCTGACTTCCATATCAATGTATAATGTATAATACCTCCGTATGTATAATCACATCAGACTTAACAGTGCCTGCTACAATCCTGACATATGCAAAATCCCGTCGTCATCTATTCGTAGTCTTTCCGCTGTCACATTCGTTATCGTGAGTTTTTGGTTCATACAAGTGTATCCATCATTGTTCTTTCTATAGCCACACTACATTGAAATTGTTAATTGTCTGATTCAAATTTCACATACTGTTGCATGGAGCAGGTGCTGCGGCTGACGTTGTCAGAAGACTCCAGAGTGACAGACATTGGGGAGGTGTACTGCAACGACGGACGACAAATCTCGGTGGCAAGCATCGCTGTTCACTACCGCCGATACACGCTCGTTGGTAGCGTCTTCACGAAATTGCTTCTTTGCGAAGTACACCACGCATAGATGTTGCAGTTGTCACCATAATTTCCATACTGCCACGCGCACATAGTGCTCTTACACGCACGCACGCACGCACGCACGCACGCATACACATACGCGCGCGCACAAACACACATGCACATACGAGCGCACGTCGCAGTTGCTTATGTTGGTGTACAAGCAATATGTTGTCACGTGTAGGCCGAAGACAAATAAAATTTGATTGGTCTACTTTTACAAAGAGTGTCATTTCGTACTGTAATATTTGTAAATGTTTCTAAGCCTTGTCAATATTAAGAAAGGAAGCGGTATATCTTCGAATGGCTTGCCCCTCTGCGATATACTATTGATCCACCCTCCATAAATTCCACATGATTATTACAGTTGTGTCTAAGGTTGATAATGTTCACGATTGATACACGCTTGCCTATCATCGATGCCTAAAAATACGGACGTAATGAATATATAAACATGAACATGCTACATATATATATATATATATATATATATATATATATATATATATATATATATATATATATATATATATATATATATATATTTATATATATATATATAGATATATATATATATATATATATATATATAAATATATATATATATATATATATATATATATATATATATATATATATATATATATATATATATATATATATATCTGCAGAAGGTCGTCCGTTCCATCCACATTAGTCGTAGTATATTGACATTCATAATCGACGAAGGTATGGTTGCAGTCGCAATCACAGCCGTAGCAGCAGGAGCAGTGACGAAAGTAGTATTAGCTGCAGCAGTCACGCTAGAAAAAACACCACCAGTTGTTGCAGCAACAAGAACCGACAGCGTCTTATGAAGCAGCTGTATCAGTAGCAGTAGCAACAACAGATGCAACAATAGCCGTACGAGTAACTGCTAGCCACTCACACGACAATACATTTGCGTTGACGGTGTCATAAAGATGATTTGATATAGTTATGCTTACATTGTTCAACTTAAGCCTATGCTGTATGCGCACGCACCCGCTCTCGCACACACGCAATCATGCGTGTGCGCACCGCTGGATTAAGTTATCTCAAGGACCGGCAGCTGTTACCCTTCGTGTCGCAACGAGTTGACAACATGCTACATGCTCTCTCCTTTTTGAAAGGTGAAACCTTTTAAACGACCTTTAATACTGGAGCCAACGCACACTGAGTTATTAGTGTTGGCCCCAGCAACTGAATAGTTACAAGCACTGTAAATGGAGGTTTGTCTGCGGTGTCGTCGTGATAGTAGGTCATTTTAAGTAACGCTCGCATCATTTGTCTTTTACGTATAATTATCGACGTATACACGGTAGCACACATAATGCAGTGAGTGCGAGTGCAGCGAGTGCAGCGAGTGCAGCGAGTGCAGCGAGTGCAGCGAGTGCAGCGAGTGCAGCGAGTGCAGCGAGTGCAGCGAGTGCAGCGAGTGCAGCGAGTGCAGCGAGTGCAGCGAGTGCAGCGAGTGCAGCGAGTGCAGCGAGTGCAGCGAGTGCAGCGAGTGCAGCGAGTGCAGCGAGTGCAGCGAGTGCAGCGAGTGCAGCGAGTGCAGCGAGTGCAGCGAGTGCAACGAGTGCAGCGAGTGCAACGAGTGCAGCGAGTGCAACGAGTGCAGCGAGTGCAACGAGTGCGAGGTACAAACTGAAATAATCATTGAGCGAATTCAAACGTAAAATACAGACAATTTAATTTAACCTATCTAATTGACATTACATAAACTTAATTACGTATCGTCTTATCGTTAACAAGACGGCAAACAGAAACATGATCAAGTTATATGTAACAATTAAGGAAATAATACGGCCAAACACAATACTTACATGTTGGCCTGTCAGCAGATTTTCAAGGACTATACACGAAGTCCACTAATTCACACAGATGGCGCTGCCGGGTAATCAAAGCAACTCCACCAGAGGGAGCCACACACAAGGCAACTATCTGCCCAACATAAATAATACATTCCGTTCGTAACACCGGCCCCTTAAATAAACCAATAGGCATCTAACACAAACAGTAAACCAGGATGGAATGTCAACTGATAGATTAACACCTCATAGAATCGGACGTCAACTCCTCCTACAATATACGACTTGTTTCCTCCTACATTATACGAATTGTTTTCCCTTATCAAATATATGTCAAATCTATCTTTAAACATATTCGCACTACTAGCATTAACACAGGCATTTGGCAGTTTGTTCCATTAATTTATCAATCTATGTGAGACCGAATTATGTCCAACCAACACTGCTCCTTAACTAATGCTGTTTTGTGTCCTCTGGTTCTACTGCCTTCTTTAAGTTTGAAGAACATATTCCTATCAACATCCTCATAACCGCTCACTATTTAAAACACTTCTATTTGGTCTCCGCTTAGTGTACTGGTCTCTAATGTTGTCAAACCACATTGTAATAAGCGACTTTCGTAACTAATGTATAAGTAGATTGATTATATTCTTGAAAAACGTGATGTGTTCAAGTGCAGCTATGTGCTATAGAACCATGTAAAAGTGTTCAATGGTATATATTCTTTAAGAATTGATGAACCGTCAGTCTAGCGAAACCATTCTATGAATAGGATGTGACAAATCAATTGTTCGTCTATAACGTGTCCGAACATGTAAAGTACAACGCAACATAGCGCAACGACATCGGAGCGGTACGTGTTCGGTGGAGCGATCCTGGCGGCGACTGATATATATTTACAGAAAATCTACTATCAGAGTAATCGTCATGTCATCGGCACGCGCAGGGAGTTGTACATAAATAATCCGATACAAGGATAGCACGGTCATACGGTGTCGATACATTTCGAGCAAGTCCAGTACTTGCCCTTATTGTGCAAGGGGTTTGGAACAACATTAATAAGGAACAACACCGGACGTCCCTTACCATTCGAACGAGTTAAAGTGACGGTGACGCTTCTCTTTCGATGTTGCAAGAGCCATTACCGCTCGTAAGGAATTGATAAGCCCTCTATTAAGGCGGCTCCGCAGTTTCACAGAGACAGGTCGTCGAACAAATGGGACGATTCACATGGAACTATTCACGCAAGAACGTCTCCTCATCAATGGGATCAGCGCAAGATTCTATTCGTATGAAGTAAGGACGCGATCGCGCTAATGGCCACTTCCGCCGCTCCCATTCACATATTTCACATCGTTTATGCCACTACGTTTGCGAGAAAAGCTACCTAGAGACCAGCAGTCCAAATGGCGCACATCAAGGCTTTAGACAAGGGTACGACCAAATACCCTTTGCTTCCCGTCCATTGCAAAGTGTAATCCTTCTTGCAAGGGGTCATGTCGCACAATCATGAACATGTTCGTCTGGTGAGACGTCTGGTGCTTTGCTGCGTTGAAAAATACGCTTTCAATGAGCCGTACCCTAAACACCCATTTCACGGGCACTCGCTTAAACCGTTAACGTGTACGGTGAATTCGAGGCGGTGCTCGAAATCGACAAGAGCAGGAACGTCATTTACGATTACTGATGGACACCGAACAGATCGCGAGACTCCAGTCGAGGAACGTGCAAACTAGGATCTTCGTCCACGACGTGATACACAAAGACGGGCTGGAAACGACGATATATGTTTACCTTATCGCGTGTGCTTACAACACTCACGACTACGATAGACCCTTACATTATCGCTTGTGCTTACAACACTGTCGACTACGATAGACCCTTACCTTATCGCTTGTGTATTCAACACCTCGTCGTCGTCATCGACATAAGTAGTAACATCACATGACTAATAACTAATACAAACAGTATCCAGAACTTACCGATGTGATGTCTTCAGTGCCCTTATCTGGCAGACACGGAAACACATTTTACCGAAGTTATACTGGGTTTGATACCGCTCATACAACCACGAAATAACAAACTACCTCATGTGTCACTCTTGTGTCGAGTCATTGTGCGACGTAACATATACAATGTTAACGGTCAACCGGTCTTGTAACCTGATTATGTTGCGGGATCTTTTACGATATTATATTTGAAGGACAATTTAATAATCCTAGCAAGTCGCTCGTGTAATCGTACTTATATTATTTTAATGATGTACACTTACATGACACGTGCTAACTAATATGAGTTGACGTGTATGCATACATCAATATGCACGCACGCATGCACGCACGCACGCACGCACGCACGCACGCATACGCAAAATCATCAACACATACCGATGCCTGTCACCAGCCTACACTGGCCTGGCTTATGGTTGCATGCCGACTTGTGGAAAGGAAACGTCCATCTAGTCAACGTAAACGTAATGCATACAACATAGAGATACGACACATGTGTGGCGCTATTGCTTGGATTCAGCTCAGCCCATAACATACAAACGTATCAGTTTCCAAAGCAATTCGTAGATGGTGGTCGATTGGTGCAACGAAGCAAAGATACTTAAAACATGCCTGCTCCCGTTTTTTTCCGCAATTTTTCCTGGCACACCACTGGCCAATAGGATGCTCTGTATACATCACATTTTGTTTTGATTGTTCATTCCACGGATATCAGAATGTTGCCATCCAATTTGTAAGCGCTTTTTCAATTCCCTTGTTAATGTTCTGTAGTGTACTAGATAAACAATATATCAGTTTCATTTACGCATTTTATTTATTTGTTCAGTTAGTTATTATTGAATAGTTAGCGTCCTACGCTGAAAGGTACCTACCCATTTTTCGGACTTTCATCAACAAATAAAGCACAAGTCTACAACATTTCATTAGTTTTCATAGTTAATTTACACTGTCTATGCAAACTTTTACATTCACATAAATGATGTTTTAATGGTGAACCAGACAATAATATCCCAAAATCACGTTTTGTGGCACGATGATGTGTTCACGCGCTATTACGCTTACCCAATCGCACACGCACTTGATCATGTCACACCAACGCGCCAAACTCTACACACCTCGAATCAAACCAGTGTGTGTTCTTGTATCGACCAGAAGTCCATGGATGAAGTTACCTTTTATTTCGCTAAGTTACTTATGAATAATAAACATACATATTAGTTTCCACTTGACGTAGTGCGTGAGTGTCGCAACTTCCAAACTTCCTCTGTTGGTGTCTCCCCCTGGCGTTGCACTAATTGACATTTGCATATATGTCCAATGATACTGCTAGCGATTGTATATGCCGGTCGCTCGCCTCCGCGACTGGGCGTATCTGAATTGCCTTGGCGAGTGTTAGGTCGATCATCCTGTCAATTACATTTTCAAACAGGTTTGTTCTTTAATTAGCAAGTACATTACGAATTGTTCAATCGATTCCACTTAAAATTGGTTTCGTCTTTGGAAAACGTATATTTCGTACCCCTCCTTTGTTTCGGGGTTGCACTATGAATTAAATTTCCCAACCGCCACGTCATAGTTCTTTTATCTTCAGCATTTAATGTGAAAGTGTTAAATACTTCAATAACTTGCTTTCTCGCAACATATAGTTTAGCATCAAACCAGATGTAGACGTGTAGAGTTCAATGCGATGTTTCTTGTGATGATAAGTTCATATGGCTGTCGGATAGATACAGTCATCTCGATGAAACTGCCGCTACACGCACTGCCGTCACACGCACTGCCTTCACAGACACTGCCGTCACACGCACTGCCGTCACACGCACTGCCGTCACACGCACTGCCGTCACACGCACTACCGTCACACGCACTGCGGTCACACGCACTGCCGTCACACGCACTGCCGTCACACGCACTGCCGTCACACGCACTGCCGTCACACGCACTGCCGTCACACGCACTACCGTCACACGCACTGCGGTCACACGCACTGCCGTCACACGCACTGCCGTCACACGCACTGCGGTCACACGCACTGCCGTCACACGCACCGCCGTCACACGCACCGCCGTCACACGCACTGCTGTCAGTCGCTAGCTAACATTGACATAGCTCATCGGATTTGTAACTTTACTTACTTTTTTTCTCATGTCGCTATGCCGGTTTGCTATTATTGTGTAAAACATTGCTGTTCTTGCGACATATCATCGAACGGTGACAATATGTCGTCTAGCAAATGTCTCATGTAATCTTGATATGCCTACGTCGTCTGCACTTAGCTGCATTTAGCTGAAGTTGCACTGTTGAACGTGTGTGAACTCCATAATTCTGACACAATGTAATGGCATAATTAATGTTTATGGAACAACAATATATCTAAATGGATTATATCTAACATGCGAACATCAGCGCACCACGTTTACGTACCCGTTCGATAACTAACAGCAACCGGTTGAGGGACATCCGCGTCGTAAATACGTTGTGTTTGATTCAACTAATCAACACACGGGAAATATCTGAAATATGGAGGCCGATCACTGCAGGAATCAATGTGCAACTTGATCTGGAACGTTACACGCGTCCAATAATAGTGAACTTTGGTTTAAGTTTAAGAAAGTTTAAGAAAGGAGATCGATCAGTGTATGAAATGACATAGGTATACCACTCCTCTTTGTAGCAGCAACGTATTCGCAAGAGCGTTCCTAGATCGTCTTACGGTCCGCATTGCAAGCATAATCACTGAAGCTCAAAATTAGTTGATACGTCGAAGACAAACAAAAACGTTCTACGCCGTTCCACGACAAGGACTGTGAGCATTGCTGGGGAAATATGGTTGCCGTAAAATACTCGTTGAAATGATCGGGGCTCTATAGTCAGGTATAATTGGAGAAGCGCATAACCAAGCCATCATCAACTTTTGGTCGGCTGCACAAATAAATGTAAATGTAGCCAAAACTATTGCAACTGATCTTGTTCACAGTATACGTGATTGTTGCAATTCCCTTTATCATAAAATTCATCTCAAGGACATATTGACATTTCAACGTGTGCAAAAGTTTTTGTCAAGTGAAATTACCTGGTCTCCTCGTTTCTCTCACTCATTACCACTTCTTAAATAATCGCATTGGCTCCCTGCCTCATATCGCATTACTGTTAAGATCTGCTGCGGAAACAATGCAATCTTCATTGCAACTTTGACGTTTATAAACCTATGATCTACTACTAACTATGGTAAATCGTACGCCTCGGTCTTGGATAAAGACCACTGTCGGCTAAATTCCATCATCATTAACCAAACTAACATAGATACCACAGTCGGTCGGCCTAAATATCGTAAGACCACGTGGTTGAGTGCGTATGTGCGTGAATGCGGAGTGTGCGAGTGATTATGTGCTGCCATGCGTGGGTGGGAGCCACCGTTCTCTAAAGGTGGCATTGAGATGGTGGTGTGATTTACCATTAAACATATTTTTTATGAATGTCACATTCAAGTGTTTAATATATGGTTAAGTAAATAAATACATGTGATGTTGTTATTGTGTTTTTGTTAATTTGATGAATGAAAGATATGAAAAACGGGTGAAAATCGAGATGCAAAGCTTGACGCTGCGATCCTCACTCAGCGTCGATTGCTAGCATTTCAATACTAACTTCAGCACTAGAAAGAAATAAAAACTACAACAGAAAGGTCAAATATTTCTTGTTTACTTAGAAAACTACTAAAATAAACGATTGTAAACATTGTTTGTGATCGGATGCCGAAAGAGACGGGAATGGACGGAGTACTAGGGGTAATCGAAGCTCTATAATAAAAAACTAATTCCGACTTAGGATCATTTTGGTTGTGGTCATTTTAGGCCGTCTGATGTATCATAATAATGTTTAATGTCCATGTTGTAAACAAACGAAAGTCCATTCAATAAAAAACTAAGAATCCATCAGCTCATTTGTTTTATATAACGTATGGCATTCATGCTTTTGTTAACCGTTCTTTGAAGTTATTATATAAAAACTGCCGCCTTTCCCGCGTAGATGCAGCCACCTCGTCAATACAGCTTCTCTCTCAACAAAGCGTCCCCATAAATCGTCGAATCCATATCTCTCATCCACGCATAACTGCTGAACTAGTGCGTTGAATAGGAGCGACATACAAATGGGATAATTTACATACACAATCAACCGACTGCGTCACTGTACGACCTGATTCCGCGGTCTATTTAATGTGTAAGACTCAAACGGCGCGAAGTTAACTAGCTGGCACGCCATTTATAGTTGTCCCCGATATGTTGTCCAGTCCGTCTTTACGTTGATGTCGTCCGCTGGCGCTTCTATTCCAAGCTCGTCGCCGGATGCGACCAGGTTGGACCATATTGTTGCTGTCTGTACCGTTAGCAACATAAAACCGGTCATTCCCAAAACGATTCTTCAGTCGCCAACTTGTTGACTACAACTTGTTCAGTTAGCAACTGAAATGTAGTCGCAATGTGTATGTTCTCCACTAAAAGTTGGCAACACTTTTGTTGAAATTTGGCATGTGGATAATCGATCGGCCGATGATTATTTGCCAAATAGTTTTCGGCAGAAAAACTATTGGCGAATAAAAGTCGGTATGAGAATGGCGAGCTTAAGTCTTACAAAACGCTGTGTACTGCAATATGTATTAGTCAATTATACTACTTATGTCCGTGCTAGTTTAAACAAGTCACGACACACCAGGATTATACATTACTATGTTATAAACGCTTAGATGTTTATTTAAATATCCCACTTAAAAAAATATCAGATTTAATGTGTGCACATTAAAACACAATTTAGGAAATAAACTCTTTTGGAAGATTGAAATATACTTCGATGGATCACAGTTATTACACTGATGGGGTATATGTACATGTGTGTGTGTGTGTGTGTGTGTGTGTGTATATATATATATATATATATATATATATATATATATATATATATATATATATACACACACACACACACACACAAATATGTAGCATGTTCATATTGGTGTATTAATTACATCCGTACCTTTAGGCATTGTTGGGTAGAAAAACGTCTATCAATTGTGAGAATTACCAAAGTAAGACATAACTGTAGTAATCATATCTACAATATATGCAAGGTGGAACTGTCATATTTCGGGACAGGTCAATCGATGTTATAACGTTTCATTCCTAAATTTACACATAGCTCAGAAATAGTTAGACATATTACAGTACGAAATGGCACTCTTTGTTTAAATCTTTATTCGTGGTCGACCTACATGTGACAACCAATTGCTTGTGCACCAAATTATGCAACATCTACCACGTGCGTTCGTGCGTGCATATGTGTGAGAGTGTGTGGGTGTGTGTGTGTGTGTGTGTGTGTGTGTGTGTGTGTGTGTGTGTGTGTGTGTGTGTGTGTGTGTGTGCATGCATGCATGCGTGCGTGCGTGTAGGTGTGTGTGTATGCGCGTACGTGCATGTACGTAAATTACTTGCACGTTGCAGATTGAAACATATGATGACAACTGCAACAGTTATGCGTGATGTACTTTACAAAGAAGTAACTTCGTGAAGACGCTACCAACGAGCATATATCGACGGTAGTGGACAGCGGTGCTTGCCAGAGAGATTTGTCGTCCGTCGTTGTAGTACACCTCCGCAATGTCTGTCACTTTGGAGTCTTCTGACAACGTCAGCCGCAGCACCTGCGCCGATAAACATGACGTGAAATGCAATCAGTTAATTAACCATTTCAGTATATTGTGGAGATAGAGAGAACAATAATGTAGACATTGGATGGCGAAGGTGACAGCGGAAAGACGACGAATATATAACGACGGGAATTCACATATGTTAGGATTGTAGCAGACATTGTTATCGTCTCGCATATGACACATTTATCAATTCAGAGTGTTTATTTCCGAATGCAGACAAACACATAAGACACGTACGAACCCAGACGAACCTGTACTCAAACGAGCGTGCTCACACACGCACGGTCTCACACACTGTTGCACGCACGCACGCATGCAGGCAAACATGTACGCACATGTACGTACAAGTGCATATCACACACGCCCGTGATTAAATTACATTGATATGAAATGCCGGAAATATTATACATGGACAGGCAAGGCAGCGTTATTGTCCTCAATAAAAGCATTATGTTGAATTATTCAAATACATCAGCCGAAAATATATTGACTTTTTATTGAATAACTCCCTTTTGCAACTGTCGTAAAATGCTCCGATTATGTGAGTTATCAAATCAAATTGTCCGTGCTGACTTCATTACGTCGAGTTCACTGTACCTGCGAAGGCGTTCTGACGGTGTGAGGCGGCTTCAGGTGGTTCACCAGCGACTGGCCGTCCGGGTGTCCCGTCATCCACAAGTGTCCAGAAACCACGTCAACGTTGATCTTTCCTGCGAATGTTCCCAGCGGAACCACCTGAATCACACTACTTATATAACTAACTGATTGACTGAATAACTAAGTAACTAAATCAATAACTAGCTAACTAAATAATTTCCAATCGTCGTTAGAGAATAAAATATTGAAACCTGAAACGTCAACAACTACACATTCTCGGTGTATAGGCGGCGACAAATATTACAGAGGTGCCAAGTATACCGCTACGTCTTCCATATTTATATCATATTACAATATATGGCTTTACCCATCTTAAGCATTATTTCACCAGGAGGGAAACTCCCTTCCACCCTCCCCTTCGCAAAAGCGGCGCGAAAGCGGCGCGAAAGCGGCGCGAAACCTTCATTTATCGCTCTCACACCATGAAAAGCGGAAGATCTCCAGTTTGTTATGCAATATTAGTTAGCCCCTCTGGATATTTTGAAGGGCGAGTTGTCATTGTCAAATTGAGAAATGGAAACAACAAAGTAACTGTCATCCATAATTCAAACATTATCATATCCCACATTTTATACTACAATACGGAAAGCTTATCAGGTTATTCGGAACATTTCAGGGAAAAAAGGAAGTATCAAAGACAGAAAAGTGTTCGGAAGAGGGATTATGCGCAGAATAAAAGAGTGAGTTAACGATGAGGTGAGATATTAATTAGAAAGCTTCATAAAAAAGATATACAATTTAAACATATTCATTATGCCAAGTGTAACAAAGCAGATAGTGGAGCGGCAGGCAACTGTATACGTCACTTTCGTGGACTTCGAAAAGGCCTTTTAATCCGCGCGCCGAAGGAGCCTTTGAAAAATCATGTAGAGCTGCGGAATCGTATACGAGATAATCGTATACGAGATAATCTAAATGATTAAGATCTTAAACGTATACGAGATCATCTAAATGATTAAGATCTTAAACGTATACGAGATAATCTAAATGATTAAGATCTTACACGTATACGAGATAATCTAAATGATTAAGATCTTAAACGTATACGAGTTAATCTAAATGATTAAGATCTTAAACGTATACGAGATAATCTAAATTATTAAGATCTTAAACGCGAAGAAATATTGTCCAAAGATAGAACGAACTGGAGAAGGCCATCTTCATGGATCACTCTACCCGAAGAGGATAGGTATGATTAGATAATCGAGTTGTTTAACACATATTGTTGTGACAAATTCAACAATTTTAAACGGTTCCATAGGATGGGTAATTGTAGATCACAATGGGAGTGGTTGTTGTATACATTATCCAGTTTAATACATGTAGAAACAGAACCGTGACAAGTTTTGGAATAACTGACATGTAAGGTATTGAAACAAAGCAGTGGTTGCTTAAAAAAAGTGTCACGGATAAAAGTAGCCGTAAGAGTCACTGTCCTCCGTCGCGTTTATGGTACAAATACCTTAGCACACGCCTTAACTGCGTCAATGTCAAACTGTTGTCCGATTCCCTGGTGTAAACAGTCAAACGTTTCCCACCTAACTCCGATATGTATACGTACCTGTAACATGTGGCATACAACTTAATACGTAACTTATCAGTAAACATTTAAGTAAAAAGTGAGATTCTTCAACATGCTCAGTGGCGTCAATTCTTCCTCCACTGACAGTCGGCGGCTAGCGATACGAAACAACAACAATGAAATCAACTAACAAACTCTGGCATTTACATAACACGACAGTTGCGCATGGACGAAGGGTTCTGGTGTTCGCTCAGATCATTTAAAATTATCTCATACCTGATCGTTTCTCGTAAATGTTGCCGATAATCCATTCATAAAAAATTACAAATCCACTTAGATTTTTGTAAAATCCTTATTATTGCGTTTACCATCTGGAAACTACACTAACAACATTTCAGATTATACTGAATTTGTGATGACAAAGAAAGTGTTATACAATTCGTCAGTATTGGGTGAGTAAAACATTTACTCATAATATTGGAAGGCGGAAAATTAAGGTTTGTCATTTCTAGGGAAACTTCGCTAATGTAACGAATGTCATAATAGCTACTAAGCATAATAATTTCCAAATACAATTAAGAATATCACGCCAGTAGTTTACAAGGAAAAGATTGTTGAACACACAGCATATTAATGTCATGGGCCGCGCCATATTGTTCGATCGCCCTACGTTACATGTGTCGAAGTCTGGCAACATTGGCCAAAGGAAAACATATATCATTACACCTGCCCCTAAACTTGTCAGTAGGTTATGACCACGCGTTGTTTTTTTTGTTTTTTTATATTCCGGCATCATATAGTTCGTCACGCGTAGTCTATGTTAACCGATTTTCACAGAACTGCTCATGCGCTTATCGGTCACGCTGCTTAACATGGAAACACTCAGTCAACCGGATAAATGACAGGAATCTTCTGATTTCAGAACACATTCGAGTAAACCAGAACCATAACTTTTGTTTCGGGCTAAACATGGGAAACTCTGGATAGACAACAATACTTTGGACACCTACTTGTAATCCGGTGATGAGTTTATACTAATCGGGATGTTTTGCCTAACTAACAGAATATGCCCCCTTCTGCCATCGTAGAAGCCGACATTGCCAACACTGAGACGACGAATGAACTCCACTGTAAAATCGAGCTTGAAGCAGTTGGTGAAGTAGAAACTGTCTTCTCCCGTCGCCGATATATCACTGGGGCTGTTGGTGCACAAGAAAACAGCGGTGACATTGAAATATTCATTTAATTGTTGTTAAACCTTCAAAGAGTCCCCATATATACAATATCTACAGTTTGTCAAGGCCCCATTGGGAAGTGTCCGAGTGAAATCGACATTGTAATTATCAATACGGAAATGACTCAGAACATTATAAAATATGAATTACGACATTAATCTGAAATCGATTGCAGTCCTTTTATACCACGTAGCAGCTTACCACACATGCTGTATGCGTAGGTAATTATGAATGGTTTACAAGGCGTTGATTAATATTGATTAACGACATGCATTTTTATAAACACTGACTGCGTGAACGTCGGGTCACGGTATGTTCGCAAGTGGTGCAACTGTCGTCTATTCTCGTCATAGCGAAACTTCTCCACCGTATCTTTTCTGTACCCACGAGTGTTGCCAACAAATATGTAGATCACGTCTGGAATACACGTAATTTAATGCTCATATCCAATGTTACAAAAAGTGCATGCGGCTGTTATACGGCGACTGAAACATTCTCATCGACTTCACGTGTTTAATTAGTCCGCATTCCGTGAGTGATAATAAATTACAATGCATTAAGAAATAACAGTCTGAACAGGCTTCATATCCGGATACACGACGCTGTATAAATGAAAGTTATTATCATTATATATATATATATATACATATATATATATATATATATATATATATATATATATATATATATATATATATATATATATATATATATATATATATATATATATATATATATATATATATATATATATATATATATATATATTTGTGACTACGGCTAAACCTACTACATAAATAGTATTTGTTATACGAGACAGAACGCTAACGGTGACATAAGGCGACAGCCAAAGAGAGTTCCAAAGAAAACGTCCCGTGTCTTACTGAAGTTGCAGTCTCTCCAAATGCTGAGACCGATAGGAGAGAATGTGGATCTGTCGAGATCGCCTACAATATCAAGCGCGTGGGCCCCGTGTCTGGGCTTCTTGAAGTCAAACAGCAATATTTTGCCCCGACTCTGTGCATCAACGCCCTGTCCGAAAACAAAGACGTGTTTAGGTTAAAGACAACATTCTTTCCTTTCGTCTTTCTATTACGTCCTCAACGTTTCCCCTAGTATCTACGTCGTCGTTATCTACGTTATCGACGATTGTATAAACACTGAAGTCGGTTATCGTCGTCGTCATCGAAATAAGTAGTAGCATCATTTTGATTAATAAATAGCACAAACGGCCACCGGAACTTACCGATGTGATGAACGCCAGTCCATTCGGTAGCACCTGGATGTCTTGACAGCCTGTATCTAGTAGACACGGACACACATTATACCGAAACTGTACTAGGTTTAATACCGCACATACAACCATGACATAACATAGTACATCATGTATATATGTTGTGTGGATACATTGAGCCACATTAGTTAAACAATGTTAACGGTCAATCGTGTTTATGACCTGAACAATTATTATGTTGCGGGCTCTTTTATAATATTATATATATGAAGGCCAAACTAACACTCCCAGCAAGCCGCTCATGTAAGTAGGTTTACCTGTGCAATTAAATGTGTCAGTGTATATACATACATACATCAGTACGCACTCCCGGACGCCCGCACGCACGAACGCTAACCTGCTCACATGCACACATGCAATCATCAACACCTACCGATGCCTGGCACCAGCCTACACCGGCCTGGCTGGTGGTTGCATGGCGTCTTGTGGAAAGGAAATGTCCATCTGAAAACGTAAACTCGTAGTATGTACAACATGAATACTCAGCACATGCATGGCGCAATCGCCCTGCTTCAGCTCAGTTGTTTCCAGCTGAGCAAGGTTTATTGACGCTCGTAGTGTGTCAGCAAGGCATCAGGCTGATTATATAAGCAATATCGGAGCAGCATGGAGCCATAGAGGGGCAGTGTGGATGTCCCCCGGTGTGTGGACATGCTTTAGAGCTACCACAACCCATGTCTTAGTTACACATGCCATCGACTCACATCAGAACATGAATCACTGCAGGAATCACTGCACGATTTGATGTTGCAAGCGTCCCTCAAGTGTGGACAGTGTTTAAAAATGGAGATCGAGCAGCGTATAGGAACGATGTAGGTATACCACTCGTGGGCCGTGGGACGACAATGATTGTGGGCATTGCTGCGGAAATGTCGAAGCCTAACAGTTGTGTAGATATGATCAAGGCACTTCCATCGGGGATAAAGGAATTGGTGTTGATAAGCAAGACATCATCAACTTTTGGTCTCCTGCACAAGCATTTGCGGATGAGATTCACCATGTATCAAATTCAAAGTCAGGTTGCTCGAATAGATGAAAACATACTTCATAAATAAACTATCGGAAGATAATGGAAGCAGAGGTAGGTTCACATATGTAATATTGCAAACATATCGATTCATGCTGTTTTGGGTTTTTCTTATCCGTATCGATGTGATATTGATTATGTTGAGTCATGTGATCTGTGATAGCTGATCAATGCATCTCTTTTTCCGATGTGTTTTGTTGCTTCGAGGGTAGGGTCTGCTAGTCTATGCTTTCTCATCGTCTTCTTTTTGCGAATCTAGATGAGGGCCGATATCGACTCTCACATATCTACGATGATCTCCTGAAAGGCCACCAGGGGCGCGGCCGCGGGAAGCTCCGATCAGAGTGATATGTCTGCGTGGAATGACTACCATTTCGCCATCTAGCGGTAGTCGTCTGAAGAAGATTGTTGATAGCTGTCGAAACGTCACGGGAAGAAAAACGTAAACTAACGTTGAAATAAAAAACACATATTACTCAACCATCCACATAGTTTTATTGAAAACTGTTTTTCTAATAGCTTCTTTTGACAAGTGTTTCTTTCTAGACCCTTTTACTTGTTTCTCAAGGGAACTCATTTATCGATGATACTCTCAATTTCATATTTTAGAATGTTCCAACATACAATTCCGGTCTTATTCCTCAGCATGTTATTCCCATCCAGTATTTTCTCATATCTCTATAGTTACCTTTGTGAAAGTTTGTCATGTACGTTTTTTACTTTTACTAATATAAATGTATTTGATTATGATCACTGTTACCAAATGGTTTATGTATTTTACATTGTCCACTAATTGTTGTTGTAATGACAAAACTATATATATATAATACATTACCTGTCCTGGTTGGTTCTAGCACGTGCTGAGTAAGGAAGCTATCCTGAAGAAAAAAATGTGGTCCTCACCCCCGATATTTTCTAGATATTTTCATTTTACGTGTACACCGTGAAAATGTCCCATTATGCTACACCCCTTTACTTACTTCCATTATAGCGATTTGTATTTTGCGTATCCTCTTCGTTTATGTTTGGACTTCGGTAAACTAATCCAATAGTGAATGTTCAATTTGCTGTAACTATTTTGCTGTTACTATATTCTCTCAATCTAATTTTATCATCAGTTATGTCTTTGTTGGCCTTGATTCGGTCATACCAATTACTTGAGGGTTAATATTTTCTACCATAATGTTTAAATGTTCTATCTGATGGCTACTGTCTGTATAGGTGATGAGCTCCATCTAAGCGGGATAGCGGTCACAGGTTTTGACGAAGAACTGCAAATAACGAAAGACAATAGCATGGGTAGCATTATTTATATAAACTGGCTGAGAAGGGGATTAATAATTATTGAAGGAATGGATGTATCGGAATGACGAACCCAATTTGATGAAAACGAATATCGTTTTTGTGTCTGTGCAGCCTTTTCTCTGTTTGTGCTGGGCGAAAATTGGGCAATCTGTACAAATAATTTGCATTGACTATGACAGGGCAAGGATTGCCACTGTGTGCATTGACTTGAACATCCAAGAAATACATCACAATAACAATGGATGTACAAACACAAGCTGGTGCAAGTCAATAATTAGTATACGTAATGTTAGCAAACAGTCAAGAGAGGGTTGGAAAATTAAATGCACCAAACAACCATTGTTGGTGCTCAATAAGGTTCCAGCGTGCAAAATACAAGGCACAAATATATTTCAATTCAAATTGCACAACCATGGTACAGTAATATTTAGTAGTTATCCCCGTATAAATTAGCAAACAAGCAAAAACTATATGCACCGGAAAAAAAAAATCCCGTTGAGGTAGATAAGGCTCCAGTATAAGATATATCAGGGAACAAGATCCATCTGTACAGATTGCACAAGCATGGGGATAGTAATTCCCCTTAAACGTAATAATCATGCATACACATGCTTGCACAAACATGTGAAAAAGAAACCCCTGTAACTGTTTAGCTGTTAGAAAAAAATATTAAGCATTTTAACACAAGGGAAAATATCCGTTAGAATAAACTATACAATCATATACCAGTCAGACCATGTCCAATCAACACAGTAAAAAGCGATTAATCTAACCGTATCCCTAGTTACAGTTTTCATGTCATTCCAAATAACATTCGGGTGTAGTTAACTCCCTCGATGTGCTACTCGACCACTCTTGATACAATATTTAGAGACGAATCATGTAATGTATTGCAACGCATCAACCATAATTTATATAACCACACAGGTTAATCGATATATTCCCCCAATTTTATCCACACACACACCCCTGTTCAATATAATGATCTGTGTACATCACATTTCTTAAAATATTTTAACAAGATCGCCATCCCATGCAACAATATCCAAATAACAAGTGGACACGGAAGCCATTGGTTTATCGAGAGTCAAACAATTTTATCATCTATGTGTAGCCCGCCCTTATCAGATATATGTCAATTATATTGTTTAATACATTCACACTACTAGCATTAACACAATACTTTTGCAGTTTGTTCCATTTATTAAATTGTATCACCGTTTGAGAGAACGAGTATTTTATCATATCCACTCTGTTCCTTGGCTAATGTTTGGACAACATATTCCTATCAACATCACCATTTTAATCACTTTTAGTTGATCTCCTCTTAGTCTCTTTGTTTTTAGTGTTGTCAAACCACATTCTAATAAGCGGCTTTCATAACTAAGGAGTTTTAGTTTACCTTCGTTGTTTTCTTTCTAGCTTGCCTGTGCCCCTCTTGCGATATGGCCTCCACGCTTGCATAACAAATTTGAAATGTGGTCTAACTATTGATTTGTACAGGGGTACACATAGCTGTTTATCCTTGTATGTGATAGTTCTCCTAATTATCCCCATAATTTGATTTCCTTTAGAAGCAGCAATCCCACATTGCTCTTGAACTTTCATGTCACCCCGAAATATTACTCCTAAGTCCTTTTCTTGTGTGATTCTACATAGTACAGCACCCCCGTTTTATATTATTCGTCTACGTGTCCATGTCCAATGTGTATTAATTTATACATCCCAAAATTGAATTACATTTGCTCTTTTTCTGATAATTTAATTAATTTATGCTGGTTCATTCCACGGATATCATGTTTTTGACACCATTTTTTGGTACTTTCTTAATTCCCGTTTTAATGTTCTGTAGTGTACAAAACAAGATTTCAGTTTCCATAAGTTGTATTTCTTTGTTCATTTAGTTATTACTGAGTAGCTAGCGACCAACGTTGAGAGATGCTTTCCCCCTTTTAGGACCTTTCATAAAATATATAGCACAACTTTAACAACATTAACATTATAATATTTTTTTCACAGGGCGACCAAAAGTCCATGGATGAAGTAATATTTTATTTCATTCAGTTTCTTCTGAATAACATATAGACGTATCAGTTTCCATACGCAAGTGTATTTATATATTGATAAGTAATTTAATATGACATATATACTCCACGCCCAAAAAGCAATTATACGCAGGTAGTTACACTACTGTTCAACCGGCCATGTTCGCACGGGTATATTAACGAGATGTATCAACTCTTCTAAATATATTGGGTTGAGTTTTACACGAAGCTTCAAATCAGTCAGTCAACAGGCAAGGGAAGCATCAACATAGGGAAAGTTCGTTATCTGGGCTAACTTGCAATTTAACCAGCATTTATTTCCCCCCTCTCTCTCTATCTCTATCTCTTTTTTTCCCTCTCTCTCTCTCTCTCTCTCTGCGTCTAAACCTCCCTCTAATTATATTGCTCTCTCTTCCTCTAGCTCTTCGTCACCCTCTTCCTGTCTTTTCCTTCTACCCCCTCTCCTCCTTTCCTTCTACCCCCTCTCTCACGCCCATCCCTTCCTCCCTCTCTCTCCCCTATTTCTTGGTTGTAGGATTTACATACGTAGTCGTCGATGACTTTTACAAAAACATTCGACCCTGTGAGACAACAAGGATGCTGCGGATCTATGGTTGTCCTAAGAAAAGTGTAGGAATGATCGAGGCTCTGTAGTCAGGTATGATGGAATTAGAGAATCGCATAAAGAACTCATCAACACATATTGGTCGGCTGCACAAGCATTTGTAAATGAAATTCAGAACGACCGTCCCAGCACGATATCGATGAATCTCCTTTGCTAATAATTGACATTTTAGACTTGTTAGGAAACGTCATGCCTGGTGGTACTTGCGTATCACATATAGTTCTCGATATACTCAAATGAGCATCATACCAAGAAAGTATATATATATATATATATATATATATATATATATATATATATATATATATATATATATATATATATATATATATATATTATATCTATAGGCAAGTTAGGTGGCTCGAATAGATGAAAACTAACTTCCTTAATAAATGGTGTAATTCCATCTGTCCGAAGGTACTAGAAGCCGAGATCGCCTCACATGTACATTCAAATATCTAATAATTCAAACTTTGAAGAAAAGAAGCATAAACCTCAGTTATGTATACCAACTTGCCGGAAAAAAGACCAACCTGAAGATGATTCATGCAATGTGACCCATGTGAGCAGTAATAGTCGCAACCGAGACTGACAGCGCGAGACACGATACTGTGCCGATTCATGTGTCAAGCATATACAACAATGGAATGATCTTCGTCGCAATGCAGTAAAGTAATACATTATAATTAGAACTGTTATGTAGAAAATAAAGCTAGTGAAGTGATAAAGAGAGACATGCAAATGTAAAAGAGTCAACATGTAAAAGAGTCAACTTAAACAAAATGACGTATTGTGAAGTACTTACGCTAACTGGCTGCACAAGAGTGTGATGAAGCCAATGGTACATGCAGCGACAATGTGTTGCAACATGGTTACGTCGGTCGTCGAGTCTGGAACAGACGCGCCAGCGGTCGACTGCAACGACGAATATTACAACAGGTTGAAAGCAGAACTTGGCGTGGAAACTAGCTCCTTTCGCATCGACACTCTCACAAATGAAGTCGGCCGCGAAGCCTGGTCGTATTGTGACGTAGCCGGTTGATGATGTATGTGAATGTATGCCACGCCTATTCAATGCACTAGTTCAGCTGGTATGCGTGCGGGATATATTTGGATTCGTTGATTTATAAATATGTATGTGAATGTATGCCACGCCTATTCAATGCACTAGTTCAGCTGCTATACGTGCGGGATATATTTGGATTCGTTGATTTATTAGTATGTTTTTGTTTGGACAGCAGACCCGTTTATATGTTATGAGCTCCATCTAAACGGAATAGCGGCGGCAGGTTTTGTAGAAGAACTGCAAATACCAATTGACAATAGCAAGGGTAGCATTAGTTATTTAAGCTTGATGAATAGGGGATTATTGATTATTGATAGAATGGGCTTAGCGGAATGACAAATCGAATTTTGGTAAAAACAAACATCGTTTTTGTGTCTTTGCAGCCCTTTCTATGTTTGTGTGAGAAACACAACTACAACTAAACTGGGCAATATGTCCAGTCTAGTTTCAATGACTATGAGAGGAAAAGGATTGCCACACATTTTTTCTGAATTAATTTACACTGCCTGATGGTTTAATGGTAAACCAGAACATCATATCCTAATACCACGTTTGTTTGTTTGTTTGGCAGGATGGCACGCACACGTACGCTTACGCGTACGCACCCGCACACGCACGTTATTATGTACACACCATCGAGCCACATTCTGCAAACCGCGAATCAAACCAGGTTTTTTTCATGTGTCGACCAGAAGTCCAAAGATTAAGTTTTTTCATTCAGTTACTTCTGAATCACATACATACGTATTATATTCCACTTGACATAGCAAGCGCGTGTAGACAGTCTTTTGGATTAATGAGTTTGTAATTATATATTGATAAATAGTTTAATACGACGTAGATACTACACGCCCAAAAATAAATTATGCGCAGACGGTAACATTACCGTTCAGTCGGTCGTGTGAGCACGGTTATATTAAACAACTGTGTTCTTCTAAATATGTTGGGATGAGTTTTACACGAAGCTTCAAATCAGGCAGTCAGCAGGCCAACAACATTGAGAAAGTTCGGTATATGGCTGACTTGCAATTAATCCAGGATTAATCCCGCCCTCTCACTTCCCCGCTCTCCCTCCACCTCTATATTGGATGCAGGATTTACGCGCAGTGTACTTCACAAACAAGAATTTTGTAAATGCGCTACCGCGCGCACGCACACACGCACGCACTTACGTGTACGAACACATGCACTCACGCATTGACGTGATGCAGCTACATCCACTTCAAATGCCAGATATGCAGTGGCATTGGACCATGGATATCGTCCAAAATAAAAACATGTAGGTTTACCAATAATTAAGTGACAATCAGAGTTATCCATATATGGGAACATATAATACAAAAGCTATGGCAATTATCATATGGAATATACGTTGACAGCTATAGTAGCGATCGAATTGGTGTTGTAAGAGAGACCTTGAAAAGGCAGTAGCGAATAGCCGATAATGGAGAGGATGACAACAGGTCGCAGTAGATAGAGACGACAAATGTTATGATGTGGCCCCACTCCCCAAAGGACCAAGGGAAAGACAGTGATTATCACTTACTATCCACAAACCTCCTCTCCCGTCCTGTACCGCACAACTCTTCGAAACACACAATGCATAGTTTTAATTGTCAAACGCCTTCGCCTTTCTTTGCTGACAGTGTGCACTGAATCAGATGACGCGTCTATCATATTGAAGGATAACAATGCAAAATTGACACTATTGGTTGGTCCCTTGTGGTTACTATGTTTATATACATTTCCACTGATACCCTTGAAAGAGTGGTACGATTTCCAACTGCTAATTTGGTTACTGAACATCCCGAAGTATATGTGACGGATAAAGCCATCGATTTACTCAACAACAGAAAAACGCTTAGCAAAGGTGTTATCTCCGAGGTGCAATGCTTTATGGCATAATTAATGTTGATGGAACAACATTATATTCAATTGTATTGTGTTTAATATGCTAACATCAGCGCACTACGTTTACATATACATTCGAGAACTAACTGCAACCGTTTGCGTTACATCCTGGTCGCAAAGGCATTAAATACGATATAACTGATCAACACATCCCCCCGTTCAGTAAAGCCTAGCAGTCCAAGTTTAATATTTAGTATTAAACGTTAGGATCCATACATTTTACTGATGTCCTAATGTCACAAATCGAGTCTAATAGGTGCCTTCCTGACTCGTCCTGGGTATCCTTGCACAGGTGGCGTTGACGATGCGGGTGAACGGTCATCTGTTGACTCGTCAACTTCGGCACTGCCTTTGTAGGTGCGTTGATCGTAGATTTATCTCGTACGATCGAAGTGTCGTCCGTACGGTCTTCCAGTGTCGTGGCTTATGTTGGTGTTCGTTGAAACCTTTCGTGGGTTGCCAACGAGTGTTCTCTGCTGCGGCTCACATGTCTTCCACCCTCGCATCGCACATCGTAGTAACGAGTTCCACAGAGTCGTACCACTTTTGCTCGCACCAACCACATCCCATGTCGTGGATGGTTCACACGTACTGTTTCATTTGGATTCAACTCCTTAATCAATTTCCCCAGATCGTCCACTTGATATTGCAATTCCCTTAATCATAATATTGCCTTCAAGGACATATTGATACATCAAACTGTGTAACATTATTTGGCAATGGTAGTTTCCCGGTCTCTTCGTTTATCTCACGCATTACCACTTCTCAAACAAATGCATTGGCTCCCTGCCCCATATCGCATTATTTTTACGATTTGTACAATTGCCCATCAAGTACTTTCATCCAAGCAGCCAGCATACATACATGCACTGCTCTCTCCTGCAAGAGAGCCCAGACAACTTAGGTCATCTCATTTTAATATACTTGTTGTTCTCAGTGATAAGAAAAATGTCGAAGCTTTTTCTTCTACTGCACCGACTCTGCGGAAGTCACTCCCTGTTAATGTTAAATATGTAGAAACAAAATAGCAACATTTCGCCGTTAAGTAAAAATCCTCCTGTAAACTTGCTTGTCCTCCATAGCCACCCAACGTCCCATTCCAACTGTTCACAAATTGAACTGCTTATCGATTATGCATTGCTTAACCCATTTTGTTTTGGTGCGCTGCCGGAAAAAGACCGCAACTGATTGTTGGTGTATTCTAAAATATGAAATTGAGAGTATCATCGATACATTTGTTCCCTTGAAAAACAAACAAGGAAAACGGTCTTGAAAGAAACACTTGTGTCAAAACAAGCTATTATAAAAATAGTGTTCAAGTAAACTATGTGGAGGTTTGAGTAATATGTTTTCTTATTTCACAGTCACAGTTTACACTTTTCGTCCCATGATGCTTCGACTGCTATCAGCAATCTTTTTCAAACGACTACCGCTAAAATTCGACAAGGTAATCATTCTACGCAGACCTGTCACTTTGGTGTGTGCCCTGCGCGGTAGCTCTTCAGGAGATAATCATATATATATATATATATATATATATATATATATATATATATATATATATATATATATATATATATATATATATATATATATATATATATATATATATATATATATATATATGTGTATATGTATATGTGAGTGTGTGTGTGTATGTGTGTGTGTGTGTGTGTGTGTGTGTGTATGTGTGTGTTGTGTGTGTGTGTGTGTGTGTGTGTGTGTGTGTGTGTGTGTGTGTGTGTGTGTGTGTGTGTGTGTGTGTGTGTGTGTGTGTGTGTGTGTGTGTGTGTGTGTGTGTGTGTGTGTGTGTGTGTGTGTGTGTGTGTGTGTGTGTGTGTGTGTGTGTGTGTGTGTGTGTGTGTGTGTGTGTGTGTGTGTGTGTGTGTGTGTGAAAGTCGGTTTCGGCCCTCATCTAAATTAACAAAGTAGACGCTGAGAAAGCATCGGCTAGCAGACACTACGCTAGAAAAAAGAAAAAACATCGGAAAAACAGATGCATAAATCAGCTATCACAGATCACACGACTCAACATAATCACATATTATGCAAATTTTTAGAGAGTAGGACTAGAATACACGAGACATCAAAGAAGCGATATAAACAAAAAAACAGCATGAATCGAGGTTAGGGTCGCTACCGATTCGCACATTTCTACGATGATCTCCTGAAGGGCCACCCAGGGCGCGGCCGCGGGAGGCAGACATTGGATTGACAAGTCTGCGTAGAATGACTACAGTGCCGTCATAAAGCGGTAGTCGTCTGAAGAAGATTGCCAATGGCTTCATTTTCCACTTGACATATTTACATTTGACTCGGATGGTAAATGTTGTTCTATTCTAGCCGTATTGTACCGTGGATGGGCGATGGCCTCAGCATGGTGTTTCCAAGTTTGCCTATCTTGTGCTGTTCTCTGCCATGTGGTTTCATTCCAATACTCATCCAAATCGTCTCTCCATCTTTTTGCTGGTCTTCCTCGTAATATCTTCCATCCGTATGGTTTCGAGGTGGTAATGCGCCTTGTCCATCTTTCACCTTTGAGTCGGCTGATGTGTCCTGCCCAAGACCACTTCATTCTTCTTCTTGTTTTTATCACGTCTGTGACTCCTGTCTTTGCTCTCACCCAGGTTTTTGTCTTTCTGTCATGGCATGCTATATTAAGCATACTCCTCTCCATTTTTTTCTGCGCGGCCGCTACTTTTTTTCTGAGCTTGTTTTGTGAGTGACCATGTTTCAGCACCGTATGTCAGAGCTGGCAGAACACACGAGTTGTAAACCTTTCTTTTTAGACAGATAGCAAAGTTACTTTTGAATATGTCGCGATGTTTTGCATATGCTGTCCAGCCGGCTGAGACTCGTCGTAGGATTTCCTTATTTTGATTCGTGTCACTAAGGCTGAAGCTTTGGCCTAGGTATACGTAATGTAATGTTGTTAAATCTTATTAAATATAGTTAAACAAAAGCATCCACAAAGATATACGAACCCAACTCTCTCCTACACGCATAGCTGCTGAATTAGTGCGTTGAATTGGCGTGACATACATTTGAGATAATTTACATACATCATCAACCGACTGAGTCACTACGCGACAATGCTTCGTGGTCGACTTCATTTGTAAAAGTAAGCTAGCTTCCACGTCATTCAGAGTTGTCTTCGAACTGCTGTCCCATTCTTCGTTGCTGTCGTCCGCTGGCGCGCCTGTTCCAAGCTCGTCGGCCGACGTAACCATGTTGCAACACATTGTTGCTGTATGTACCGTTGGCTACACAACACTCTTTTGCAGCCACTCAGCATAAGTCCTTCACAATACGCCGTTTTGTTTAGTTCATATTATGTATTCGTGCTAATTTCTACGTTTATTTACATGGCAGCATTCTACATTAATACGTTATATATTTATATTTATTTATTTAAATGTGTATCTTTAATACTTCACCATATGTATTATCTACACAACAGTTAACAGTATAGTGCATTGCTTTACAGCGTAGCGATGAAGATCATTACTTTGTTATTTATGCTTGACACATAAATCTGAACAGAACCATCTATCTCGCTGTCAGTCTCGGTTGCGACTATTACTGCTCACTTGGTTAATTTTGAATGAATAACCTCCCAAATTGTGTTTTTACGCAAGTGAGAAGCACTACCTGAAATGGACCCTTCTTTTCCTATGTATGTATTGTTATGTTCATATACATAGTTTCCTGTGATTGTCGCTTAACATGTAAATATGCTTCCATAGGCCTATATGAAGAATTTTATTTTGGGGGATATCCACATTCAAATACCACATCATGTCCGGCATTTCACCTAGATGTATTTGCATCACGTGCGTGCGTCCATGCGTTCGTTCACGTGTGTGCGTGCGTGCGTGCGTGCATGCTTGAGTGAGTGTATTTGCTACCGCTTTCGCCAAAATGCTTCTTTGTGAAGTACAATGCGCACACATCATGCATCCAAGAAAAGGGGGAAGGGAGAGGGAAGGGGAGTGAGAGAAGGGGTAGAGGGGAAAGGAGAGGACGAGGGAGATGAAGAGAAAGATAGAGAGAGAGAGAGAGAGAGAGAGAAAGAGAGAGAGTTTGTGGAGGGAGAGGGAGATGGAGACGCAGAGGAAGAGATACAATTAATTCTGGTGAAATTGCAAGTCCGCCCAGATAACAAACTTTCCCAATGTCGTTGCTTCCCTGGCCTGCTGACTGACTTATTTGAAACTTTGCATAAAACTCAACCCAACATCTTTAGAAAAATTAACACACGTCATTATTATACACGTTCGCGCAGGACCGGCTGGACAGTAGTGTAACTATAAGTGTATAATTGTTTTTGGGCGTGGAGTTTCTATGTTATACTAAACTATTTATCAATATATAATTACATACTCATTAATCAAAGACACTGCCTAGACGCACATGCTATGTCAAGTGGAAACTAATACGCCTGTATATTATTTCGAATTAACTGTGCAAAAGAAAATGTAACTTCATCCATGGACTTCTGGTCGATACATGAGCAATTCGAGGTTTGTAGAATTTAGCTCGATGATGTGTACATAATCATGTGCGTGTGTGTACGCGTACGCCTAAGCATGCCTGTGCATGCCATGATGCCTTCAAAACATGGTGTTATGATATATTAGGGTCTGGTTTATCATTTATGTGAATGCAAAGTTTTGAATAGACAGTACAAAATAACTGATAATGTAATGGTTTTAGACTTGTGTTTTATTTATATTTATGAGAGGTCCGATAAAAGGATATGCATCTCTCAGCGTTGGTCGCTAGCTACTCAACAATAATTAACTGAACAAAGAAATCAAATGTGTAAGTGAAAACTGAAATCTTGGTACTTTAGTACACTACAAAACATTAAAAATAGAAATGGAAAATGCGTAAAAATTAGATGCCACAAATCTGATATGCGTGGAGTGGACAAGCATCGCAAACGAAATCCAACTTTCTCCACTCACGCCTAGCTGCTGAACTAGATTTGAGATCAATTATATACATCATCGATCGACTTCATTTGTAAGCCATTCGATGCGAAGTAAGCTGGGTTCTATATCATTCAGAGTTATGTCTTCATCCTGCTGTCCCATTATTCGTTGCTGTCATCCACTGGTGCGTCAGTTCCAAGCTCGCCGGGCGATGTGACCATGTTGCAACACACTGTGACTGTATGTACCGTTGGCTACATATAACACTCATTTGCAGCCAGTCAGCGTACATACCTCACAATATGCCGTTTTGTTTTAGTTGATTTGTCCTGTAACGTGTTGTTCTAGTTTCTACATGTATTTATACATTACTAAGTTATATTCCTATAGTTATTTAATTAAGTGTCTTTCGTTAATGCTTCACCATATGTATTCTCTACACAACAGCTACCAGTATAATGTATTGCTTTGCTGCATAGCGATGAAGTCCATTACATTGTTGTAAGTGTTTGAAACATGAATCGGAATAGTACCATATCTCGCTGTCAGTCTCAGTTGTGAGTATTACTGTTCGCTTGGTTCACGTTGCACCTGTGATATGCTAGAAACAACTAAGGTTAAACCAAGCGATAACGTCATAAATATGTCGAATCTTCTTGTAGTATGAATTACGTTTACGTTGACAACTTTATATTTTCAGATGGACGTTTTGTTTCCACAAGACTGTATGTAACCACCAGCCAGTCAGGTGTAGGCAGGTGCCAGGCATCGGTAGGGGATGTTGATTGTGTGCGTTAATTACACGTATCATGTAAACCAACATCAATAAAATTATATAAAGTAAGATTACATGAGCGGTTTGCTGGAATTGTAGATTTGACCTTGACATATAATATTACAAGATAGCCCGCAACATAATAATTAGTCAGGTTAGAAGCGCGGTTCACCGTCCATATTGTTTAAATGTTGTTGCACAACGTCACCTCACAACATATATACATTATGTAGTTAGTTATTTCGTAGTTGTATGTGCGGTATCAAACCTAGTACATCTTCAGTATAATGTGTGTCCGTGTCTGCTAGAAAAAGGCTCTGAAGACATCCAGGTGCTACCGAATGGTCTGGCGTTCATCACATCGGTAAGTTATTGTGGCCGATTGTGTTAGTTGTTAGTCATACGATGCTACTACTTATGTCGATGACAACGAAGATAACCGCCTTCAGTGTCAATACAATCGTCGACAACGTAGACAAAGACGACGAAAATAGTTGTGAGTAGAGAGACATAACGAAATAACGTTGTTTTTAACCTAAACTCGTCTGTGTTGTTGGACAGGGCTTTCCAGCACAGAGTCGGGGCGATATGTTGCTGTTTGACTTCAAAATGCCCAGGCGTGGCGCCTCGTGACCGATAAGCGCATGCGCAGTTCTACGAAAATCGGATAACATAGACTATGTGTGACGTTTTAAATGATGCCGGTATACACAGAACCAACTCAACGCCATAACCTACTGACAAGCATAGGATAATACAATAATATTTCTATTTTGGAGAGCACATTTTGCACATTAGACAATCTTTATTTAATTATGCTGTTTGTTCAATAAGGTTTCCCTAATAAACTATTGCCGTGATAGTATTATTTATAGTTAGAAATGGTTATGCTAAGTAACTCATATAAGTGCATAGACCAAAAAAACATACGTTTTGCTCCCCATGAATACGGTTTTTTTGAATGACATTCGTAACATTGGCGAAATGTCCCTAGAAATTCCAAACCTACCAACTCTCCAAGATTTGTGTGGGCGACGCCCGCTGCAATATTTCGCCTCCCACAATTACGGGCTGAATTGCACAACACATCGTGGTGCGTGTCACATAATATCAATATCATCTGAT
>OY759261.1:7388589-7398589 GCA_963662155.1 Lamellibrachia columna | reverse complement strand
TTCCTATCAACGTCCTCATAACCATTCACTATCTTAAACACTTCAATTTGGTCTCCTCTTAGTCTCCTGGTCTCTAGTGTGGTCAAGCCACATTGTAAAAAGCGACTTTCTTAACTAAGGTATCTCTATTATGGAATCAATTCAGTTGCTCTTCGTTGTATTCTTTTCTAGCTTGTCTATGTCCTTTTTACGATTGCTTTGTACAGGGGTACACTTAACTGTTCCTCCTTATATATGGTAGTTCTCCTAATTAGCCATATAATTTGATTTCCTTTCGAAGCAGCAATCCCACATTGCTCTGAAACTTTCATGTCAGCACTAAATGTTACTCCTAAGTCTTTTCTTGTGTGGTTCTACCTAGTACAGCTTCCCCCATTTTATATTCTTCGTCCATGTTTCCATGTCCTATGTATATACATTTACACTTCCAAAAATTTAATAGCATTTGCCATTTTTCTGATCATTTAACTAATTTATCTAGATCATCCTGTAAACTTTGTTTATCTGTATAATTAGTAACCTTTCTGAATAATTTTGTGTCATCTGCAAATTTGAGTACTTTGCTAGATATGTCATCTTCAAAATCATTTATATATATTAAAAAGAGTATAGGGCCTAATACTGATCCCTGTGGTACCCCACTCAAAACAGATTTCCTGTTTGAAATCTCACCATCTACTATTACTCTCTGATTTCTGTGTGTAAGCCACTTTTCTCTCCAGTTGATTACATCATTACCTATGCCATGGGCTTTAAGTTTAAGTAACAATCTTGGATGTGGCATTTTATCGAAAGCTTTCTGAAAATCTAAGTAGACAACATCCACTCGTGACCCGTCATCTGCCCACTTTGTAATTTCTTTAAAAAAAAACATAAGAGGTTAGTTAGACATGACCTTACTTTTAGGAACCCATGTTGAAATGTATTTATTAATTTATGTTTTACAAGGAGTTCCACCATGTGGTCTCTAATTAATGTATCGAGTAATTTCCATTCAACTGATGTTAAACTCACTGGTCTGTAATGTTGTGGCTTGTTCCTCGATCCCTTCTTAAATAGCGCCGTAATGTTTGCCTCTTTCCATTTTGAAGGAACTATTCCTTCTTCTAATGACAAGTTAAACAATTTTGCAAGTGGTGCACTAATTTGCTCAACAATTTCCTTAAGCAGTGTTGGTGGTATCCCACCAACTCCAGGTGATTTATTATCTTTCATCTTCTTAATTGTCTTTGCTATCATTTCAGGAGTTACAAATAACTGCCCTAAATGTTCTGATTTATTGCCCTCAAATTTCGTAAATGGAACGGGGAGTGAGCTGATATCTTATGTGGTAAAAACTGAGCTGAAATACTGATTCAGGACCTCTGCCATTTGAAACCTCTCTGAAATTATGTTTCCCTGTTGTTTTTCAGTGGTCCGAACTTATCTCGAACTTTCTGTTTACTCCTTACATAAGCATAGAAACTCTTGCTGTCATTTTGTTATATTACCTGGCAATTTTTTTCAAAGGTTCTTTTAGATTTTCTAATTTCAGTTGTAGCTACGTTAAGTGCCTCTTTGTAATTTGCATAGTCTTCATCATTTCTGGTACGCCTATAAACCCTCCACATAGTTTGTTAAACATTATTTTTCTAATAGCTTTTTTTGACAAGTGTTTCTTTCTAGACCGTTTTCCTTGATTTTTCAAGGGAACAAATTCATCGATGATACTCTCAATTTCATATTTTAGAATATTCCAACATTCAATTGCGGTCTTATTCATCAGCATGTTATTAAAATCTAGCTTTTCTAAGTATTTTCTCATATCTTTATAGTTACCTATGTGGAAGTTTCTCCTATACGGTTTTTGTTTTTACTTTCTGATTTTTACATTTATGTCAAAATGTATTTGATTGTGGTCACTGTTACCCAATGGTTCATGTATTTTTACATTGTCCACTAATTATGTTTGTGATGATAAAACTATATATATATATATATATATATATATATATATATATAATACATTTTCTTCCCTGGTTGGTTCTAGCACTTGCTGAGTAAGAAAGCTCTCCTGATTAAAAATAGAAATTGTTGGTCCTGACCCCCTGTACTCTCTAGAGATTTCCATTGTATGTGCCATGGTTAAAGTCTCCCAATATGATATATTCCCCTTTACACACTTTCTTTATAGCATTTAGTATTTTTGTGTTATCCTCTTCGTTTATGTTTGGACTTCGGTAAACTAATCCAATTTTTAGTTTTGAATTTCCTGAAACTATTTTGCACCAAACAGCTTCGTCGTAATCTGGTTCGCTTTCTAAATTTATTTCATAAGCCTGAATATATTATTTAACGTATAAAATAACTTCCCTCCCCTTCTTCCTATTCGATCTCTCCTAAACGTTATGTATCCTGTCAATCCTAATTCAGCATCTGTAATGTCTGTGTTGGCCCATGAATCGGTTGTACCAATTATGTGACGGTCATTATCTTCTGCCATAATGTTTAATTCGTTTGTCTTATTTACTATACTCCTATCATTTAAACACACGCATGTATAACCTGCTTCATACCTGTTTTTCGAACATTCTGTTATTGGTTTATCTGTACTATTGGCCTCTTGTCCTGCTTGAGGCATCTCTAAGTAACCCCCCTGCGCTTCTAGTTTAAATAGTGTTTATTACCTAAAATATTTGATATGCTACCCATGCCACTGTCTACTGCCTAATTCACATTACATAAACCTTATGTTGTATTGTTAATAAGACGGCAAACAGTAACACAATCAAGTCATATGTAACTATTAAAGAAATAATGCGACCAAACAAGGTACTTACAATTTGGCCTGTCAACAGATTTTCGAGGTCTAGTCACGAATTCCCACTAATTCACGCAGATGGCGCTGCCAGGGAACCAAACCAACTCCACCAGAGGGAGCCACCCACTTGGTAACATTCTTCCCACCAAAAATAATACATTCCGTCCTTAACACCGGTCCATCAATAAACCAACGGAAATTTATCTCAAACACTATACCAGGACGGAATATCAACTGACATATTAATACATCATACCATGAATTAACATTGCATAACTTACGTCTAGTACATAGTGGTTAACTTCTGGCAACAACGTGGCATTCCATATGTATATATTTTTGCCACCAGCCATCTTAATGTCACCTTTTCTGACCACACACTGACATCGTACAGTAACACTCTCCAGTGGGTATATCTTATTAATTGGACGCCTGGAGGATGTCGTGCTGAGCTTGCCTTGGACTGGCCGCATAAGTTCATCATCGTTAACCGACCCATTTGCCACAAGTTTCGTTGGGTGTCTTTATTTAGCAACACAATGTACCCCACTTCGACGTTTAGTTGCTGTTGAGTCCACTTCTGTCGTTGTTTTAGGGATGCAAATACTCATTGGTCCACCTCCGCCAGAAGATATCTGCTAGCTACTGAATCCGACGCCATCTCCTCCTGCAGTAAAAGTCTTGCTTCATAAACTTGCCAGGTGGAAATGATGGCCCTGTTCTAAGCAAGAGAATATGATTTGGCGTCTGTGGTTCCGGGTCTTTGTGGTCAATTGAGAAAGTCGTCAGTGGTCGGTTGTTGACAATTGCTTCGGCTGAACACGTGAATTTGGCCAAGCTATCATCTTCCAAGATCTGCTCTCGAATTAAGGCGCTGATCATGCGCGCACAACTGCCTCCCATATGCGACGCTGTCGTTGGGTTAAAATGTAAGCAGATTTCCCATTGAACCATGCTTTTTGTATTTGGTCCTTGTTCCACTCTTTGATAGCTTCACGAAACTCACGTTCTCTGCCAACGAGGTATGTTCCAATGACTGAACAAATCTCTGTTACTTGCTAATTAACCTTTGGAAGGCGTATACGACCGAGTCAGTGTCGAACGAGTGTGCAATGTCAATGTGTATTGCTCGAACGGCCAAACACGTGAAGACGCACCCGTAGCGCTTAACGGTGATGCGTCTCTGTATGACGAGGAATGGTCCAAAGTAGTCAACGCCTGTGTAAATGAAGGGCGGTTCACCTTATGTCAATCTACAAGTCCGTCATCTTTTGTACACATGAATTCGCATGTATTTTCTTGCACATGAGCCAGTCTCTAACTATGCTTCGAATCGTAGATCTGCTACCCAAGATCCAAAACCTTTCACGCACCAAAGACATCACATGTTCACGTCCTGAATGACCACATGCTTCGTGACAGTCACGTATGATGGCTTCTAAGGCAGGGTGTTTGTTTTAGGATGATAGGATGCTTAGCGTTTTTCAAGCGTCCACCTACAAGGATTACTCCGTCTTCCGACATCACGGAATCAAGACGACGTATCGCGTTGGTCTTGTTGAACTGTTGTCGTTGTTTGGGTGCTTCGTCAACAATTTTCATCTGCAGGGTATCGAATTCTTCCTTGAATGATTGCCTCTCAACGTGCTTCACTACTTCAATTTCTGCCCTTTCCATACCATCTTCCGATATTCCTTCCTTTGTCCCATCGGGTTTCTTCTCCCTTGATTCAAGTAGCATCGATTTCACTCTCACTATCCAGGCAATGTACCACGAAGAATGCTTGAATATGAGTTTGTCTAGGAAGGCCATGCCTTTATCAATCTGAGATGGGTACACCCTAGCTCCTCTATGTTTCTTCAACACAGGGTCTTCATCTGTTATGCCTCTAAGTTTTTGCTTCTATAGCAAAGACGCTTTGTCCGCATATCCGTATCTGACTTGTCAACAAGTATTCAGCAGTGAGCCCACGTGACAGATCGTCTTCAGCGTTCAATGCCGAGCTAACGTGTTGCCAATGTGCAGGTGTAGATCCTTCATGTACGTCAGACAGACGATTGACAACGAAGGTATGGAAAAGCCTGTCCTCATTATTGATGTAGTTTATGGTTATCGCGCTGTCAGTCCCGAAGACTGTGTCTTCTAACTCTAGGTCGAACTCTTTGCGCAGCGTCTTGTCCAGCTTAACCGAAAAGGCTGCAGCTGACAGCTCAAGCCTCGGGATTGTCATCGCTCTGATGTGGGCCAGTCTCGACTTTGCCAGAAGCAAAGTACATGACACTCTTCCATCAACGTCAACGGTGCGCAAATAACTGATGGCACCATATGTGATCTTTGTCGCATTGCTGAAATTATTGATCTGACTAATTTTACAAATTAAATAATATCAGATTACATTTACTATAGATTAAATAAAAGTCCAACCGCTGGGCAAAACTCAGATTATGATATAATACATGAAGGAATTATACGAGCTAAAATCAAAAACATGCCAAGCAAATTAGTAAAATTGAATAAACACAAACATAAATAATAATAAATACCTGGAAAACAATAAATTCATATGCCTCTAAAACAAAACTAAAAAAGCATTACCAAACTATTTTGAAGAAAACTGCACACAAATAACATACAACAAAGTATTGCAAACAAATGTAATACTTGTTTTTTTTTTAAATATAGCTCAGATAATTGTAATTTAAATCAACATTTAAATATGAAGGTACCAAATATCGTAGTTATTATCTAAATAAACAAATCAACTCAGTCTTAACAATTATAAATGTAGCCGAAGAAACAGTAATGAAAATAATACATACTCAACCCACAAAACATAGTTGTGGATTCGATGATATTTAATCAAAATTGCAAAAAAAATAATTTAACTTGCAATAATAAAGTCATTGACTATGTTAATAAATAAAGTGCTAAATACTGGGATTTTTTTAAGATAAACTCAACTTTGCCAATTAATTTCAATAGTTAAGAAAAGAAAGTTTAACCCACATTATTTAAGAACAATAGGCCTATTTCTCTTCTTCCAATAATGTAAAGAATAATATAATGTAAAATTATTTCATTCAGGTATCTATGTTAATTAATATAAACGTCTTGTTGAAAATCAATATGGTTTAAGACCTAAGCGCTCGACAAAGTATTCTGCTCTTGAACTAGTAGAGATAATTATAAATCCAATGGACAATAATTATGTACCAATTAATATATTATCGATCTCTCGAATACCTTTTGATATATTGACCATAATATTTTATTACTACGGCCTGGATGTTTAAATTTTAAATTTATTTGAAAATTAATTAAGCAACCGAAAACAGTATGTTGAAATTTAAGAAATATAATCAGAAATCCTAGCAGTAAAAATCGGAGTTCTACAAGTTCCAATTCTTGGACCTTATTGTTTACTATTTACATACACGATTTCCCACAATTCATTAATATGTTTAGCTTCAATACGTATGCTGATAACAAAACACTCTGATATGTTCACGACATCAAGTAAGAGAGCGTATTAAATACCGATCTCGCTGTAACGTTGGACCTACACAGGTAAGCAACCGAATGGCTGTCTTACTGCTCATTACAGCTGCCACTACGTTCGGCCGTGATGCAACTGACTCTACTATTAATGGAAGTTCCATCAAGCGACAGCGAAGCAAACTTAGCATTGAGAAGTTAGACACATTTAAATATTAATTTAAATCCAATGCTCCACGTAGTGTCCATTTGGATTGTAAACTTATTCCACAAATAACCGGAAAAGAGAACTTAGGACGGCTGCATATCCTACATCCCCAAGGAGAAGAACGTCGGTTGTTAGGAGTGCTCTATTTAGAACAGGCGACGATATAAAATCCTGGGAAGACATTGTTTGATGGAGGATAACTGCGAACTCAGCAACATAGAAACGATTGAAGAGAACATCTAAAGCTGATGACTATGTTCCTCAGAGATCAGCCCAAACTGGGAGTCCGGTGTACGGCTTCTGATGGATGGCATAAGGGCAATACACTGTCAAAGTGCTGTTTCGTTCTCAGTTCAAACTCACGTTGGCGCCATATACAACGCCCCTCTTCCCACCTCAGTAGCAGTAGATCAAGGCATTATCCTTTATTGACAACGTTTTATTTGTCTAGTCACTTTTGATTCATTGTATCGTAATATGCATTGTATCGTAGAAACGTGCCCATGGTATTTGGAGTGCCTATGGTCGTGAACTTCAACCTTTGGTAGTGACACCGACACATCGGTAAATTCCGGAGGGGTGTCACCAAAGGAACTTTGAATTGTATTGTTAACCCAATATATATGTGTGTGTGTGTGGGGGGGGGGTGTGCGTGCGTGCGTGCGTGCGTGCGTGCGTGCGTGCGTGCGTGCGTGTGTGTGTGTTTGTGTCCAAACATGTCGACATGACTGATTTTGATATCATATAAAGCACTTGTAAGTTTTTAATACATACATTTATGTGTTCATTCCAGTCAAATATATCGTCAATAAGAAGGCCTAACAAAATTGCATGATTGATGGGTTGAATTATCACATTGTCGGCTAATATTATATATATATATATATATATATATATATATATATATATATATATATATATATATATATATATATATATATATATATATATATATATATATATATATATATATATATATAAATATATATATATATATATATATATATATATATATATATATATATATATATATATATATATATATATATATATATATATATATATATATATATATATATATATATATATGTATAGTAAATGTATGTATAACAAAACTTGTGGAAGCGAGGTACTATTGTTACTGCTTACATAATTTTTTCGATTTGTAAGGTAGCTCATAAACCAATTAAGAGGGGTATCTCTTATTCCGTAGTAATTCAAATTATGTAATATAATCCGATGGTCTAAGGTGTCGAATGCCTTACTTAAATCAAGAAATGCATTGACAATGTCATCTTTTAGCTAACTTCAATTGCATCAGTAAGAGTGAGAAACATACTATTCATCCTTTTCCTGGGCTTTTGTTAAGATAAGCTTATCGAGAGTCCAACAATGTTCATCTACTTATAACCCGCCCTCCTGAGATATGTGTCAACCTTGTTTTTAAACATATTCACGCTGGTAGCAGTTACACAATATGTAGACAATTTGTTCCATTCATTTATTGTCATCTGTGAGAACGAGTGCTTTCTGATGTCCAATCCACATTGATCCTTTACTAATTTTACCTCATGTCCTCTAGTTCTGCTATCCTTCTTGAGTGAGAAAAACATATTTCTATCAATATTTTCATACCCATTCAAAATCTTAAAAACTTCAATCTGATCTCCTCTTAACCTCCTTGTCTCTAGAGTTGTTAAACCACATTCTTTCAGGCGTTCTTCATAACTATGGTCTCTCAGTTCTGGAATCATTTTAGTTTGTCTCCTTTGTATGCGTTCAAGCGTATCTATATCCTTCTTACGATATGGTCTCCATGCTTGTATACAGTATTCTAAATGAGGTATCACTATTGCTTTATACAGAGGTATAATTAACTTTTTCCCTTTGTATATTATGTTTCTTCTAATAAATCCAAGAATTTGATTACCCTCTGAAGCTGCAATACCACACTGCTCTAAAACTTTCATATCAGCGCTTACTGTAACTCCTAAGCCTTTTCTTTTACAGTAGTACCCAGAACAGTATCTCCCATTTTATAATTTACATCCAAGTTCCCGTATCCTGTATGTAGGCATTTACATTTTCCAAAATTGAACAACATCTGTCATTTCTCAGACCATTTCACTAATCTGTTTAGATCGTTTTCTAAATGTTGTTTATCACCATCAGTATTAACCTTTCTAAACAGTTTTGTGTCATCCACAAATTTCAGTACGTGACTTCTTATACTGTCGTCCAAGTCATTGATATATATTAAGAATAATATAGGTCCTAATACTGATCCTTGAGGTACCCCACTCAAAACCGATTTCCAATTTGAAATATACTACAATCTACTACAACTCGTTGTCTTCTGTCAGTCAGCCATTGTTCTATCTAGTCAGTTATGCTATCCCCGATACCATGGGCTTTTAATTTAAGTAGCAATCTTTGATGTGGCACTTTGTCAAAAGCTTTCTGAAAATCTAAGTAGATAATATCTACTGGCGATCCCACGTCTATCCACTGAGTGATTTCTTCCAAAAAAACATAACATATTTGTTAAGGAAGACCTCGCTTTAATGAATCCATGTTGAGATTAATTTAATAACTTTTGCTTAACGAGGAAGTCCACCATGGTCTTTAATTAACCTTTCTAATAATTTACAAATCACTGACGTTAAACTCACTGGACTGTAACTCTCTGACTTATTTCTCGAACTCTGATTTATCATCGTGTTTCCAGAGTACTGTTCGAAATAACTGCCACGTCTTTTCAGAATCATTCTTGAATTTAACTGGCAATATGTTAGCAGAGCAAGTTACCTTAGCAATATGCTTTAGTTTATTGTATTTTTTATGTAGTTAATGTAACGAACGTAAGTTGAATGTGTCCTTGATTTAGCAATACATTTTCTATAAAGCCTATTGGATTTCGTAGAAGATTTCATTAGACCTTTAGTTATCTATTCATTCCTGATTGCATATTTTGATTTGATTTTAGTAATTGTTGGGACACACGAATCAACAGCATGGAGTTGTATCATACTATTTATTGCATATTTATGTAAAACTGATTTAAATAAGTTCAATATATTTCTTCTAGCGCGGACGTTATATGACCGATGGATGCTTCAACAATTTATATATGTGTTTGGAAATTAGCGGCTCACTGGAGATTTCCGTTCACCAATTGAACAAAATAGGGATAGTGGTCCGATATATCACTATAAAATATACCATGATGTACCATTGAGTTGGTATGTATTATATAACTATTATCAATAAGGGTTGTAGATGTGTGGGTGATACGTGTTGGTTCAGTGATGGTTAGATCCACGTTGGCATAAAAAATATATCTAGCAAGTAAAAAACTGTTTATACGAGTCCAATCTTAGATATTCAACATTTTATATGTTCCAATTAAAACCTAGCGATTTGAGTTTGGAATTTTATTTAAAACTGACTCATAATATTTAAGTGATTAATTAACCTCGGTATTGGGATAGCGGTAT
>OY759261.1:7381089-7383589 GCA_963662155.1 Lamellibrachia columna | reverse complement strand
AAACAAAACATTAACATTTAAAGCTGCTCTGAAACTTTCATACAGCAGATGATTAGTTGCCAAATAGTTGTCGGCAGAAAAAAACTGTTGGCGAATAAGACTCGGTATGTGTATGGCGAGTCCTACACAACGCTGCGTACAACACAACTGCAGTCGTGTTTACATGCATTATCTGTATTATGTTTTTGACGATCTTCTGTGGGATGCCATACGCTTGGAGAATCCGGACCAGTTTGTGTCTATCTACACAGTCAAAGGCTTTCTTGAAGTAGATGAAAATATTGGCAGCTCTGTACTGCGTTGTGTTTTAGTTGGTGCTGCTACTTACGTCGGTGTTAGTTTCAAAATGTGAAGACACACCAACATTATTCATTACTACGTTATATAAGCATATTTGTTTTGCAAGTCACTCGAAGTTATAACGCTTCCTTCCTAAATATTGCCATGCCTCAGAACATCATAGACACATTATGGTAAGAAATGACATTCATTGTAAATGCAGACCAATCAACCTTTATTCGTGGTCATCCTACATGTTACAACCAATTGCTTGTACACCAAAATAAGCAACATCTACCATATACGTTCGTGCGTGCGTGTGTTTTTGTGTGCGTGTGTGTGTGCGCGTGTGAGCTTGTGTGTATGTGTGTGAATATATGGTTAATGTGTGTGTTTGTGTGTGTGTGTGTGTGTGTGTGTGTGTGTGTGTGTTTGTGTGTGTGCGCGGGCGCGTGCGTGCGTGCGTTTACGTACATAACTTTCGCGTGGCAGAATGGAACGTATGATGACAGCTGCAACAGTTATGCCTGATGTACTTCACAAAGAAGCTATATTGTTAAGATGCTACCAACGAGCATATATCGGAGATAGTGGACAGCGATGCATGCAATAGAGAGTTGTCGTCCGTCGTTGTAGTACACCACCACAATGTATGTCACTTTGGAGTTTTCGGACAACTTTAGCCGCAGCACATGCTCCGACCAACATGACGTGAAATTGCAATAAGATAATTGACCATTTCAGTATATTGTGGAGATAGAAAGAACAATAATGGAGACCTTGGTGATATAAACGAAGAACACGCATAGTTCTTTTATCTTCAGCATTTAAGGTGAAAGTGTTAAATACTTCAATAACTTGCTTTCTCGCAACATATAGCAAAGCAACGCTACATTCAGCTTATTGGGTTTAGCATCAAACCAGATGCAGTCGTGTACAGTTCAGTTCCTGCGATGTTTCCTGTAAGGATAAGTTCATATGGCTGTCGGATAGATATAGTCATCTCGATGACACTGCCGTCACACGCACTGCTGTCACACGCACTGCGGTCAGTCGCTAGTTATCATTGACATAGTTAATCGAATTTGTAATTTTATATACCTGTTTTATCTCATGTCGCTATACCGGACCACTGTTATTGTGTACAACATTGCTGTTCTTGCGACATATCATCGAACGGTGACAATATGTCGTCTAGCAGATATTTCATGTAAGCCTGACATGCCTACGACGTCTGCATTTAGCTTAGCTTAACTTAGCTGCACTTAGCTGAAGTTCCACTGTTGAACGTGCGTCAACACCATAATTCTGACACAAGTTAATGGCATAAATAAGGTGTATTGAACAGCAATATATCCAAGTGTATAATGATTAACATGGGAACATCAGCGAACCAAGTTTACGTATACGTTCGAGAACTAACAAAATCCGGTTGCGGGATATCCGTGTCACAAATACATTGTACGTGATTCAACTAATCAACACCTTGAAAACATCTGAAATGTGGAGGCCGGGAATCAATGAGCAGCTTGATCTGGAATGTTACACGCGTCCAACAATAGTGAAAATACGCAGCATTGATTGCACAGTTTAAGAAACGAGATCGATCAGTGTATGGTAATGACATATGTATATCACTCCTTTTTGTAGCGTCAACATATTCGCAAGAGCGTTCCAAGATCGTTTTACGGTCCGCATTGCAAGCATAATCACTAAAGTTCAATATTATTTTATGCGTTGAAGACGCGCCGTTGAAATAACTATTGTGCGTCCTTGCGTCAAATCCAACCGTAAATTTGGCCAAAACTATTTCAACTGCTCTTGTTCGCTGTAGACTTGATTGTTGCAATTTCCTTCATCATATTAACATTTGAACGTGTGCAAAATTGCTTATCAAGTGTAATTACCCGGTCTCCTCGTTTCTATCACTCATTACCACATCTTATATAATCGCATTGGCTTCCTCTCCTATATCGCATTACAATTAATATCTGCTGCGGAAACAATTCAATCTTCATCGCAACCTTGATGTTTATAAACCTGTCATCTACTGCTACCTATGACAACCCGTACGACTCGGTCTTACATGAAGACCACTTTTGGCTAAATTCCATCATATTTAACCCAACTAACATAGAGACCACAGTTGGTCGGCCTAATTATCGTAAGACCACGTGGTTGAGTGCGTAAATGCGTTCGCGGAGTGTGTGAGTGCTTGTGT
>OY759261.1:7368589-7376089 GCA_963662155.1 Lamellibrachia columna | reverse complement strand
TTTCATGGGACGCGTCATATTGTTTGATCGCCCAACGTTACGAGTGTCGAAATCTGGGAATATTGTCTAGCCATATGAAAACATATTTGATTACACCTATTCCTAAACTTGTCAGTAGGTTATGGCCATACGTTGTTTTTTTATGTATATTCCGGCATCATTTAATACGTCACGAGTAGTCTATGTTATCCGATATTCATAGAACTGTGCATGGGCTTATCGGTAGCGGTGTTTAACAGTCAACGGAGTAATGACCGGAATCTTCTAATTTTAGAACACATTCGAGTAAACCAGAACTATAACTTTTGTTTCGCTCTAAACATGGGCAACTCTGGATAGACAACAACACTCGGACACATACTTGTAATCCGGTGATGCGTTTAAACTAATCGGGATGTTACGTCTAGGTAGCAGAATATGCCCCCGTGTGCCATCGTAGAAGCCGACATTGCCAACACTGAGTCGACAAATAAACTCCACTTTAAAATCAAACTTGTAATAGTTTGTGAAGTAGAAACTGTCTTCTCCCGTCGCCACGATGTCACTGGGGCTGAATGTGCACATGAAAACAGCGATGACATTGAAAGATTCATTTAATTGTGGTTAAACCTTCGAAGAGTCCCCATATATACAATATCTACAGTTTGTCAAGGCCCCAGTAGGAAGTGTCTGAGTGAAATCGACATTGTAATTATCGATACGGAAATGACATCATAACATAAGAATTACGACATCAACCTGAACTCGATTACAGTCTTTTCATAGCATGTAGCAGCTTACCACACATGTTGTACGCTTACATAATTCCGAATGGTTTACAAGGCGTTGATTGATATTGATTAACGACATGCATTTTTTATAAACACTGACTGCATGATGGTCGGGTCACTGTATGTTCGCAAGTGGTGCAACAGTCACCAGAACTTACCGATGTGATGAACTCCAGGCCATTCGGTAGCACCTGGATGTCTGCATCGAAGCCCTGCCCAAAAACAAAGACGTGTTTAGGTTAAAAATAATATGATTTCGCTATGTTTCTCTACTATGGCATCAATATTTTATTCCAACTACATTCGTCGTCGTTTTCTACGTTGTCGACGATTGTACTGACACTGAAGACGGTTGTCGTCGTCATGATCAACATAAGTAGTAGAATCATATGATTAATAATTAACGCAAACGGCCACCAGAACTTACCGATGTGATGAACGCCAGTCCATTCGGTAGCACCTGGATGTCTTCAGAGCCTTTATCTAGCAGACACGGACACAAATTATGCCTGAGCTGTACTAGGTTTGATACCTCGCATACAACAATGAAATAAAAAAGTATGTATATATGTTGTGTGGATACATTGTGCAACATTAATTAGACAACGTGAACGGTCAACCGTGCTTATAGTCTGAATACTTATTAATAATAATTGGTGCGGGCTCTTTTGTAATATTATATATATATATATATATATATATATATATATATATATATATATATATATATATATATATATATATATATATATATATATATATATATATATATATATATATATATATATATATATATATATATATATATATATAAAGGCCAAATTAACAATTCCAGCAAGTCGCTCGTGTAATCTTACTTTAACTTAATTTTAATGATGCAGGTTTACATGTGCAATTAACATGTGTCAGTGTATATACGTACACCATTACGCACTCCCAGACGCCCGCACGTACGCAAGCTCACACGCTCACATGCACACACACACACACACACACACACACACACACACACACACACACACACACACACACACACACGCAATCATCGATACCTACCGATGCCTTGCACCAACCTGCAACAACCTGGCTGGTGGTTACATGTCGTCTTATCGAAAGGAAACGTCCATCTGAAAACGTAAACTCTTAATCTGTACAACATGAATATTCGACATATGTATGGCGCAATCGCTAAGCTTCAGCTCAGTTGTTTCCAGCTGATCACAGGTTTATTGACCCTAATGTGTCAACAAGGCATCAGGCTGATTAGATAGGTAATCTCGGAGCAGCATGGACCATAGAGGGGCAGCGCGCATGACCCGTGGTGTGTGGACATGCTTTGGGGCTACCGCAACCCATGCCTTAGTTATGTACGTCATAGACTCACCTAAGAACATAAATCACTGCAAGAATCACTGCACAATGTGATACTCTCAGTCTGGGATGTTGCATGCGTCCCACAAGTGTGGACACGTACAACATTGATCACACTGTTTAAGAAAGGAGATCGATAAGTGTATGGAATGGCATAAGTGTACCACTCGTGGGTCGTTGGATAACAAGGAGTGTGAGCATTGCTGAGGAAATATCGAAGCCTAACAGACTTGTAGATATGATCAAAGCACTTCCATGGGTTGAAGGAGTTGGAGTTAATAAGCAAGGCCTCATCAACTTTTGGTCGGCTGCACATAGAGCATTAATAGTTTTCACGCTGCCCTATGCAGCTGAATCACAGAGTCTGTACCGAAATCATGTTAGTAAACGGCATGCGTTGGTGTTGAAACATGATAATAACATGTAGTACTGACATATCAAAAACATACATACTCAAATGAACAAACACACCGAGCAAATATGTAAAGATATACAAGTCAGGTTTCTCGAATATGTGTAAAGATACTTCATAAAGAAACTATCGGAAGGTAATAGAAGCAGAGGTAGATTCAAATATATAATATTGCAAACATATCGGTTCATGCTGTTTTGGGTTTTTCTTATCCGTAAATTTATTATATTGAGCATATTGATTATATTGAGTCGTGTGATCTGTGACAGCTGATTAATGCATCTCTTTTTCCGATGTTTTGCTGCTGCTTCGAATGTATAGTCTGCAAGCCGATGCTTTCTCAGCGCCTTTTTTGTGAATCTGGATGAGGGCCGATACAGACTCTCAAATGTTTACGATGATCTCCTGAAAGGCCACCCAGGGCGCAGCCGCGGAGGGCTCGCACCAGAAATATATGTCTGCGTGGAATGATTACCGTTTCGCCATCTACGTCACGGGAAGAAAAAGTTTAACAAACTGTGAAAAAACAAAACATATTACATATATTTACTACCATAATGTTTAATTCGTCTTTCTGATGGCCCATTGTCTTTGTCGGTGATAAGTTCTATCTAAACGGGATAGCGGCGGCAGGTTTTGCAGAAGAACTGCAGAGAACGAAATACAATAGCATGGGTAGCATTAGTTATTTAAACTGGCTGAGCAGGGGATTTCTAATTATTGATGGAATGGATGTATCGGAATGACGAACCGAATTTGATGAAAACGAACATCGTTTGTGCCTGTGCAGCCTTTTCTCTGTTTGTGCTGGGCGAAAATTGGGCAATCTGTACAAATAATTTGCATTGAATATGACATGACAAGGATTGCCACTGTGTACATTGACTATGACAGGACAAGGATTGCCACTGTGTACATTGACTATGACAGGACAAGGATTGCCACTGTGTACATTGACTATGACAGGACAAGGATTGCCACTGTGTACATTGACTATGACAGGACAAGGATTGCCACTGTGTACATTGACTATGACAGGACAATGATTTCCACTGTGTACATTGACTATGACAGGACAGGGATTGCCACTGTGTACATTGACTATGACAGGACAAGGATTGCCACTGTGTACATTGACTATGACATGACAAAGATTGCCACTGTGTACATTGACTATGACAGGACAATGATTGCCACTGTGTACATTGACTATGACAGGACAAGGATTTACACTGTGTACATTGACTATGACAGGACAATGATTGCCACTGTGTACATTGACTATGACAGGACAAGGATTGCCACTGTGTACATTGACTATGACAGGACAAGGATTGCCACTGTGTACCTTGACTTGAACATCCAAGAAGTACGTAACAATAACAATGGATGTACAAAAACGAACTGGTAATTGTCACTAATTAGTATACGTAATGTTAGCAAACAGTCAATACAGGATTGGACAATTAAATTCACCGCACAACCGTTGTTTCTGAACAATAAGTTTTCAGCGTGCGAAATACAAGGACAAATATTCATCAATTCAAATTGCACAACCAAAGTATCAATATTAGTAGCGATACCATTTACAATTCAATACACACAAAGGCGAGTGTAGTTATCCCCGTTTAAAATAGCAAAAAAAAAACTATTTGTACCGTAGTTTCTTAAAAGAATCATTGTTGCTCCAGCATAAGAAATATGAGTGAACACAACCCATCTGTACAAATTGCGCAAGCATGGTGTCAGCGATACCAATTTCACTTCAATATGCACAAGCGGGGAAAAGTAATTCCCCTTAACCTTAATAATCATGCAAACACATGCTTGCACACACATCTGACCAACCAGCAAACCCCTGTAACTGTTTAGCTGTTAAATAAAGATTGAGCATTTAAACACAAAGGAAAATATATATTATAATTAATTGCACAATCATAGTACCAGTCAGACCATGTCCATTCAACACAGCAACAAACGAGTAATCTAACAGTAACACTTGCTACATTTTTTCATGTCATTCCAAACAACATTCGGGGGTAGTTAACTCCCTAGATGTACTATTCAACCACTCTTGATACACTATTGAGAGACGAATCTTGTAATGCATCAACCATACATTATATTACCACACAGGTTAACTGATATAACGACACAGGTTAATCGATATAATGGGAGGGACGGCGGGAATCAAAACATTATCTCGTGATAGATTTGCGCAATAAAGCGTTATCCCGCTTTCTTCCCCAATGTTATCCACACACACCACTGGTCAAGATAAAGTTATCCACACACACCACTGGTCAATATAATGTTGTGTGTACATCACATTTTAAAACATGATTTAACAAGATCGCCATCCCAAGCAACAAGTTCCAAATAGCAAGTGGACCAGGAAACCATTGGCTTATCGAAAGTCATAAACGTGTATAATATATATGTGTAGCCCGCCCTTATCAGATATTTGTCTATTATATTGTTTAACATATTCACACTTAGTAGCATTAACACATTAATTTGGCAGTTTGTTTCATTTATTTGTCACCCTCTGTGAGAATGAGCATTTTATCATGTCAACTCTTTTCTCTAACTAATGCTGCTTTGTGTCCTCTGGTTCTACTCCCTTATTTATGTTTGTAGAACATATTCCTATTAATGTCACCATTTTAATAAACTTTTATTGGTCTCCTCTTAGTTTCTTGGTGTCTAGTGTTGTCAAACCACATTCTAATAAGCGGCTTTCTTAACTAAGGTCTCTCAATTCTGGAGTAATGTAATTTGATTTCGTCTTCGTTGTTTTCTTTCTAGCTTGCCTCTGTCCCTCTTCCGGTATGGCCTCCACGCTTGTATACAATATTCGAAATGTGGTCTAACTATTGACTTGTACAGGGGTACACATAGTTGTTTCTCTTTGTATGCGATAGTTCTCCTAATTATCCATATAATTTTATTTCCTTTTGAAGCAGCAATCCCACATTGCTCTTGAACTTTCATGTCACCCCTAAATATTACTTCTATGTCCTTTTATTGTGTGGTTCTACCTAGTACAGCACCCTCCATTTTATATTCTTCGTCCACGTGTCCATGTCCATGTGTATGCATTTATACATGCCAAAATGTAATAACATTTGCTATTTATCAGACCATCTAACTAATTTATGCTGGTTCATTCCTCGGATATTATGTTTTTGACACCATTTTTATGGAACTTTCTCAATTCCCTTTTTAATGTTATGTAGTATACTAAACAAGATTTATGTTTTCATCTAGCTAGCGTCCAACGCTGATGTATGTCTTCCCTTTGTTTTTCTGGCCTTTCATAACAAATAAAGCACAAATCTAACAAACGTAACATTACAATATGTTCTTCAAATGTAGACAAGGAATCCATTGATGAAGTTACATTTTATTTCATTATGTTCTGAATAACATACCTACGTATTAGTTTCCACTAGACATAGCAAGTGCGTGTAGACAGTTCATTTAATGACTGTTTTTAAATAAAATTATTTAATTAAAAAAATATATAATAATTAAATTAATTAAATTAATTAAACTAACTTATTTTAAATTAATTTACATTTATTTAAATTAATTTAATAAAATAATTAAAATTAATAAATACTTAAAATAAATTTAATTTAATGATTTAGTTTTTTTTTTTTAATAATATTTAATTTTAATAATTATTAAAATTAATATTTTCATTTTCATTAGCTACGTTAAATTTAAATTCAATTACTTTAAATTAATTATTTTTATTAATGTAAATAATTTAATGAAATAATATAATAAAACAAATTATTTAAAACTAAATGAAACAAATATATTTAATCAATTATTTAATTGAAATGTTATTTATTTGTTCATTTAGTTATTACTGAGTAGCTAGCGACCAACGTTGAGAGATGCCTTCCCGTTTTTCGGACCTTTCATAAAGTACAAGATTAACATTATAATATTTTTTTTCACTAGGCAACCACAAGTTCATGGATGAAGTTACATTTTATTTCATTCAGTTACTTCTGAATAACATACTTACATATTAGTTTCCACTTGACAAAGCAAGTAGGTGAAGACAGTGTCTTTGATTAATGAGTTTGTAATCATATATTAATAAATTATTTAATATGGCATATACTCCACGCCCAAAAAGCAATTATATGCACATATTTACATTACTGTTCAACTGGTCATGTGGCACGGGTATATTAACGAACTGTAAACATTCTTCTAAAGATGTTGTGTTGAGTTTTACACGAAGCTTCAAATCAGTCAGTCAGTAGGCAAGGGAAGCAACAACATAGGGACAGTTCGTTTTCTGGGCTAACTAGCAATGTAACCTGCATTACTTTTCCTTCTCTCTCTCTCTCTCTCTCTCTCTCTCTCTCTCTCTCTCTCTCCCTCTCTCTCTCTCTCTCCCTCTCTCTCTCTCCCTCTCTCTCTCTCCTTCTCTCTCTCTCTCCCTCTCTCTCTCTCTATATATATATATATATAAATAAATAAATATATATATATATATATATATATATATATATATATATATATATATATATATATATATATATATATATATATATATATATATATGTATATATATATAAATATATATATATATATATATATATATATATATCACAGCTATGTTTGCGATCGAGCGATTGTGTTAAGAGATATATCGAAAGAATAGAATTGAACAGCCAATAATGGAGAGGATGGCAGAAAATCGTAATAGATGGAGACGACAAATGTAATGATGTGGCCCCCACACCTCAATGGACCATGGTGAATAATAAGAGAGCTATGTATAACATTGATTATCACTTAATATCCATGTATCACTATATACTTATATGTATAAACATATATTGTAACTTATAGCATTTGATTTGGAACAGCACAACTCTTCGTAACACATTATGCAGTGTTTAAATTGTCAAGCGCCTT
>OY759261.1:7351660-7368389 GCA_963662155.1 Lamellibrachia columna | reverse complement strand
TTCGTATGACCTTGCTAACAGTGTGCAAGGAAGCCAGATGACGCCTCCTTCGTATGACCTTGCTAACAGTGTGCAAGGAAGCCAGATGACGCCTCCTTCGTATGACCTTGCTAACAGTGTGCAAGGAAGCCAGATGACGCCTCCTTCTGTATGACCTTGCTAACAGTGTGCAAGGAAGCCAGATGACGCCTCCTTCGTATGACCTTGCTAACAGTGTGCAAGGAAGCCAGATGACGCCTCCTTCGTATGACCTTGCTAACAGTGTGCAAGGAAGCCAGATGACGCCTCCTTCGTATGACCTTGCTAACAGTGTGCAAGGAAGCCAGATGACGCCTCCTTCGTATGACCTTGCTAACAGTGTGCAAGGAAGCCAGATGACGCCTCCTTCGTATGACCTTTCTAACAGTGTGCAAGGAAGCCAGATGACGCCTCCTTCGTATGACCTTGCTAACAGTGTGCAATGAAGCCAGATGACGCCTCCTCCGTATGACTTTGCTAACAGTGTGCAAGGAAGCCAGATGACGCCTCCTCCATATTGATGGATAAAAATGCAAAACCGACAAGATCGGCTGTTTACTTAGGTTACTATGTTTAGATGCATTTACACTGATACCCTTGAAAGAGTGTTACAATGTCTTAATATGTTTACTGAACAACCCGATATATATATATATGAGAAGGATAACGCCATCGACACACCCATTAACTAAAAGCGCCTGGCAAAAATTGTATCTCCGGGGAACATCTGAAATGTGGAGGCATATCACTGCAGGAATAAATGCACAACTTGAAATGGATTGTTACGTGCGTCCCACACTAGTGGATATGTGCAAAATGTATTGAATTGTTTAATAAAGGAGATAGATAGACACAGGTACACCAATTCTGTTAGTAGATGCAAAGTATTCGCAAAAAAAGTTCCTTAATCGCGTTACGGTCCGCTTTGCAAATATAATCACTAACACTCAAAATGTTTTAGATCTGGAAGATGCACCGTATAAATTACTATCCATGCGTCAAATGCATGAAAACAGTGCGTAAAAAAACCGTAGTCGTCGATTACGTTTACAAAAACGTTCGACACTGTGGGACAACAAGGATTGTAGGCAATGCTGTGGAACTATGGTTGTCCTAAGAAATATGTAGGAATGATCGAGGATGTGTAGTCATGTATGATGGGATTAGAGAAACGCATAAAGAGCGCATCAACACAGTTTGGCCGGCTGCACAACCATTTGTGGATTCACAACGACCGTCCCAGCACGGCATTTATGAGTCTCTTTTGATAATAATTAACATTTTATATATTTAACAATGGTTTGAGGCAATGAGGTGCCCTTAGCCCTTGTTTATCATGGTGATGGAACTAATCAGCAGGAAGATAAGCACGAAGAGTGTTCTCAGGAAGATTATGTATGCAGACGATCTGGCCATAATAGCAGAAAGCAAACAGTAAATGTTGGAGGAATGGAAGGGTGTATTCAAGAAGCACGGACTGAGAATGAGCCTGGAGAAGACAGAAGTGATGTGGGTTGGACACCAGACAGAGGAATTGAAGTCAGGTTGGACGGTAAGGAGATCAAGCAAGTGGATGGATTGATGTACATTGGAGGAATGGTTACGGAGGATGGACATTCAGAGGCAGAAAGGCGACGTTGGACACAAGCGGGAGGGAATGTTTGGAGATAGGTAGAGGGAGTGAAATTTCGTTAAAGCTGAAAGGGAAAGTCCTGTGAACGTGTTTTACACCAGCATGCCTGTATATATATATATATATATATATATATATATATATATATATATATATATATATATATATATATATATATATATATATATATATATATATAAATGTATGTATGTATAATGATAATAAATATATAATGTTTTAACTTTATAAAGTTTTAATTTCCATTCGGACACAATTTTATTGTGTTACTGTTATTTTGTCATTGCAATTAAACAATATTTACAGGTTGGTATAAACGGTTGTAGTTGGCTGCATAGCCAACAGTAAGAATAATAACAAGATATATATAAATTCATGTGAACGTGTTTTACACCAACATGCCTGTATATATATATATATATATATATATATATATATATATATATATATATATATATATATATATATATATATATATATATATATATATATATATATATATATATATATATATATATATATATATATATATATATATATTTATATGAGGTAGGCAAGTGAGGTGGCTCGAATAGATGAAAACATACTTCCATAATAAATTGTGCATTTCCAACTGTCGGAAGGTACTAGAAGCCGAAATCGCCTCACATTTATATTCAAATATATAATAATGCAAACATTGAAGAAAATAAACATAAACCTCAGTTACTGATACCCATTTGACCGGAGAAAGATTAATCTGAATGTGATTCAAGCAACTTGATCCAAGTGAACAGTAATAGTCGCAACCGAGATTGCCTGCGAGAGAGACGGTACCGTTCCGATTCAAGTGTCAAGCATAGACAATAATGGACTAATCTTCGTCGCCATGTAGCAAAGCAATACATCATAATGTTAAGTGTTATGTAGATAACAAAGCTAGTGAAGTGCTAATGAGAGACATGCAATTAAATAACATTAGGTACATAACTTATTAACGTATAATGCCGGCATATAAGTAAAGTAATAATCTAGCACGAACACATGTAATCGAGTCAACTTAAAACAAAATGGCGTATTGTGAAGTACTTACGCTAACTGGCTGCACAAGAGTGTGATGTAGCCAACGGTACATACAGCGACTATGTGTTGCAACATGGCTACATCGGTCGTCGAGCTTGGAACAGAAAGGCCAGCGGACGACAGCAACTACGTATATTACAAGAGGTTGAAAGCAGAACTTTGAATGTCGTAGAAACTAGTTCATTTCGCATTGACTGTCTCACAAATGATGTCGACCGCGAAGCCTGGTCGTATTGTGATGCAGCCGGGTGATGATGCATGTAAATGTATGCCACGCCTATTCAATGCACTAGTTCAGCAGCTATGCGTGAAGGATATAGTTGGATTCGTTGATTTATGGATATGTTTTTGTTGGGAGAGCAGACAAGTTTATATGTGATGAGCTCCATCTAAACGCAATAACGACGGTAGGTTTTGCAGAATAACTGCAAAGAACGATTGATAATAGCATGTGCAGCATTAGTTATTTAAACTGGGTGAGCAGGATATATGGAAATAGGGAAATATCCATTATAATAAATTACACAATCATAGTACCAGTCAGACTATGTCCAATCAACACAGACAAAAACGGGTAAACGAATAGTAACGCTTGCTACAATTTTTATGACATTTCAAACAATAGTTGGGGGTAATTATCTCCCTAGATGTGGTATTCAACAAGTCTTCGAACAATATTAACATATAAATCATGTAAGGCATGTGGCCACATAATATTGCACTGTATCAACCAGAATGTGTATAACAACATATGGTAACCGATTTATTGGGAGGGTTTCGGGATTCAAGATTATCTTGAAATCAGAAACAATTCGTAGCTGGTGATCGATCGAGACTTGAAAAACGCCTGCTCCACTCTTCCCGCATTTTTTCCACGCACACCACTGACCAACAACACTTTTTTTGCTGCTTTATCACTCCAAGTATATCAAATATTTGGCAACTAACTTGTAGGGACTTTTTAATTCCATGTTTAATGTTCTGTAGTGTACTAAATAAACAAGATGTTAGTTTTCACTTACAAATGTTATTTCTTTGTTCAATTAGTTAGTATTGAGTAGCTGGCGTCCTAGGCTGAGTAGCTAACGTCCTGCGCTGATAGATGCCTACCCATTTTCGGACTTAACATAAACATATATACATACCTTATAATGTTTTAGCTAATTTACACTGTCTATACAAAAATTGACATTCACATCAATGATGGTTTAATGGTCAACCAGAAAATCATATCCTAATACCACGTTTTGTGGCATGATGGTATACACACGCACGCATACGCATATGCAACCGCAAAAGAACGTGAGTATGTACATCTAGCCAAATTCTACAAACCGCGAATCAAACCAGGGTTTGTTTATGTGTCGACCAGAAGTCCAAGGATGAAGTTACATTTTATCTCACTCAGTTACTTCTGAATAGCATGCATGCGTATTAGTTTCCATGAGTTGACGTTGCAAGTGCGTGTAGACAGTCATTTGGATTAATGAGTATGTAATTATATATTGATAAATAGTTTAATACGGCGTAGATACTACACGCCCAAAAAGCAAATATACGCAGGTGGTTACATTACCGATCAGCCTGTCATGTGTGCACTGTTATACAAATGTGCTAATTATTCTAAATATAATGGGATGAGTTCTAAACGAAGCTTCAAATCAGGCAGTCAGTAAGCTAGGGAAGCAACAACATTGGGAAAGTTCGTTATAATTATGGGCTGATTTGTAATTTAACCAGCATTAATCCCGCCCCCTCCCTTCCCCGCTCTCCTTCCGCCTCTTTTTTGGATGCAGGATTTACTCGCAGTGTACTTCACAAACAAGCATTTGTTGTGAATGCGCTACAGCGCGCATGCATACGCGCACGCACTTACGTGTACGAACATATGCACTCACGCATTGACATGATGCAGCTACATCCACATCAAATGCCGGACATGCAGTGTCATTGGACAATGTATATCGTCACAGGCCTATGTATGTAGGTTTACCAATTAGGAGACAAGCAGAGTTAACCATATATATGAACATATAATACATAAGCTATGTCATTTATTTGATGGATTATACGATCACAGCTACGATAGCGATCGAGCTAATGTGTTAATAGAGACATTGAAAGGGCAGGAGCGAACAGCCGATAATGGAGAGGATGACAAAATATCGCAACAAATGAAATGAAGTGACCCCATGCCTCAAAGAACCAAGGGAAAGACAATGACATATACGTTCAAGAACCAACTGCAACCGTTTGCAGTACATCTCTGTCGCAAAGGCATTAAATGTGATATAACTAATCAACACACCCCATTTCCAGTAAAGCCTAGAAGTCCAAGTTTAAGAATTAGTATTAATCTAAGGATCACAAGAATTGTTTTTAAGGGGGCACACATAGGATTGAACATTCTGCATAGAATGACTACCGTGCCGCCATATAGCGGTAGTGGTATGAAGAGTATTGTCAACGGCTTCATTGTCCACTTCATTGTGTCATATGTACCTATGGTTTGTATGATACATGTTGTTAAATCTTACTAAATATAGTTAAACAAAAACATCCCCACATATCAACGATTCCAACTCTCTCATACACGCATAGCTGCTGAATTAGTACTTTGAATAGGCGTGACATACATTTGAGATCATTTACATACATCATCAAACGACTGAGTCACTACGCAACAATTCTTCATGGTCGATTTCATTTGTAAAAGTGAGCTAGCTTCCAAGTCATTCAGAGTTAGGTATTCAACCTGCTGTCCCATTATTCGTTGCTGTCGTCCGCTGGCGCGTCTGTTCCAAGATCGCCGGCCGAATGTTATATATATATATATATATATATAAACATAATAAGATAGACAATATATATATATATATATATATATATATATATATATATATATATATATATATATATATATATATATATATATATATATATATATATTTGCATGCCGTTTCCTAACATGCTTTAGGTGCATAGTCTATGCTTCAGCTCCATATAGCAGCATGGTAGTTACTATTTATCTATGCACCATACACTTACTCTGATTGTCACATGGTGAGTCTCATACACAAATGGTTGTGCAGCCGATCATGCCTTGTTTATACGCATCTCCAATTCCATCATCCCTCATTACAGTGCCTCGAGAATTTCCACAACTATTTTAGGGCATATTTCTGCCGCAATGCCCACAAACTTTGTTGTCCCACGGCGTCGAACGTTTTTGTGAGTGTCAGTGACGATTACGTCGACGGTTTTGTTAGATACTTTTTTTATGGATTTGACGCAAGGACACAAAATAGTTATTTCCACGGTGCATCGTCCAGATCTAATAGCATTTTCATTAATTATTTTGTCAATGCGGTCCGCGAGACGCTCGATGAACCCTTACATTAATTTTGTTTATATGTTGATTGTGTAACATTTACTTGGTCAAAATAAATGACTCTGAGTCTGAGTCTGAGTCTTACGAATATTTTGTCAGTTACTAAGGGGAGTGGTTTACACATGTCATTCCCATACACTGACCGATCTCTTTCTTAATCAGTGTCATAATGTTTGCGTATATCCACTCTAGTGGAACGCGGGCAACATTCCAGATTTACAATATTAAGTCATTCCCACCATAAATTTTCTGTTGTCCCTCGTTCTGATAATGAATTTTGCGCGTTCCTGTTCACGATTATGCTTAATTATTGTGTTTTGTTGCACTTTTGACCTCAGATTCCTGATGATAAAGGCGCCATATCAGTTAGTTTGTATTACTTATTATTTAAAAAACATATCCGCTCCACAAAAACCACATCCGATTGCCGGTTTCACGAAGCGTTCAGTAGACGTTTGACGTAGATCACGTAACAATGGTGGAAACACACATAGCGTTGCTAACAATTACACGTACCTATTATTCTGAATTACGTAATTTACGTCGAACTCCCACATTGGTTCCTCCCACAATACCCCACCCCCGGGAAGATTATAATTTGTTTCAACACACCAATGGGCCCCGGGGATGCATTGAACATGTCAGCCCCATACATGCGAAACTGACGGAGATATGATGGAACTGACAGACATACATGCAGCAGAGAGAAGAACTACATAACCCAATGGTTGAATTTGTATTTTCTTTTGCTCAGTTACTTCTTAATGACATACCGACGTATTGGTTTCCACTCGACATATCAAGTGCGTGTAGACGGTGTATTTGATTAAAGAGTATATTGATAAATAGTATAGCATGATGTAGATACTCCACGCTCAAAAAGCAATAATACGGTGATATTTACACTATAGTTCAACCGGTCATGTGCACATGGACACAATAACTGCATGTGATAATTGTGTTTAATATATTGGGTTGAGTTTTGTAGAGAATTTCAAATCAGGCAGTCGGCAGGCCAGGGAAGCAACAACATTGGGACAGTTCGGTATATGGGCTGACAATTTAACTAGTAATACATTCATTCTCCCTCTGCGACACCATTACGTAATTTATGTCGAACAAACAGATGTGTTCCTCCCACAAAACCGTCTACGTAGGCGTCATTGACTTTTACAAACAAAAAAAGTTCGGTGCTGTGGGAAGACAACGATTGCGAACATTGCTTCGGAAGTTTGGTTGTCCTAAAAGATGTGTAGGCATGATCGAGGCTCTGTAGTCAAGTATGATGAAATTGGAGAAAAGCATAAGCAAAACATCATCAACTATTGGTCGGCTGCGAACTATTGCAACTGCTCTTGTTGGTAATAGGCTTGATTATTTCAATTCCTTTAATCATAATAATGCTGTCAAGGACGTCTTGAAACATCAACGTATGCAATTTTTTGGGGAAACGTAGATAGCCGGTCTCCTCGTTTATCTAACTTATTACTACATTGCATTGGCACCCTGATATTTATTTTCACTGCTAATACTTGCAAGATAGCCCAAACAGCTTCGATCATCTAATTATAATACACTGTGTGTTCCCAATTAAAAAAAAACAAAGGTCAGAATTATAGCGTTTTCGTTTGCAGCGTAGACCCTTTGGGAATATCCACATGCTAGTTATAAGTCTGTAGGAAATATAGCAACATGTACAACCTATATATAGCATATATACTGTACCTAAAACATATTACGATATTTCATGCCTTACTGGTGATACATAGGTTTAACATGGAGTACTCCCGTACCCAAAACGACACCCTCAAATGAGCAAAAATCCCGAGCTATTACTTATAAAATAGACAAGTCAGGTGACACCAATCCAATAATCATACTCCCAAAAGAAATGTGGTACTTCCAAATGTCGGAACGTAATAGAAGATGTAATAATGTAAACATTGAACAAAATAATGATAAACATTAGGTAGTTATACACACTTGCCGAAAAAAGACAAAACCTGGAGGTGAATCATGCAACGTGAACTAAGTCAGACGTAATATTCGCAACCAAGACAAGAACGATAAATATGGTACTGTCCCTATTAATGTGTCAATCATAGACAGCAATGGAATTATCTTCATCGTTATGGAGTAAAGCAATACGTCATAATGTTAACTGTTGGGTAGAGAATAAAGCTAGTGAAGTGTTAACAATATATATATATATATATATATATATATATATATATATATATATATATATATATATATATATATATATATATATATATATATATATATATATATATATATATATATATGTAATAAAACAACTTTAGGTATATCGCTTATTAATGTGTAATAACATAGCAAGTAAGAGGAACACGTATACAAGAGTCCACTAAAACAAAATGGCATTTTGTGATGTACTTACGCTGACTGGCTGCACAAGAGTGTTATGCAGCCAACAGTACAAACAGCGACAAGGTGTTGCAACATTGTTGCACCAGTCGGCGAGCTTGGAGAAGACACGCCAGCGGACGACAGCAACGATGAATATTACAAAAGCTTCAAGACAGAACTTTCAATGACGTGGAAGCTAGCTCACTTCGCAACGACTGTCTCACAAATGAAGTCGACTGCAAAGCCTGTTCCTATAGTGACGCATCCGGTTGATGATGTATGTTATTGATCTCAAGTGTATGTCACGCCTCTATGTTACATACGTTTTTATGGATTTGACGCAAGGACACAAAATAGTTATTTCCACGGTGCATCGTCAGATCTAATAGCACTTTCATTAATTATTTTGGCAATGCGGTCCGAGAGACGCTCGATGAACTCTTACTTTACTTTTGTTTATATGTGGATTGTGTTACATTTACTTGGTCAAAATAAATTACTCTGAGTCTGAGTCTGAGTCTTACGAATATTTTTTCAGTTACTAAGGGGAGTGGTTTACACATGTCATTCCCATACACTTATCGATCTCTTTCTTAATCAGTGTCATAATTTTTGCGTATATCCACTCTAGTGGAACGGGGGCAACATTCCAGATTTACAATATTAAGTCATTCCCACCATACATTTTCGGTTGACCCTCGTTCTGATATTGACTTTTCAGCACCACACATGCGAAACTTACTGAGATATGATGGAACTGACAGACATACATACAGCAGAGAGAAGAACTACATAAGCCAAAGGTTGAATTTGTATTTTTTTTGCTCAGTTACTTTTTAATGACATACCGACGTATTGGTTTCCACTCGACATATCAAGTGCGTGTAGACGGTGTATTTGATTAAAGAGTATATTGATAAATAGTATAGCATGAAGTAGATACTCCACGCCTAAAAGCATTCATACGGTGATATTTACACTATAGTTCAACCGGTCATGTGCACATGGGCACAATAACAGCATGTGATAATTTTTTTTAATATATTGGGTTGAGTTTTGTACATAATTTCAAATCAGGCAGTCGGCAGGCCAGGGAAGCAACAACATTGGGAAAGTTCGGTATATGGGCTGACAATTTAACCAGTAATACTTTCACTCTTCCTCTGCGACACCATTACGTAATTTATGTCGAAAAACCATATGTGCTCCTCCCACAATACCACACACCGGGGAATTTATAATTTCAATGTACCAACGGACCCCCGGACATGCTTTTAAAATACCAGCCCCAAGTATGAAAATCTGACGGAGAAACGAGGGAACAGACAGACAGACAGACTGACATAAAGACATACATAAGAATACCAAAAGTCCGTGGATGAAGTTACACATTCCTTTGTTCAGTTTTGAGTAAAATACAGACGTATCAGTTTCCACTTAACATAGCAATTGCGTGTAGACAGTGTCTTTGGTTAATGAGTCTGCAATTATATATTGATACATAGCATAATATGGCGTGGATACACCACGTCCAAAAAGCAATTATACGGTGTTATTTACCGTTTAACCGGTATAATAATAATGTGATAATTATTCTAATGATGTTGGGATGAGTTTTATACTTTTTATTGGAATCAGATAATTATAATGTCAGGGAAGCAACAACATTTTGAAAGTTCGTTATCTGGGCGGACTTGCAATTTAACAGCTATATTTTTCCCTCTCCCTCTGCGACTCAGTCTCCCTCTCACTCCACCGCTGTCTCTTCCCCTCACTCTTCATCACCAACGCCGCCTCCCGTCCTCCCTTCCTCCCTTCCTCCCCCTCTCCATCTCACTCTCCCTTCTGTCTGGGCGGCGGCAGTTGTGCGTGGTGTATTTCATAAACATGCATTTTGGTGAACGCGCTACCGCACACACGCAAGCACGCATACACGTGCACACACGCTTACACGCACACAGGTGATGCAACTACATTAACATGCAGTGGCATTGGACATTGGATATAGTACAAATTAAAATTATTAATATACTCCTATGATTGCAGGTTTAACAATTAAGTGACAACCAGAGTTAACCATATATATGAACATAAAATACACATTATATAATATTTATCATATGCATTATACGTTTACACATGTCATTCCCATACACTTATCGATCTCTTTCTTAATCAGTGTCATAATTTTTGCGTATATCCACTCTAGTGGAACGGGGGCAACATTCCAGATTTACAATATTAAGTCATTCCCACCATAAATTTTCGGTTGACCCTCGTTCTGATATTGACTTTTCAGCACCACACATGTGAAACTTACTGAGATATGATGGAACTGACAGACATACATACAGCAGAGAGAAGAACTACATAAGCCAAAGGTTGAATTTGTATTTTTTTTGCTCAGTTACTTTTTAATGACATACCGACGTATTGGTTTCCACTCGACATATCAAGTGCGTGTAGACGGTGTATTTGATTAAAGAGTATATTGATACATAGTATAGCATGATGTAGATACTCCACGCCTAAAAGCATTCATACGGTGATATTTACACTATAGTTCAACCGGTCATGTGCACATGGGCACAATAACAGCATGTGATAATTTTTTTTAATATATTGGGTTGAGTTTTGTACATAATTTCAAATCAGGCAGTCGGCAGGCCAGGGAAGCAACAACATTGGGAAAGTTCGGTATATGGGCTGACAATTTAACCAGTAATACTTTCACTCTTCCTCTGCGACACCATTACGTAATTTATGTCGAACAACCATATGTGTTCCTCCCACAATACCACACACCGGGGAATTTATAATTTCAATGTACCAACGGACCCCCGGACATGCTTTTAAAATACCAGCCCCAAGTATGAAAATCTGACGGAGAAACGAGGGAACAGACAGACAGACGCCTCCCGTCCTCCCTTCCTCCCTTCCTCCCCCTCTCCATCTCACTCTCCCTTCTGTCTGGGTGGCTGCAGTTGTGCGTGGTGTATTTCATAAACATGCATTTTGGTGAACGCGCTACCGCACACACGCAAGCACGCATACACGTGCACACACGCTTACACGCACACAGGTGATGCAACTACATTAACATGCAGTGGCATTGGACATTGGATATAGCACAAATTAAAATTATTAATATACTCCTATGATTGCAGGTTTAACAATTAAGTGACAACCAGAGTTAACCATATATATGAACATAAAATACACATGATATAATATTTATCATATGCATTATACGTTCACAGCTACGGTTGCGATCGAGGGATTGTCTTACGATATATATATATATATATATATATATATATATATATATATATATATATATATATATATATATATATATTTATATATATATTCCATTTTACATGTAAGATCACAATAATTCTCAACACATAATACAGTGTTTTAAATTATCAAACGTTTTCGACTGTCCATGCTGAGAGTGTGCATTTACGCCATAAAAAGCGTCTACCATATTGAAGGATAAAGATACTGAGAAGTGGATATATGTAAAATTGCTTGCCTTGTTAAAGAAAGGAGATCGATCAGTGTTTGGGAATGTTATTAGCTGCAAAGCACTTTCCATAATCGTGTTGCACTCTGCATTGCAAACATAATCATTGAAACTCAAAATTCTTTCAGATCTGGAAGATGCACCGTGGAAGTAACAATGTTGTGTCCCTTGCGTCAAATCCAAGAACTAAATTATGTAACAAAACCGTCTACGTAGGCGTCATTGACTTTTACAAACAAAAAACGTTCGGTGCTGTGGGAAGACAACGATTGCGAACATTGCTTCGGAAGTTTGGTTGTCCTAAAAGATGTGTAGGCATGATCGAGGCTCTGTAGTCAAGTATGATGAAATTGGAGAATTAGAATACATAGTTACTGTACCCACAGTACACAGCTACAGTACATATTGACTGTACCCATAGTTCACAGCTAGAATACTTTGTCACTGTATCCAGAGTACACAGCTACAATACAGAGTCACTATGCCCACAGTACACATTACACAGCTACAATTCAAAGTCACTGTATCCACAATACACACCTAGAATACATATTCACTATACCCACAGAACACAGTACACAGCTACAATTCGTTGTCACTGTATCCACAGTACAGAGCTACAATACTTAGTCACTGTATCCACAGAACAAAGCTAGAATACATAGTCACTGTATCCAGAGTACACAGCTAGAATACGTAGTCATTGTACGCACAGTAAACAACTAGAATACATAGCCACTGTACCCACAGTACACATGTAGAATACAAAGTCATTGTACCCACAGTACACAGCTATAATACTCATTCACTGTACGCAGAATACACAGCTACAGTACATAGTCCTGTACCCAAAATACACAGCTAGAATACATAGTCACTCTATCCAGAGTACACATCTATAACACTTAATTACTTTACACAAAGTACACAGGTAGAATACATAGTCACATTACCCAGAGAACACAGCTAAAATACATAATCACCGTAACAACAGTATACTACTAAAATTCGTAGTCACTGTACACAAAATACACAACTAAAATACATAGTCACTGAACCCACTGTACACAGCTAGAATTCGTAGTCACTGTATCCACAGTACACACAAAGAATGCATTGTCAGTGTACCCACAGTACACAGCTAGAATACATAGTTACTGTACCCACATTACACAGCTAAAGTACATAGTCACTGTACACACAGTACACTTCTAGAACACATAGTCACTGTACACACAGTACGCAGCTAGAATACATAGTCATTGTATTAAGAGTACACAACTATAATACATATTCACTATATCCACATTACAGAGTACACAGCTACAATTCGTAGTCACTGTATGAACATTACACACCTAGAATACATAGTCAGTGTATCCACAGTACACAGCTAGAATACATAATCATAGTACGCACAGTACACAGGTAGAATACTTAGTCACTCTTCCCACTGAACACAGATTTAATATATATTCACTGTATGCACAGTACACAGGTACAGTTCATAGCCACTTTAAATACAGTACACTGCTAGAATACATATCCACTGTACCCACAACACACAGCTAGAATACATAGTCACTGTACCCACAGTACACAGCCTACATATGTGTGCTGGGTAAATTGTAGGAATTATGGGTAAATTGAAGGAATTATGGGTAAACTGTAGGAGTTATGGGTAAAGTGTAAGAGCGCATTATTTTAAAATATTGACATATAACGAAACTATGCTGATGGTACACTTTCCGCGACGCGTCTGATGCCGTTTACGTCAGCTGCATGTCCTTATTTGGTATTGTTGTATGTGCGGCATACGTCAGCTGCATGTCCTGACACGTGTATAGCTTACGTCAGCTTTACGTCGGTATGGCAAGAGACTTTAGAGTCCTCTGTCTAACGTTTGTGGACGATATTGTGTCATTATTTTCAAATATTTAATAACATTTCCTTGTACTCTTATTCAATATGAGAATTATGGGTAAATTGTAGGAATTATGGGTAAACTGTAGGAGTTATGGATAAAGTGTAAAAGCGCATTATTTTTAAATATTTACATATAAAAGAAAATATAGTACGATATCGTGTTTTGTTCGTTTCTCGTCTCCTCGTTAGCTCCTTTGATCTCAGTTATTAATTACCCTGTTAATGACCACTGTTAACATACCCTTTGATCTGTTATTAATGACCCTATTAATGACCACTGTTAACAGACAGTCGTTCCTATGTCCACTATCGATGGGTCCTTTGATCTCAGTTATTAATGACCCTGTTAATGACCACTGTTAACATACTCTTTGATCTGAGTTATTGTTTATAGCTTACGTCAGCTTTATGTCGGTATGGCAAGATACTTTAGAGTCCTCTGTCTAACGTTTGTGGACGATATTGTGTTATTATTTTCAAATATTTAATAAAATGTCCTTGTACTCTTATTCAATCGGATAATTATGGGTAAATTGTAGGAATTATGGGTAAACTGTAGGAGTTATGGATAAAGTGTAAAAGCGCATTATTTTTAAATATTTAAATATAAAGAAAATATAGTACGACATCGTGTTTTGTTCGTTTCTCGTCTCCTCATTAGGTCCTTTGTTCTCAGTTATTAATGACCCTGTTAATGACCACTGTTAACATACCCTTTGATATCAGTTATTAATGACCCTATTAATGACCACTGTTAACAGACAGTCGTTCCTATGTCCACTATCGATGGGTCCTTTTATCTCAGTTATTAATTACCCTGTTAATGACCACTGTTAACATACCCTTTGATCTCAGTTATTAATGACCCTATTAATGACCACTGTTAACAGACAGTCGTTCCTATGTCCACTATCGATGGGTCATTTGATCTCAGTTATTAATTACCCTGTTAATGACCACTGTTAGTTAAAAAAAAAAAAAAAAATATATATATATATATATAAAAAAAAAATTCAGAGTTTTGTATTCAATCTGCTGTCCCATTCGTCGTTACTGTCGCCTGCAGGCGCGTCTGTTCCAAGCTCGTCGGCCGATATAATCATGTTGCAACACGTTGTCACTGTATGTACCGTTGGCTACATAACACTCTTGTGCAGCCAGTCAGCGTAAGTACATCACAATATGCCATTTTGTTTTAGTGGACTCTTGTATACGTGTTCCTGTTACTTGCTATGTTCAGTCGCCAGGGGGCGCTCTAGACGGTTAGGGTTAGCTCCAGTCGCTAGGAGGCGCTGCGCTGAGATTAGGTCAATATACGGTCGCTAGGAGGCGCTGGACACACTCTATTAATGCTCAGTTCCTACTATCGCTCAGTCCCCTATTATCGCTACTCCCTCCTCACCCGGGGGTGAGAACTAAGTCCCTACTACTCTTGTGCATGATATTATAACTTGGCATTAGGATATTACTGTCTGGTTTACCATTAACGTGTCATAAATGTGAAAGCCAATTTTTTAATAGACAGTCTAAATGAACACTGAGAACAATGTGATAACGTTATGGTTGTTAGACTTGTGTTTAATTGTTTGTGAAAGGTTTGAAGTAGGCATATATTAGCGTTGATTGCTAGCAACTCAATAATAACTAACTGAACAAAGAAATAAAACGTGCATATGAAAAATTAAATCTTGTTTATTTAGGACACCACAGAAAAAGAAAGGGGGAATTGAAAATTGTATTAAAATAAGGTTCACATATATTTATATCCGTGGAATGAAAAAGCCACAAAAACAGCTGTTTGTGTTTATTTATCGTCATTACGATACGCCCATTCAATCAATATTCAATAACTCCATGCTTATCTAGCTTAAATACCGAATGTTACCCTTGCTATTGTCAATCATTCATTGCAGTTCTACTGCGAAACCTGTCCCCGCTATTCTGCTTAGAATATCTTATCACAGATAATCGGGTTTGCTCTCCCAACAAAGGCATCCCCACAAATGTACGAATCCAACTGTCTCCCCGCGCATAGCGACTGAACAAGTGCGTTGAATAGGCGCGACGTACATATGAGGTCACTTACATACATCATCAACCGACTGCGTCACTACACGACCACGCTTCGCGGTCGACTTCATTGGTAAGACAGTCGATGCGAAGTGAGCTAGCTTCCACGCCATTCAGAGTGTTGTATTCAATCTGCTGTCCCATTCGTCGTTACTGTCGCCTGCAGGCGCGTCTGTTCCAAGCTCGTCGGCCGATATAATCATGTTGCAACACGTTGTCACTGTATGTACCGTTGGCTACATAACACTCTTGTGCAGCCAGTCAGCGTAAGTACATCACAATATGCCATTTTGTTCTAGTGGACTCTTGTATACGTGTTCCTGTTACTTGCTATGTTATTACACATTAATAAGCGATATACCTAAATTTGTTTTATTACATATATATTGTTAACACTTAACTAGCTTTATTCTCTAACCAACAGTTAACATTATGACGTACTGCTTTACTCCATAACGATGAAGATAATTCCATTGTTGTCTATGATTGACACATTAATAGGGACAGTACCATATTTATCGTTCTAGTCTTGGTTGCGAATATTACTTCTGACTTAGTTCACGTTGCATGATTCACCTCCAGGTTTTGTCTTTTTTCGGCAAGTGTGTATAACTACCTAACGTTTATCATTATTTTGTTCAATGTTTACATTATTACATCTTCTATTACCTTCCGACATTTGGAAGTACCACAT
>OY759261.1:7329160-7346660 GCA_963662155.1 Lamellibrachia columna | reverse complement strand
AGCAGAAGTTAACAGCCGATCTTGTCAGTTTTGCATCTTTATCCTTCAATATGGTAGACGCGTCATCTGACTTCAGTGCACACAGCAAAGATAGGCAAAGGCGGATACAAACCTCAAACACTGCATTTTGTGTTAGGAAAAGAAGGGCAGTTCCAAATCACTAAATCCGAAAACCACAACGTGATGGTTGCCTTTTGCCCATAGCTAAAACATGGGTTGTTGTATCTCCAGAGCATATCAACACTCCGGTTGGTCACAGCCCCTCATTGGCCACTTGGTATTCCGTTATTCCTTATCTAATCAGCCTGCTGCCTAGTTGACACACTAGGATGCGCCGATAAACTTGTTATCAATTGAAAACCACTGAGCTGAAGCCAAGCAATAGCGCCAAACACGTGTCGAATCTACATGTTTTATAGATTTCGTTTACGCTTAGGAGTATGCGTTTTCAGATGGACGTTTCCTTTCCACAAGACGGTATTCAACCACAAGCCAGGCCGGTGTAGTCTGGTGCAAGGCATCGGTGGGTGTTGAGGATTGTATTTGTGTTTGTGCGAGTGTGCGTGCGGGCGGGTGTATGTGAGAGCGTACCGATGTATGTATATACACCGACACAATGTTAAATACACAAACTAATATCAAGTAAGATTACAGGAGCGGCTTGCTGGGATTGTTAATTTGGCCTTCAAATATAATTTTATAAAACTGTCCGCAACATGTTCAGGTTACAAGCACGGTTGACCGTTCACATTATCTACCTAATGTCAAGCAATGTCTACAAACAACATATATATATATATATATATATATATATATATATATATATATATATATATATATATATATATATATATATATATATATATATATATATATATATATATATATATATATATATATATATATATATATATATTTATGTATGTATGTATATATATATATATATATAGATATAGATATAGATATATATATATATATATATATATATATATATATATATATATATATACTTACAAAACCAACCATTTTGGGACATGTACCAAAACTCCAACCATTTTGGTACAAAACGAAATACGGTATATAATTAAAACATTTTGAAGTAAATTAGTAAAACACATATAAGTAAGCTTAACTTTATGTTCTCACATATGTAAAAGATAAATGTGTAGTTTTATTACAAATATACATTTTGTGTTCCAAAATAGTTGTTCCAAAAAAGTCAACGTCAAATGATCATGCAAAAATCCGACCTTTTTGGTACTTATATCCATAATACCAACCGTTTTGGGACACATGCGAAACAGCCAATGAAAATGCAGTAGCACTCGGCTGAGAAATGTCGGACAGACTTAATAAGTACGAAAATTTGCGTTATTTCAGTCAGTTCCATGTTTATTGAAATATGTATCGACTCCATACCAACGGAGAGAAATCCGGACGCATCGCCCAACTTGGCCTTAACTATTACGCAGAGGAGTAGAAAACATTTCATACATAGGTGTTTGTTTGACATTAGAGTAGGAACTGCTGTTTTATCGCCCACACACTGCGCCGGAAACCCGGTCAATTGTTATTGTAGTGCTATTAAACTTAGTTGTTTATATGTTTTACCATCATTATATTTTATTTTATATGAAATATTGTATGATTGGGTGATTATAAATGTACACATAGGTATTTGCGCATAGTCATGGATTACACAACGCAATCAGTGAAATGTGAAAACAATGGAGTCGTTGCATAGCCATGCAAAGGCCATCGCCAAGCAGAACTAGAAGTGCCGCAGTTCGCGTGTTCGACAATGACAATGGCTATTCCGCTTGTTTGTTATAATCGCCCAAAAGTATGTTGTAATTTATAGAGTAGCCTCTAGTTATAATTTACCTTAGCTTTAGGGTTTGTTTTATATATTAAGTTTGGTGTTATGGTTAATAGTAGAGTTCAGACCTATAAAATTGGCTGTTTCAGCTTGTCAGAGCCCATATCCGTAACAACGTCTATTTATTAAATAAGGGTCGATTAAATAATTCAGATCTAGGCCAATCTAATAGTATAGTAATGCATCTTTACCCTATATATAATGCATTTATTTTATAATTTATTGTACAATTATATATAACATTTAGTTAAATAAATGCTGTTCTGGCTGCTATTCAATACATCAATTTAAAATGTACAGTTGACACAACAGTTAAAACAAATACAAATGTTAATTAGTAGCTCCCATGTTGTGTCACATTATAGTATTACCTGTATTCATTACAATGTTATATTTAAAAAAAATATTTATACCAACTTCCAGTGAATACAAATCCACCTCGCTGTTCCCTGCGAGCCGGATCCATGTCCCTACACCTAGTCAGTCTGACTCTACATCTATTTCACAAATTTACCTGGATGTCGATTGCTAATCTACTTAAATGTTAGCATTAAACATATTTAAACGCTTATCAAAATAACTATAATACAAGTTTACTGTTACATGCAGATCCTTTCAAATGTTAGTATACATAGCCAGATAGGTAGGACAAATGTTCTGTCGTCTAATATTCATTGGGTAACATAGTTTAAGGTCATCTACATTTAGTAGCGTCAGTCGCGTAAACATGCACACATATATAATCCAGTGTTGCCAGTATTTTGAAGTTAATGTTGGCATTCATACTACAACATCAAGACATTGGACAACACAATATATATGCATTACTGAAGCAACATCAAAATTGTCAGAAAGTGTAATAGTGGTGCCATGTATGACAATCAGACATATACACTTTTTATTTAAATAATTGGGGTATGCCACATCAATTAATTAAGACACAATGTCTCTTTCAGGACTTCTGCATCACACAAGAATCACAGCAACAACTGTTCTATGCTTCAGTGGAATTGAACCATTATGTTGCTGCGACACCAAGATCCAAGTATTAAATACTATTAAAGCAGTGAGGTCTCTACTCTCTAGCAGAACAGCCTAATCATTCTTCCTATGAATACAAAAAAAATTGTTTGCTGATTCAGTCCATATATGCATAACATGCAATGTCATAACATCACAACACCATTCTGAAAGTCAATAGTCATATTAAAAAACTACAGTAAACCTCGGATATAGTGAATTCGCTTATAGCGAATTGTCACTTATACCAAATAATTGGACCACATTTTTCTAATTGAATTTCTTATGAATTTCTGAGCGTGTAATACATTTTTATAACGTATTTCGGATATAATGCACAATTTTGTCGGCCCAATGGCCAAAATCCATTGAAATATCATCGAATATAACGAATCGACTGTGAAATAAAAAAATACAGGCCTGGCCCCATATTTTGATCTCATGACCACCATTGGTACATATCTTCTATTCCATAAAGTGGCACACTGCCCAACCCTTATGTAACACATTTTGAATCTAACGAATTTCAGATATAACAAATAAATTGGCCAGACCCAAGCAATTTGTTATATCCGAGGTTTACTGTATTTACGTACATTAGTATGAAATGTCAATACCATAACTTGTATACTAATAAACTCTCTTTAAATTGTAAAAAAAAATTTATTTTGTCCATCAATTCAAGTTAACAATTTCATTTGTCGTACAACACTTTGCGGGCCTTCATTTGTATCTTGCGCTGCTCATTCATGATCTTGGTCCTGACTTTCGCATACAGGCTGCAGTGAATCTCGTTCTCTTTCATGAATTTGAGCAATACCTGTTTACCTGCAATGTAACAGTAAGCAAACCATCAGTTTTTGAAATTAACCATCAAACTTTTTTGTATATATTATGTCCACCATAATCAAATTGTGGTAATATAATCTTTGTGTAGCACAATCACTAAAATACAAAACACATGCTCCATCTTATTACATTTAAACCATATATATGTCAGTGTTAGACCACTATTGTTTAAGCAAATACTATTACCGTTGATGAAAGCATGCAACACTTGTAGTTGTGAATCAAAGATTGAATATTGCATGATCAAGAACACCCAGTGCCTCTGGCACATACCAAAATAATTCCTAATAATAAATGCCCCCCCAAGGATTCCCAAAATTGTATCCAAATAGAATTGTTTTGCTGACAGAATGCGTCTAGCAGTATTGCATATCCTTTGACATGGTCAAGCACATCTCACCAGGCAGCCTCTTGCATGGACTTGGAAGACTCAACCATTCATGGAAAGTCTTCCTAATAAGTGCTGTTTTCCTGGGTGTCCAATTCATGCGTAGACCTACACAAAATTAATATACGCGTACATTAGCATGGTGAATGAGACACAAGTTATATATATATATATATATACATATGTGTATATATATATATATAAATATTTAAAATGATGTTACCAGAATGCATGTCTGTGTGGGTGTGTATGTGTATGAGTGTGTGTATATTTGTGCAAGCAATAAACTAGACTTATAATCAATATACCCAATAGAACATTTAAACATGCAACATATTTACCAGGTGAACCAACACTGGTGTTTCCTTCATCTGCATCCTCATTCTCTGTGTTCTCCACTACAAGAAAACAACCAATTAAACGCAGTAAACATCTTCAATGTGGCTAGGTTTGTGGGGAATATAAAATGTCTGCACATGCTTCAAATACAGCCTTTTCTTACATTTACGAACTTACCTGCAATTGCAAACATGTGCAGATAATCAATTTGTAATACAGATTCAAATATAATCCTTTTAAGAGTTTTCCAGTTTTGTAGAACTATTTAAGGTTTTCCCATGTCGGTTTTTACCAGTATTTACCGCCCAGTATTTACCGGGGTGGGAAAAATGTGCCAACCGTAATATCACATTATGACTGTGCTAAAATGTTGAGACTTGCAGTAATAATAATAGACATTAACAGGTCTGGATTGAGGATGAACTGCCTGTTCAGCTTTGATTTGTGATGTATTTCCATGCCCCTTCCAACATTAGTAAATAATGTGCATATGGTGCTAATGAGCACACCTGATACTGCCTACACATTACCAATTCACACCATACTTTAAACAATGAAACTAGCAATTGCTAATATATTATATTAAAAAATATAAATAAGTAGTAGAACATTATTGTATTATGGTATATGTTACTATGCTTAATAATTAATTCAGGCAATGTAGGTTAACATACATCCTCTTCTAAAAACAATTGGTTATATAAAACTTTCCCAAAACAATATTAACATGTGAAATAATGAAAACATTTAGCAAATAGCTTTCTTCTTCCACAAAAGGTATATATTTAACTAATTCCAAATAGTTAGTATAAAATAATATGAATAACATATCTAACATGCTTAGTATACATAATATAGCTCAAACCTTCATCAACATCATTCAACGTTTTAGTCTGAAAAATAAAACTGGCATTATAAACATGGAAATATGTTTACACATAACAGCTATATTAACATGACACTAGTTGTAACAAAAAATCTTAGTAATAAATTAACATTAATTGTACTGCAGTACATCCTATCCAAAATGTATGACTACACACACAATCCTTTGCACCTACTTGTCGTTTTCATATAAAACAACTGCCACATAAATTTAAAGTGACAACCATGCAAGGGTTAACCAGCTTCCTTTATAGTAAAAAGGTAAACTGAAAATAGTAGTCTTTTTTAATTGTTATGTCGGTACTAAATTTCGAAAATGTACGGTGTACAAGTTAATTACCTCAATATTCTTCTGCCAAAGATTCATTAGAGGGTATCCATGCAGAATCTCTTCCCCAACTACAATGTATCGTTTTGCAAATAAAACCAAGTGAGGGCTATTCACAAAGACAAGCTTCTTCATCATTGATTTGGCGTTAGTGCATGTACTTCTGACTAAATGACCTAGCCGGTCGAAGGTCTTCGTTGCATCAATGCTGTAAACAAAAGTGCGACAACATTTTAAAGTATAAGATAATTTTAGTATATATTATGTGCAATCCCTGGTGAAAACTCACAGAATACAGATAGGTATTTAAGACAGATGATTTACATAAACTCACCCATACTCTTTCTCATTGTGGTCATACAAGCACATGTAGCACCGTCGCCCCTTCTGGTATTCTTTCTCTCTTCTCTGAGCTTCCATTCCAGAGATGTGCTCCCCAGCATATTGCAGGTTAAACTCTCCTCTGTGTATATGCTTAGTAGCAAAGACACCTCCATCTCCTGGCACGTACACAATACATATATAACTACCATGTACCAACTAATAAAATGAAGCATCATATATTTAGGATTTAGTTATATATATGGCTAACAGGGTTTGAACAATCTTGATTCAAACTATAGTTCTCAAACTCCACAAACAATTGTGGATTAACACCTGTCCATGATTCAGTGTCTTCTAGCTAACATTTGTATTCTAAATCTCACTTTTTTGTAATTATGATGATACCAAACTGAGCTTACCTCTCATTTTTGACAATGGTCTATATTCAAATCCGTCTGGATCTAACCCGATGTTCACCCACCATTGTGCCTTTTCGTTTGGAGAACAAACTCCACCGCTTGACTGCAATCAATGACATTCATAAGGCTTCATGTAGTACAAAATGTAGTGGATTGCAAATATTTATTTGTGAACTATGATCAAGTTTAACATAATTTGAATGTTCTTATACAGAAGACAACATGAAAAGGGATAATTGGTAAAAATACTTATTTGTTAATACATTATACAGCTGTATACATAAAAAATATTCCTTAAAAACATGGCACACAGTTGTTTTTTAGGGATAAACAATAACAAAACCTATTAATTTTAGTTATATCTGAGATCTAGGAATGTTTCACCTATGTTGTCATTAATGAAAATCATGCAGTAAACAAATGACTTGGTAAGTTGTTAATGTGACAGGAATACTAATAATAAGTAAGTAGGTGTATTAATAGTTATAAATAAATACCTTTGTGGGTGCAATACTAGCCTTGAGCTGAAATTGTGAGACATATTTTTATATACACACACATATAATATATATATATACATCAACATATATACACGTACATAGGATTACTGCAACAACACTTTTTTATGATAGTAAATATTACTATGATGAAAGTAAACAACAGAAATTATATAGTAATTAATTAAACTTTTCAATGCCTGTTCTGTGTCAAATTCATTTGATAGTATTTTGGAAAGACAGATTTCACATGAAAATACTGTGAATTAATGTAGACTTACCATCTGCTTGCCACGTGATAGTGCCATGATTACCTTAAAAACAATATAAATACTGCTATATTAATTGACACATGTATAACTATAATAATGATGTTACTGTACAGGTTTGGAATTGGTGGAAATGAACTGACAATATAAGAGATAGACAATAAAAATATGCATTACTTCATTACAGAGACATGAACTTACAGTAGTAGTTATCCACACTCGATTATCTAACTTACACATATAATTTATATAGTACACATATAGAAAATTTACCCAGTTATACCTAATTCTGGAATCCCACTTGATATCACTATTTAAATGGCACAAACTAATTTGTTGTCTGATGATTCTATTTTTGACATAAATTTATATATGTAAGATTACAAATTATAGCTTGGCTATTTGGTATTCTTCTCTGCATAAACATATGTCTACCACTACAGTCTCTTCAAAATTTTTAACCAAATATTTATTCTATTTAAAAGTAAAAACTACTGCCTTTATTGTTTTGGCTCAGTAGGCCCTACAACAGAACCCACAATCTGAGCCACCCCTGACTGCGTTATTTATAGACACCATTCATTGTAACAGCTGACCAGCTGGTGGGGCACGGGCTGCCAACTAACTTTCACTTCTACGTGTTTGTGGCTATTAACAGCTATATTGCAGTGAACGAAATATAGCTATCTTTGTGTTAGTTTCATATTGGTGCAAACAACATCAAATTATATTACTTTTTAAGATAATGAAGGTTATTCCCCCTAGCCCGCCACCCCTACTTACACAAATGGAGTGACCCATCACCAGCCACAGGCTGGTAGTACAGCCCTGGCACCCAGCAGCCCCACACAAGGCGTTTGACTGTTTACGTAACTAAGGGCAACACTAAACAGAGTATGGTTGCATCGCATTATGTGAACTGGCAAAGTGTTGCTTTATCACTGGCAAAGACCAAAGTTCAAGTTTTGCCCGCGAAACAGCGGCATGGTATGCCGCCGATCTTTCTAAATGGGGTTTTATCGCTCTCAGAACATTGTATCTGTGATGCATATAATTATAAATATCCACATAGACCCCAATAAAAAACGTATATGATGGAATTGCCTAAATTAAATACGCGTGCAGACCCGAATAAGACCGTATAGGCTGACATTTTTAATCGATATAAATAGCCGTACATCACATGCAGGGCCTACGCATATTTGGAATGCAACAGAATTTAAGTTAACATGCAAACGCTGATACTTCCGCTCGGACACGCCACCACTTCGTATAATTAAACAGGAACGGTTTTATATTTATATCAACAATAAACACACTAACAAAACGAACAGAACTCACCCTCCTCCGTGTAATTTCAACGGCGGATGTCACCGACGGAAGTCGTTTATATCGTCTCCGGGGGCAACTCGGCCCAAGGTCAAGGACAACAGCGATGGATAAAATATATTTCACAATACTATATATATATTTGCAAACTTCTTTATTTCTTCATGGGCTACAACTAAACTTGCACACCATGTTGACAGTTAATACTGGAGACTTCATGCAAAAGTTGGGGTCAATATATACGGCAAAATAATGCTATTGGAGGTTTTTAAGCATGTACCAAAATGGTCGGTCTGCAAAAAACCGGAAAAAAAGAACTCTACATAACTGTCCAAATAAGCAACATTTTTAGGAAAATTACTTATTTTCAACATTATGATATAGTATGCCACGTAAATACATGATAAATATACATCACACGTTTCTTTCCTAATTATGAGAGGCTTTGACTTTTTTGGAACATGGGTGATGGTCCAAAATGTTAAAATGTCCCAAAATAGTCGCAAGATTGTTCCAAAATGGTCGGTATCGTATAAATATATATATATATATATATATATATATATATATATATATATATATATATATATATATATATATATATGAAGTATTTCGTTATTTTGTAGTTGTATGCGCGGTATCAAACATGGTACAACTTCGGCATAATGTGTGTCTTTGTCTGCTAGATAAAGGATCTGAAGACATCCAGGTACTACCGAATGGACTAGCGTTCATCACATCGGTAAGTTCTGGTGGCCGTTAGTGTTATATATTAATCATATGATGCTGCTACTTATGTCGACGACGACGACGATAACCGAATTTACTGTTAATACAATCGTCGACAACGTAGATAATGACGACGAAGATAGTTGAGAAATGTTTGAGGGCTTAATAGAGAAACATAGCGAAATAATGTTAGTTTTAACCAAATCGTCTTTGTTGTTGGACAGGGTTTTCGAGCGTCGAGTCGGGGCGATATATTGTTGTTTGACTTCAAGAATCCCAGACACGGGGCCCACGCACTTGACATCGTAGGCGACCTCGACAGATCTTCATTCTTTCCTCTCGGTCTCAGCATTTGGAGAGACTGCAAATCCAGTAAGATTATGTATAGCACAGAATATTTTCTTTGGAATTGTCTTTGGTTGCGGTCGTATGTCACCGTTAAAATTATGTCGTTTAACGAGTAACATTTGTGTAATAGGTTAAGCCGTTTTTATTTCTAATTATAATCGATATACCGTATGTTTGTATATTAACGTTTTCCTGCTAGGCGGCTTGCACCTCGGCGCCATGCATTCAGAGATTATTCTACGACGTAACTCCTTTACTTTTTTCGAAATACCCCTTGTATCAAGGGTTCGTAGTGGTTGTTATGGTAAATCAAATGGTCGCTACGTAAAACGTTAACGTCCAACAATCGCAGAAACCATGCACGCGTGGCATATAGTTCGGTGAATAAACCGTTTGAGATGACGTACCGAAGTATATTCCATATGGGCGGTTTATTTTAAATATAATAGAAAGCACGCACCCACGTTTTGGCCCGATGTCGCAGACCAACACACGTATGCATAGGTCTAAATTCACGCGACGCGATATTTTTAATATGCAACGAGTATTACACCACGTACGTGACGCAGTTGTTTTTGATAGTACGTTTGACGTTCCCTTAAACAATCTCGAGAGTATATATCAGCCTGAGGCATTTGGTAAACATTGAAATAATGTATGTCACGTGTGAACTTCCAAGATATACCGTCCTTGGGACGGGCATTTTTCTAGTAATAATAATATTTTTTAGTTATATAGCGCCATATACCTGGATATAAAACTTGTTCAGATGATTGTTTAGTTGTTTCCTAATGGGTTGTAAGTTATTTTCCCTCATGAAATGCGTACCAAGGAAACAGGTGAAGTCGCTCAGAATGTTCTCATTCACCATGTAGCAGTCGCATTCACTTTTTGTATAATTGATTGCGACGCATTATATTACTTGTTTTTCAGATGTGATCTACATATTTGTTGTCAACGCTCGCGTGGACGGACAACAAACGGTGGAGAAGTTTCGCTACGACGAGAAGAGACGACAGTTGTGGCACACGCGAACATACAGTGACCCGACAATCACGCAGTCAGTGTTTCTAATGTCGTTAATCAATATTAACGCTTTGTAAACTATCCGGAGTTATTTAATATTTCAAATGGTTTGGTATGGTGCTACGTGCTATAAACGGACTGTAATCTATTTTAGATCAATGTTGTAAAAGTCATATTTTAAATGTTTTGATTAATTTCCGTATTTATAACTACAACGTATGTTTCACTCGGACTCTATCTACTGGCTTTGAAAGCAAACTGTAGTTGCTGTATATATGGGGATTCTTCGAATGTATAAACTAATTAAATGGATATTTCAACGGCATCGCTGTTTTCATGTGCACCATCAGCCCCAATGACATCGTTGCGACGGGAGAAGACTGTTTTTACTTCACCAACTACTACAAGTTCGATTTTATTGTGGAGTTCACTCGAGGTCTCAGTCTTGGCAATGTCGGCTTCTACGATGGCACGAGGGGGCATATTCTCCTAGCAGGAATTAGCATCCCGAATAGTGTAAACACATCCCCGGATGGCAAGTAGGTGTTTGCAATATTGTTGTCTATCCAGAGTTGCCCATGATTAGAGCGAGACAAAAGTTATGGTTCCGGTTTCCTCGAATGTGTTATAAAATTAGAAGATTCCGGTAATTTATCCGGTTGACAGAGGGATGACATGTTAACCAGCGCGACCAATCAGCGTATGCGCAATTCAAAGATCGAGTAACATAGACTACGCGTGACGTACTATTTAATGCCGGTATACACAATACAAACGCATGACCATAACCTACTGACAAAAATAGAAACAGTTGGATACAAATATGTTTTAATTCTCGTGAGCGAATTTTGCTAAACATCGACATTCATGTCGTAGGGTTATCGAACAGGATGACGCGGCCCATGACATTAAGATGCTGTGTGTTCAGCAAGGTTTACTGATAGTCATTATTGTAGTTACAAATGGTTACACTTAACAACTCTTATCAGTAACTTTTGCTTCCCTTGAATGCGGTTTTTCGAATTACATTCGTAACATTAGCGAAATGTCACCAGAACTGCCAAACCTTCCTTCTCCAAGTTTTTGTGTTCGGCGCCTCCCATTATTACAGGTAAATATATCGCTCTCTCATAATTGCCGAATTGAACAACACATCGTGGTATCTGTCGTCACAAAATAAACATAATCTGAAATGTAGTTAATGTAGTTTCCACATGTAATTATAACAATACAGATTTAGCAAAAATCTTGATGATTTCCCTTGGATTTGTAATTTTTATGAATGAAGTAATGCGTTTTCGGCAATTTTTGCGAAAAAGCGATAAAGTATGAGATTATTTTAAGGATTTGAGTGAACACCCGAACCTTTTGTTCATCCGCAACTGTCTTGTTATATTAATGCCAGAGCGTGTTGGTTTCATTCATTGAAAGTTTTTTTTTTGCTAGTCGCCGACTGTCAGTGAAGGTATAATTAACGCAACTGAGCTTGTTGAATAATATATTTTTACTTAGTTGTTTACTGAGAAGTGATGCATTAAGTTTTGTGCCACGTGTTACAGGTACGTATATATGTCGGAGATGGGAGGGAATCGTTTGAGTGTTTACATCAGAAAATCGGACAACAGTTTGACATTGACGCAGGTAAGGCATGTGATAAGGTATTTGTGTCACAAATGCGATGGATGTCAAGGACACTGAATGCTAATTTTAACCGTGACACTTTTAGAGCCAACCACCACCTTTGCCTCAATACCTTACGTTTCAATTATTCTCAAACAAATTCACGGTTGTCGTTAGTCATTCCCATATGTGTCACGGTTATATATCTACATGTACTAAACGGATTAGTTTAAACAACAGACATTCCCATTGTGATTTACACTTTCCTTACATATCCCCTTCGGGCAGAGTGATCCATAATGCTGCAGTTTTTCGCCAGTTTGTCTTTCACGTGACAAATCCAGCTCCACCTCCCTGTATTGACTTCATCTAACGCTGAACATTCACTGTCCGTGTTTAAGATTTTAATCATTTAGATTAACCTTTGTGAGATTCCGCAGCTCTCCGTGATATTACAAAAGATCCTTCGGTGCGCTGAGTAAAAGGCCTTTTCGAAAGTGATGTATAAAGTTGTCTGCCGCTCCACTATCTGCTCTATTATATTTTGCAGAATATACGTCAACTTCTTTCTGAAGCCTGCTAGTTATGCTCTCAATTTATCTTCTTAGTATGTATAACTCTTCCGACCACTTTGTTTGGAACTTTCATGTCTTTGTTTCTTCGTTCTGTTCCCAATATGTTCCGAATAATCTTACAAACATTCTCTGTTGTAGTCTAAATGTGGGAGATAATAATGTTTGTTCTATGGTTTACAGTTACTTTGTTGATTTTACTTTTCAATTTGAAAGTGACAACTCGCCTTTCATAATATCCAGAGGTGCTAAGTAGCATTGCGCAACAAAATGGAAATGTACCGCTTTTCATTGTGTGAGAGGAATAGATTCGCGCCGCGGTGGCGACGGGAAGTGTGGAAGAGGGTTCAAGGTGGAAACATGGTTTAGATGCAATAAAGCTTTAGCTGGTAAGATTATGTAAATATGGAAGACATATAGGTGGTCATCTCAGTAATATTTGTCGCCGCCTATACACCGATTCAGGTTTAAACATGTTATTATCAAACAAAGATTGGTATAAATTTGGACGAAAGTTAGTTACCTAGCTATTGATGTAACTACTTAATTGATCAGTCAAACAGTTAGTCAGATAGTTGGTGTGATTCAGGTGATTCCGCTGGGAATATCCGTCGGAAACATCAATGTTGACGTGGTTTCTGGAAACCTATGGGTGACGGTGCACAAGGACGCCCAGTCGCTGCTGAAACACATGCAGCCACCTAACACCGCCATCACGCCTTCGCAGGTACAATGGATTCCGCGTAGTAGAATCTGTGCCGGCAATTTGATTCTATAAAGCAGATGATTCACTTATTTGGCGCGTATTATGATACTTTTAACAGGGAGTGATTCAGTCCATGTCAGTATATTTTCGGCAGTTGTATTTTAATTATGCAACATAATGTTTTGATTGAGGAAGATATATACAGTTTCAATACCGCGGCCTTAACAGTCTATGTGTAATACCTCCGACATTTCATATCTATTTAGTTTAATGAATTGCATATATATATGACTGATGTCCACTTGTACTAGCGTTCGTGTTTGCGTGCGTGCGTGCGTGCGTGCGTGCGTGAATGCATATGTACATATATAATTATATATATATATATATATATATATATATATATATATATATATATATATATATATATATATATACGAAATATATATATATATATATATATATATATATATATATATATATATATATATATATATATATATATATATATATATATATATATATATATATATATACGAAATATATATATATATATATATATATATTTCGTATTTCCGCTGTCACCTTCCCTATCGTGTGTTTCTCGTTTATACCACCAAGGTCTCCATTATTGTTCTTTCTATCTCCACGATGTAGTTAATTTTCTAAGTGCAATGTAGCGTCATGTTGTTCGGCGCAGGTGCTGCGGCTGACGTTGTCCGAAGACTCCAAAGTGACAGACATTGCGGAGGTGTACTACAACGACGGACGACAAATCTCCTTCGCAAGCATCGCTGTCCACTACCGCCGATACATGCTCGTTGGTAGCGTCTTCACGAAATTGCTTCTATGTGAAGTAAACCACGCATAAATGTTGCAGTTGTCATCATACTTTCCAATCTGCCACGCGCACGTACATATGCTCGTACGGACGCACGTGATAGTTACTTAGTTTGGTGTACAAACGTTCGGCTGTTACATGTAGGACGACCACGAATAAAGATTGATTTGTCTACCTTAAGAAAGAATGCCGCTTCGTACTTTATTATATATATATATATATATATATATATATATATATATATATATATATATATATATATATATATATATATATATATATATATATATATATATATATATATATATATATATATATATATATATATATAAATATTTCGTAGCCTTTCTAACGATGATTAACTCTCTACGTGTACGTTGTTTCCCGCCTAACAAGTAAACGCTGAATGTTCGAAGGCAAACTGCGGTGGTAGGCTTTGTACATAAATAATTTGTTTTACATAATAATTGGTGATTAACCGCGTCGAATGTTTTTTTTTAATCAATGAAGACACCTACATTTTATTTTTTTTGGCATCTAATGATTGGCTTATTCCATTAAATATATTTACTAATGCATGACATGTTGAAAAATCTTGACGACATCCATATTGGCTTTGGCTTAACAAATTGCACTTGGTAATAAAACTATCTATGCGAGAATTAAATATGTTTTTCTAAAATGTTAGAGAATTGAGGTAACAATGAAATAAGTTTATAGTCAAGACTATATAGCAAATAAATAATTTGTTCGTACCACTATAACTACCACATTTAAACACATATATATATATATATATATATATATATATATATATATATATATATATATATATATATATATATATATATATATATATATATATATATATATATATATATATATATATATATTGAAACCACCACATAACAATAAAGTGTCTTTGTTACGTACACGATTAAGCAAACGTTATATTGTGTCACTAAAACATATTACATTTGAACTAGGGCTCCTGTACACACAACTGACTAATGCAATTTTGTTTCGGTTAATTCCAAATTCAACAGTCAGTTACACATCAAGTATATAATCAACTACCATCGACTTGGTTTCACACATTCGGTCATTAAGCTTCGTCTTAATATAAATAACCACACCACCACTTTTTCTGTTAACCCTGACTATATAAAAAGCATCAACATTATAATAAGGAGTAGTGTGTTTGTTCAACCATGTTTTACTTATAGGTATAATATTATATTGTACTGTGAACAGATTAAGACAATCTTGGATTTAACAAAAAAAAACTTGCGCTTAGACTTCTAGCATTGACCTGCACCAAATAGAGACCAAATTCGTTTTTTATACTTGCATCATTTAACTGCTGGTCAATATAATATTTGCAAGATGTTATCATATAATAATAATAGCTATTATCAAGATCAACGTCCGTCTCATAATCACATATCTCGTGTTCGGTATATTTAAAAGTCTCACAAATATACTTCATTACTTCACAAATTGATTCATTATCTATAACATGAGTATTAATATTGTAGAATTCATCATCAGTAAGATTAACAAAAGGTAACGATATGTGTAGCTATGAAGAACATCCGTCATTTATATTAGTGATCATACAATATAATACAATACCATACAATACTTTATTTTCCCATGGAGGGAAATTTGTGTGCAGCATTCATAACATGAAATGCATAATTAGTCTTAGTCGTCAACAGTTTGTCTGCCGACAACTATTAGGCAAATAACTATCGGCCGATCGATTATTCACATGCCAAATGTCAAAAAAAAAGTGTTACCAACTGTTGGTGAAGAACATACATATAACGTTTGAGTTGCTAACTGAAAAATAGTAGCCAAAATGTTGGCAACTGAAGAATCGGTATGGGTATGTGAGGCTTTATGTAGCCAAAGGAACAAACAGTGACAATCACGTGCTACGTGGTCGCATCCGCCGACGAACATAGAACAGAAGCCCCAGCAACGCAAATACGGACGCAAATCGGTGAAGGGCCACACAGCAGAAGAGACATTCGTTGTCGGTGTAATTTGTTTAATGGACGTGTTCTCTCTCCAGACCGATGATGTCCCTGATGTAGAGCAGACAATCGAGAATGCGATTGATGAGAATTCGGTCCTTGGGTCCTTGGATGCGTTCCACAAACGTGTCAAAATCGACGCGGTGCAATATAAGACTGGACTATTTCAGGTAGGGATGCAACAATTACACGAAGCGTGATTGTACCTGTGCCATCTCGTTTGCTTGTCACTCAAAACGAAACCGTAAATCACGTTGATATTGAATACGTTGGTATGCTCCTCGAATGTGCGACGCAGAGGCTTCTCTAGGAAGCTCCAGTCCAGGGATGTCAGCCGGTGATTGTACCTCGTTTGAAAGGGACCTCTTGCCACGGACGTGCGTGTGGTAGACATGTAATCACGGATGATATCTTACAGTTCGTTCGATAGATCGTCTAGGACGGAAGAACGGAGGGCGGTTCTTTGAGAGACGGAAGAGGTTCCAGAGGTACTGAGTGTATCGGTCGTTTCGGTAAAGGCGGTTGATCTTCATCGCGTAGCGCAATTATCACGTGTATATTCAGATGGAGTCGGTGATTGAATATAGTGCATACGTATACATTAGATGCTGTTACTTCCAACGGTTGTCTATCTTCGCCGCATCATAGGTTCTATGGAAACCATGTGTTCATGTGCAATATATATATATATATATCCTATTTCATTCCTCATCTTTAATATCTGGTGAATACAGTCGTATGCTAATGTATTATCGACACGCTAGATGGCGGCACTGCTGATAGGAAACGTGAATTGTGCATGATCATCTTGGGAGTTTTGCTTTGTTTGTACGTTTAGGGACCACATATATAATATGATGAATACTGATTTATGTTTTGACCAATCGTTTTTCATTATTACCACACCAATGTGAATAATATAGATATATGTCATAACAAAGGTAATTTAGTAGGAGTATAACAACTTTGACAATAAAAAATATACATACATGTCTTGCCAAACGAAATTTCAAAAGAATATAACATAATTGATAGTACTACTAATAAGCAATGTAACACACAATCAATTCATTGATACTACTGCTAATGT
>OY759261.1:7321660-7326660 GCA_963662155.1 Lamellibrachia columna | reverse complement strand
TATCTCCTCTCTCTCTCTCTCTCTCTCTCTCTCTGCGTCTCTCACACATAGCTGCTGAAATTGGGCGTTGAAGAGGCGTGGTACACATATGATGTCATTTACATAAATCATCAACCGACTGCGTCACTGTACGACCTGGGTTCCCGGTAGACTTCATTTGTGGGACACTCGAAGCGAAGTGAGCTAGGCGTCACGTCATTCAGAGTTCTGTATTCAACCTGCTGTCCTATTCATCGTTGTTGTGGTCCTTTGGCGCGTCTATTCCAAGCTCGTCGGCCGATGCAACTATGTTAAAACACATTGCTGCTGTATGTACCGTTGGCTACATACTATTTTTGTGCAGCCAGTCAGCGTAAGTACTTCACAATACGCCATTGTGTTTTAGTTGATTATAGCGTTATGTATATAATATTAACGTGTTAACCCTCGTCTATGCACTTAGTGGTCTCTTCCAAAAACGCATAATATGTTTGTCAAGCATGGCCTCGCTTTTAGCAACAAGGAACATGGAAATCCACAATATGTTACTTAATTAACCTATCTAATAATTTACAAATCACTTATATTAAACTAAGTGCACTGATTATTTTACTTAGTTCATAAACCGTTTTTAAAAAATGCTATGATGTTTGCTTCTTTCCATTCAAAAGGAACCACTCACTCTTTTAATGACAAGTTGACCACCCTTCCAAGTGGAATACTAATTTGCTGTACTGTTTCCATTAGTAGTTTTGGAGGAATTTCATGTCTGCGTATTGTCATTAGTTGCCTTTATTTTCTTAGGTACCATTTCTGGGATTAATGCCCTAAATAGTCCGACTTAGCCTCCTAAAAGTGTGAACATAATAACAGTAATGCAGTTGCAGTAAAGTTACATTTATATACATTCGTTAAAACGAAACGTGTACGCAACACCCTCAATAGGAGGCACTTTGTATTAAAACTGACTGTATCATTATAACTACATTAATAAAGTTCACTATAATCAACATAATTAAATTACATTAAAATGAAAATAAATATTTTTATATATATTCAATTTGTATGTTTAAACATAACTGATAAAACATGTAAGTGTTTTGACAGTGTACCAAACACCATGGTATTAACGATTTTTTTATAGCGATATGTGATAGCCATTTGAAAGGGTAGCTCATTAAATGATTTCAGCGCATATGAAACCAGTAGATTGCCTGGTAGTAGCTTATTGCGCCAGTCGTTCAGCATTAGTATGAATACGAACTGCAGAAAACCCTCCTACGTAAAACCAGGAAACATAGTTTTGAGAGACCGTTTTTGGAATGTTCGGTAAGTTCGTGTACCATCAACTCTAACCAAATAAATTTGTCTGAATCCAGCACTTTTCAATTTATATATCATATATATATATATATATATATATATATATATATATATATATATACATATATATATATATATATATATATATATATATATATATATATATATATATATATATATATATATATATATATATATATATATATATATATATATATATATATATATATATATATATACATATATAATTGTCCTTGCCTTTGTATCTATTTCATCTTGATGTGCAATCCAACTTAAATTAGGTGATATAGTTACACCGATAACTTTTGATTGAGTAACTCTTTCAAAATCAGTCCCATTGATATAAATACACAGCAGATATTCAACATACGTTCTATCTTTTCGGAAACATAAAACCACTTATTTTGTCTTTCTCGTTATCGCTAGACCACTGCGCAGTAATATTAGCTGAATCCTGTATGAAAAATATTGTGCTTTAGTTGCATATTTCAAATGTTGTGATGTCATCAACGTATTTGTAAATATGGTAAGGTGTTTGTAAATAATTCATATGGACCACCCAATGTTTTCTTTCACAACATACGCAACACGACATATTCCGACTCCATGTAGCTCTTGAACCAAGTCTTTATGACATTCACGCAGGCAACGTCGTTCATGTGTGTCACAACGAGTAACTCATGTAATGTCTCAATATTCAGTGACCGAGCTTTAACATTCAAAAACCCTGGTAGGCTCCACCGCGAACTGTTCGTGAGCTTGACTAAATTGTCTGCATTCATACATGATGTTCTGTGCTGACATGCTACGACAACGGGTGACTACAGACCGAATGTTGAGCACTCAACTTTCAGTCCCTGGCTTGGCCGTGTTATTCCTGCTTCTTTCCTAGTGATGTTTGCTCTTGTGGCCCTTCTGACCACAGACAAAGCACGACACTGCATGATCATGTCGACATGTTTGGGTGACATTATTTGCCCACCACACTTGTTGCACTGGCCAGAAATACGCAACTATCCAAGATCTACGCTACGCCCTCATCAGCAGTTTCGGCGGCTTTCTGCCAGTAGGCATCAACGTATTGTGGCCCCCTGCGACGAGGGACGACTATCCGGAGCGTATCGGTCCTGTTTCGGTGGCCTTCTGCCAGTCGATCTTGATGAATTGCAGCCCCTCTACTAATAGAACCCCGTTGCGCTGCGTCTTCACGATGTTTACTAGCCGCTAGTGAGAGGTTACACATTAACCTTTTCTCACCGCAAGTAGAAAGATGGACACCGTCATTTGGGAAGGCTGACTTGTCGCAAGATCCATCGCGGAACAGGAAATTCTGGTCGTTGTCTACGAACCGAGCACCCGTGTCGCGACACTTATCTTTAATTTGTTTTATTTCCTTTGTCCTTTCATCGTGTGCCTCTTTTGCATCGGAGAAGACACTGCTGATCGTTACACTGCTGACGTTCTCCGATGCACTGCTGACGAGTTCGCTGAAGTCCTGCTTCACTTGACACATGTCTGCGTCACACATGACTACCTCGCTACAACCGATAATGAGTTCGTCAGTCTCTTTGCACACCTCACTCCGCTAGACAGCAATTAGTAAGTAGTTTGGCGTAACCCTGCATGTTGTATGCAAGGCCACCGGTTCATTGTCCGCAGTGGTGACCTTGTGGACGTCTCGTACAATCTTGTCATCAAACATGAAAACTCTGCTTGTCTTCCTTGCAATACTTGTTATTGCGGCATAGGATTTGCGTTCAGTAGGCGCCTGACTCAGATTTGCCAAGTCCCACAAGCTTCTTTTGTCATTCATCGCTCTGATTTCGTTACCATGATTGATTTTATTGCGAAGACATGCTACTTTTTCGACCAGAACACAGTTTTTATCCGTAATTGTATAATTTGCACTGCACTGCGCCTTCGCCACTTTGATTAATTCGGCATTGTTTTCTTTTTGTTGTAGCATTGTCTCTTCGACATTGGATACGTTATCCACCAGTTGCATGGAAACACTCCATACACCAATGATCACATCTGGCTGGCACAGGTGGCATTGTACCATGTTGTCCGTTTCCTTTACTTTATATTTGCACTGCGGAAAACAGAAAGTTGTGTTTGTCTTTTTTCCTCTCCATTTGCCTTTGTCACAGCTTTATGAGGTTTAGCTACCACGGTTAGTTGTGTTAATGAAAAGGGTTAAGTTTGCAAGCATGGCGTCAGTGACGGTGAACTCAAGCTCGTCGTGACTGTTAAGGCTTTCCGCCATTGATATGCTTGCCGTGCAAAAAAGGGTTTCCACCAAGCGTATCGCAGTCATCCCACCTCGCCTGCCGGTAGGTGGACCACGCCCTGGGATGAAACACTCGTGTTATGTTCATCAGCGAGACGCAAGCGGCACGGCGCGTGACAGCCGGCGAGTTACCCCAGTTGTTGCTATCGCTGACTACTGGTATCAATGTGCATTCAACTGTCACTGGGCGATATAGGTCCTTTCAAATGTCAATTGACATTAAAAATACATTTACAATTACACACCGATATTAGCATAGCGTGTTCTTCCAATTGGCCAGGGTCTGACCACGGCCTTTACTTTTTAACGTAGGATAATATCAGGTACCAAATATAAATAAACAACGCATGTAATTGTAGTTCAGAAGGCAAGCTTACAAAAAATTTCAACTTGTCATTAAAAGAGGATGATAGTGTTTATAAAAAGAGGCATATACCATACAATTATGCCTATTATGCCTATGTATAAACAATAGTTAAGCCTCAATTACTGAATACAAGCTTGGATACAACATCGTAAGAAGGATGTAGAAACAATTGAAGAAAGACTGACGAATGTGGTTTAACAACCCTAGGGGCAAGGCGGTTAAGAGGAGATGAACAGTCTTTAAGACACTGAATGGGTATTAAAATACTGATATAAATATTTGCTCTCACTCAACAAAGATAATATAACTAGAGGGCATCAGGCAACATTAGAAAAGGATCATTGTAGATTGGATATTAGGAAGTACTAATTCTCATACAGGACAATCAATTAATGTTCATGTAGATGCGTGCGTGCGTGGGTGCATGCCTGCGTACGTGCGTGTGTCGTTACTATGCCCGTGCGCACACGACCGGCTGAACGGTATTGTAATAATCAGCGGATAATCGTTTTTGGGCATGGATTATCTACGTCATATTAAACTATTTATCATGATATAATTACAGACTAATTAACCAAAACACTGTCTACACGCACTTGCTATGTCGGTATATTATTCAGAAGTAACTAAGCGAAAGAAAAAATCAAACTTCATCCTTGGACTTTTGGTCGATACATGTGCAAACCCTGAATTGATTCGAGGTTTGTAGAGTTTGGCTCGAGGGTGTGAACACAATCACGTGCGAGTGCCATCATGCCATCAAAACGTGATATTAAGATATTATTGTCTGGTTTACTATTAAAACATCATATATGTGAATGCTAAGTTTTGAATAGACATTGTAACTTAATTATGAAAAAATATGATAATGTTATTGTTGCTACACTTGTGTTTAATTTGTTATGAAAGCACCGAAAAAAGGGTAGGCGTCTTTCAGCGTTTGTCGCTTGCTACTCAATAATAACTAAGTGAGAAAAAAAAAATTAAAATGATTTGATGAAATCATAAAACTTATTTATT
>OY759261.1:7171660-7314160 GCA_963662155.1 Lamellibrachia columna | reverse complement strand
GTTCGTGTACTTTAACATTGGTAATTAATTCATTTTGAGAAGACAACATTAAATCCAACACATTCCCACCTATTTAGAAGGAAACAATCCCGTGTTACAAGTAGAAACTGATAGTCGTCAACCCCAACTCTCTCAAATGATTTCACATTGTATATGACTATGATTAAAATAACCATTCTGTAGGTTTTCGCCTTCCGCTTGTCCTACGATAAACTACTCCTATTGTTAAAGTTGAGTTTTGGTAACAACGTTACATCAAATTGCTTCCTCACAACTTGCTTAACCTTCCAGTGTTACTTCACATGATTGGATAGCATCTTTAATATATAAAATTACTTCTCTCTCGCCAATCCTTCCTATACATTACATATCCTGACAGTGCTAACTCAGAATCTACTATATCTTGATGTGCCCATGCTTCTGATGTTATCATAATGTCAAACTCGCTTTTTTATTTGCTATGTTCCTGGCATTTATACTTTCAAATTTACGTTAATTCTCCTAAATATTTGGTGAACACGTCTTTGGATGTGTATGTATACTCCTCTGAGTTATCTCTGTCAGTTCCCCTGCGCATATAGCTTAAATAATTTACGGTATATGTGCCCTTATCGAAGACCCTGACAAACGCACACTCAAGAAATGCAGCACATTTCTCTGTCAGATGAAGACCATCTCTCGTGAAAAGATTCTTATCTAAGAGAGAGAGAGAGAGAGAGAGAGAGAGAGAGAGAGAGAGAGAGAGAGAGAGAGAGAGAGAGAGAGAGAGAGAGAGAGAGAGAGAGAGAGAGAGAGAGAGAGAGAGAGAGAGAGAGAGAGAGAGAGAGAGAGAGAGAGAGAGAATTTGGCCCATTCAGAATGTTCCCACAGTGATTATGATAATGATATCAATCCTGTTCAAAACGTTTAAAATACAATTAATGTAGACCGTCCATACTATACATAGTCGCAATTTGGCTTCAAATTTATATAAATTAAAAGCAAGTCATCAGTAGTGGACACCATTAAGGAAGGCGTTGCAGTTTAGCTGAAATTACATAGAGGAAAACATATAATCACAAGATGTATACATAGGACTCCGAGATCAAATGTGGACATTTAATTACACCTTAGAAGTGCTACTACATGAAGTAAGCAACGTAACAAAATAAATATATTGATGTGGTTTTTACACTTTAAACCTTCCGAGATTCCGATACTGTACAATACTGCAGTCAAGAAAGAGCTGGAAGGAGAAAGAAGGGGGAGAGGGGGTGGAGGGAAGAGGAGTGCAATATCTTGATCAAAAGGGAGAAGAAAATAGAATGGTGGACGGAGAGGGACATGGAGACGGAGATGCAGAGAAAGAGGGAAAAGTAATGCTGGTTAAATTGCCAGCCGAGTCAGCTCAGATAACAAACTGTCCCAATGTTGTTGCTTCCCTTGCCTGTTGACTGAATGATTTGAAGCTTTGTGTCAAAGTCAACCCAACATGTCTAGAAGATTGATCGCATGTCGTTATTACAACTGTGCACGGATGACAGGTTGGACGGTAATTTAACTATCAGTGAATAATTGTTTGTTTTGGGGGGCGGGTTGGAGTATCTATTGCACTGTACTCTTTAACAATAGGTAATCACAGACTCAATAATTAAATACACTGTCTAAACGCTCTTGTTACATCAAGTTGTAACTAATACGTTGGCATATGATATGACTGAACGAGAGAAAATATAACTTAATCCATCGACTCGATTGTGTGTAATTAATATCGTGAATGTGTGTACGCGTAGGCGAGTTTGTACATGCCGTCAAACCAATAATACGTGTTATTATGATATTGTTGTCTGATTAACCATTAAAACATAATTTATGTGAATGTAAAGTTTTGGATAGACCGTGTAGATGAACACTGAAACCAAGTTCGAAAAACGGGTAGGCATATATCAGCATTGGTTGCTAGCTACTCAATAATAATTAATTGAAAAAGGAAATAACATTTGCAAATGAAAACGGAAATCATGTTTATTTAGTAACCTACATAACACTGAAAAGTGCAATTTCAGTACTACAGCCTTGATCTGCTGTGGCAACTGAATACTGCATTCCCAGTGAATATGCAAGAAAATCGACTGCATCAGTTCAAGTCAAGATTTCAGAAACAAAAATGCATTTATAAATAGAAATATTATATATATTCTGAAAGTACGATAATCAGCGAGTAAAATTAACCATATAATTTTATATTTCGTCGTCATGGTAACCAGCAATCCAAGATGGCCGCCACGATTTCAACGTTTTTGTAGTTGCTGAACGCAGTTGTATGCCAATGTAGGGTAGGGTGGGGCAAGGAGCCCCCCTTAAGGGAAAATGGGCGTAGTTATTCATACTCTTAACATTTTAACGTCCTTGTGCTGTCATACGATTGCCGTGTGGCTATGCTACGTATTACCAAAACATTAGTGACATTTGACAACATTAACTTTTTATAATCATTAATTAAATATATTTTCCAAATGGGGCGTCTTACCCCAGGCCTGGAGCAAGACGACCCCTTCTATGGGGCATGAAGCCCCCCGGGTCCCATTGTATAAAATACGAATATTGAAATGAAACAAACTCGCGATAAACGTGAAAATGGAGTGTATGTTTTATCTGATCCAAAACAAACAACTAACCTACAGTATTACGACACTCCTTCACAGTAAGATAATAGAAATTTACATGCAGTCAGGACAGTAATGACTGTCAGGTGAAATAACTGAAAAAGAATTAAAGTTATGTAACTGTATGCAACTGGCACCATCGTTCAGTCACTACCGGACTCGCAGTTTGGACATATGAAACATCGCAGTCCTGGCGTGCAATCTTTGTGTGCCCATTTCTGGCACAACTGACACTGCAACCACACCTCCCGAGATCTGCTGTTCACGAACGGCTCGCCGCAAATGACACACGACCAATCTTCCTCCTCAGTGCTGGTGCTGACGCGTCTTCTCTTTGGTTTATTCACTGCGTCCTTGTTTTTGTTGTTTGTCCCTCGTGACTTCCCCGTTGGCTTCGCCTTCCCCTTAGCTGACTCTTGATCAACAAGTTTGCGCTTGTAAGGAGACGAAGTCAGTACCGCGGCTGATTCGGCAACACGTGACCTCGGGCGTGGACGGGAAAGTTTTGGCCTTGGCGACAGTTCCTTTATGAGGTCACTGATCAACTCGTGTGTCAGTGGCAAGGCTGTTGACGATGCGGCGGTCGGCGGCGAGGCTGTTGATGATCCAACAGTCGATGGCAAGGCTGTGGATGATCCGGTGGTTGGCGGCAAGGCTGTCGATGATCCAGCGATCGGCGGCAATGCTGTGGATGATCCGGCTGTTGGCGGCAAGGCTGTTGATGATCCAGCAGTAGGTGACAAGGCTGTTGATGATCCAACAGTCGGTGACAAGGCAGTGGATGATCCGGCGGTTGGCGGCAACGCTGTCGATGATCCAACAGTCGGTGGCAAGGCTGTGGATGATCCGACGGTTGGCGGCAAGGCTGTCGATGATCCAGCGATCGGCGGCAACGCTATTGATGATCCAGCAGTCGGCGGCAAGGCTGTGGATGATCCAGCGGTTGGCGGCAATGCTGTCGATGATCCGGTGGTCGGCGGCAAGGCGTCCTCATCAGTAACCGCAGAGGCAACGTAGTCCTCATCGGTGAAGATGTCTGCGTCATATGGCCAAAGTCCACACGTCCGAAAGCCAACCACGGCTTTGTCTGGTGTGGCGGATCGCAGGAAGGCCTTTCCGCATATCGCTGCCATGTCGTATGCAGTGATTCTTCTTCCGGGATTGGCAACCATCCAGCTGTCAGCAGCTGCGTTGTACGCACTCTTCAGAGACTTGAAGTACGACCTGTCCAACGGCTGCATCTTATGTGTACAGTGTGGTGGCAGTGTGATTAAAGTAATCCCACCGCTCCTTGCATACTCTACTGCAGCCAGAGTCTTGTGACTGTGGTGGCCATCGAGGATTACGATCTGGGGTACGTTAACTGATGCGTTCGTGAAAGTAGCAAAATGTTCCAACCACTTCACAAACAGATCAGAGTCCGTCCCGCCGTTCGGACTGCAGTAGCCAACATATTGATACGGCGCACCTATCATCAGCGATGCCACCATTCTCTTCCTCGGAAAGATGAACATCGGTGGTAGATATGTGCCGACCGCGTTCATCCCGCAGATGACGGTGATGGTGGCGCCGCGCTCCCCGCTTGTCATTTTCCCCACCTGACGAACTCCTTTGGTGGCAACAATCTTGCCGGGCTTTTGAACATTCGTGACGCCAGTCTCGTCCATGTTCCATATTCTTGCTGATGCATATATGGACATATATACATCATATATAAGATAAAGTGATTTATTTACTTAAATTACATACATAAGGTAATATATGACATAGTGGTAGTAAACGTTTTCGGTCAAAAGGAATTAACAGCAGGATTTTAGCGTAAATTAGTACACACTGACTTCGTTGTTTTGTTACACAGTGTTCTCCATATTCGCTAGGTGGCAGGTTTTTTTTTCTCATGCGAGGTTAATAGAAGACACAGTTAGCAAGTATATTAGCCTAAAGTGTTCTTTTGATCACAAAAACAGCCTTATTCAAGGCTAACGTAGCAAACTAATTAAAACTAAATTGTATGATGGCGCCGTGCAAACGGCAGTTAAAGGCCACAAGGCACTTAATTTGTGGCAGTTGCAGTAACTGGGTGGACTTCGTCAAGTCTGGGTGCGAGAAGTCCTGGGCTGAGGTCCAGGCAGATAGTTTTAGTTTTGAGTGTAGGGGATGTACGAAGATGAAGGAACTAGAGGTGGAGTTGGAAGAGCTGAGGCTGCTCGTTGTGGCAATGGTGGGAAGGGAACAGGGGGGTTGTGCCAGTAGTTCCGGTGTGGGAACAGTAGATGATAAAGTGGGGAAAGACACAAGAGATGCTAGGGAGAGCTCACCGCAGCCTGGGAGGAAGCTGAGAGGAGGGAAGGTGACAGGTAGTAGGGAGACAGGACGTAAGGAGACGGGAAGGAAAGGAACGGGAGGGAAGACAACCGGAGTGAAGGAAAGGGGAGCAGGGGAGACAGGAGGGAAGGAGAAGGGAGTGGGGGAGACGAGAGGGAAGACAACCGGAGTGAAGGAGAGGGGAGCAGGGGAGACAGGAGGGAAGGATAAGGGAGTGGGGGAGACGGGAGGGAAAACAACCGGAGTAAAGGAGAGGGGAGTGGGAGAGACAAGAGCAAAGGAGTGGGAAGTGGGGGAGACAGGAGCGAAGGAGACAGGAGGGCAGGGGTCAGGACAGAATGTGATGGAGGGGATCGAACGGAAGAGTTATTCTGCAGCAGTGATAGAGGGGGTGAGGAAGAGAGCGAGGGTGTTTGTGGGGGATTCGATAGTTAGGAATACCGACAGAGTCTTAAACAAGGGAGATGATGTGGTGGTCTGCTTGCCTGGAGCCAGAATAGAGGCGATAACTGAGAGGGTAAAAACATCGTAGGCTCGGGTAAGGGTGGATCTGTTTTAGTACACGTAGGGACAAATAACGTAGAGAGGGAGGGTACAACTGCCATAGTTAGGAAATATAGGCAGTTGGTCAGAACACTAAAACAGACGCGGGTTGAGCAGGTAATACTGTCAGGGATTTTACCTGTAATGGGCAGGAGGGGTCACAAATATCGAAATTGTCGGGGGATGGCAATTAACATGTTAGTCCAGAAGTTATGTATGGAAGAGGAAGTTGGATTTGTGGATTTATGGGGAAGTTTTGTTGGGAGGGCTGACATGTACATGAAGGATGGGCTTCATTTAAGTGGAAAGGGGGCGGCAGTATTCGCGGACAAACTTTCAGCAGCAGTAGATAGTGACTTGGGTACAATGACAAATATTTTTGGAAGTAAACATTCTTTAAACTAGAAGTGCAGGGGGGTTACCTAGAGGTGTCTCAAGCAGAACAAGAGGCCACTAGTACAGATAAACCAATATCAAATCATCCGAAAAACATCTCTGAAAAAGGTTATATATGCGTATGTTTAAATGCAAGGAGCATAGTAAATAAGAAAAACGAATTAAACATTATGGTAGAAGATATTGACCCTCACATAATTGGTATAACTGAATCATGGGCCAATATAGATATAACAGATGCTGAATTAGGACTGACAGGATATGTAATGTTTAGGAAAGATCGAATAGGAAGAAGGGGAGTGGGAGTTATTTTATATGTTAAAGAATCTATTCAGGCTTATGAAATAAAACTAGAAAGGGAAGCAGATTGCGATGAAGCTGTTTAGTGCAAAAAGGAAATTCAAAATTAACTGTTGGATTAGTTTACCGAAGTCCAAACATAAACGAAGAGGACAACACAAAAATAAAAAACGCTATAAAGGAATTCTCTAGAGAGTACAGGGATTGAGGACCAACAATTTATATTTTTAATCCAGGATAGCTTTCTTACTCAGCACGTACTAGAACCAACCAGGGGAGAAAATGTATTAGATATAGTATTGTCATCACAAAAAGAATTAGTGGACTGAAACTTCCACAAAGGTAACTACAAAGATATGAGAAAATATTTAGCAAAGCTAGATTGGAATAACATGCTGATGAATAAGACCGCAATTGAATGTTGGAATATTCTAAAATATGAAATTGAGAGAATCATCGATAAATTTGTTCCCTTCCAAAAACAAGGAAAACGGTGTAGAAAGAAACACTTGTCAAAAGAGGCTATTAGAAAAATAATGCTAAAACAAACTATGTGGAGGGTTTATAGGCGTACCAGAAAGGAAGAAGACTATGCAAAATACAAAGAGGCACTTAATGCAGCTACAACTGAAATTAGACAATCTAAAAGAAGCTATGAGCAAAAACTAGCATGTAACATAAAAAATTACAGCAAGAGTTTTTATGTGTATGTCAGGAGTAAACAAAACGTACAAGACAAGGTTGGACCTCTAGAAGACTGTGCTGGAAATATAATATCACAGGGGTTTTTAATGGCGGAAGACCTAAATGGTTACTTCAGTTCAGTGTTTACCAAAGAAGATATTAGTTCATTACCAGTTGCTGATGCTAAATTTCAGGGAGCTAAATCTGACCATTTAGGTCCGTTAGTTGTAACTCCAGAATTGGTAGCTAAGAAAATAAAGGCAATGAAGGATAACAAATCACCGGGAGTGGATGGGATTCCTCCAAAATTACTAATGGAAACAGTAGAACAAATCAGTATACCACTTGCAAGAGTATTCAACTTGTCATTAAAAGAGGGAGTTGTTCCGTTTGAATGGAAATAAGCAAACATCATACCATTATTTAAAAAGGGTTCGAGAAATAAGTCAGATAATTACAGACCAGTGAGTTTAACGTCAGTGCTTTGTAAATTATTAGAACGGTTAATTAAAGACCATATGGTGGACTTCCTCGTTAAGCATAAATTATTAAATTCATCTCAACATGGATTCCTTAAAGCGAGGTCATGCTTAACAAATATGTTATGTTTTTTGGAAGAAATCACTAATTGGATAGACGTGGGATCGCCAGTAGATATTATCTACTTAGTTTTTCAGAAAGCTTTTGACAAAGTGCCACATCAAAGATTACTACTTAAATTAAAAGCCCATTGTACTAGGGATAGCATAACTGACTGGATAGAACAATTGCTGACTGACAGAAGACAACGAGTTGTAGTAGATGGAGAAGTTTCAAATTGGAAATCGGTTTTGAGTGGTGTACCTCAAGGATCAGTATTAGGACCTATATTATTCTTAATTTATATCAATGACTTGGACGACAGTGTAACAAGTAACGTACTGAAATTTGCGGATGACACAAAACTATTTAGAAAAGTTAATACTGATGGTGATAAACAACATTTACAAAACGATCTAGACAGATTAGTGAAACGGTCTGAGAAATGGCAGATGTTGTTCAATTTTGGGAAATGTAAATGCCTACATACAGGACATGGGAACTTGAATGTAAACTATAAAATGGGAGATACTGTTCTGGGTACTACTGTAAAAGAAAAGGACTTAGAAGTTACAATAAGCGCTGATATGAAAGTTTCAGAGCAGTGTGGCATTGCAGCTTCAAAGGGTAATCAAATTCTTGGATTGATTAGAAGAAACATAACATACAAGGGAAAAAAGTTCATTATACCTCTGTATAAAGCAATAGTTAGACCTCATTTAGAATACTGTATACAAGCATGCAGCCCATATCGTAAGAAGGATATAGATACGCTTGAACGCATACAAAGGAGAGCAACTAAAATGATTCCAGAACTGATAGACCTTAGTTATGAAGAACGCCTGAAAGAATGTGGTTTAACAACTCTAGAGACAAGGAGGTTAAGAGGAGATCAGATTGAAGTTTTTAAGATATTGAATGGGTATGAAAATATTGATAGAAATATGTTTTTCTCACTCAAGAAGGATAGCAGAACTAGAGGACATGAGGTAAAATTAGTAAAGGATCAATGTAGATTGGACATCAGGAAGCACTCGTTCTCACAGAGGACAATAAATGAATGGAACAAATTGTCTACAGATTGTGTAACTGCTAGCAGCGTGAATATGTTTAAAAATAAGGTAGACACATATCTCATGAGGGCGGGTTATAAGTAGATGAACATTGTTGGACTCTCGATAAGCCAATGGCTTCCTTGTCCACTTGCCATCTGGGCCTTTGGCTTGGATGGCAAATCTTGTTAAATCTTGTTCTTGTTAAATATCCAGCTGTGATCTAAACAGTTCGAAGAAATGGTGTACCTTTGGTCGGTTGAAACCGACAGCTCGCGTAATGTGGTCGCGGAGAGTGCGTTCGGCGGTGGTAGGTAATGCTGGCTTCTTCGGCCCAAGCGCAAGGGCGCCGCGAGTAAAGACCCTGCTGTCACGGTGTCTTCGCAACGTACGCGTGGGGATGTTATACAGACGACTGACTGTCTTCAGCGGCTGCTCTTCCAACGCTAAAAGTGCAGCTTTCTGCGTTTCATCACCCGTTCCGTCTTTCGCTTGTATGTGCGAACCATGTCTGAACAAAATTACGTGTTCATTAAACAAGCAATCTGCATACTTCATACAGGTCTGCAAATATTATGTTCGATAAGTTGTGAAAGACATTCCGCACTGACCGTATGATCTGAACCTTAAAAACATTGCCTACATAGTAATTGAGCAATACTGTGCACTACGAATTACCACCACCGCTATACAAAACAATATACAACATTTCCATTACCTACTCACGATTATACGTTGACCAAATCACGTGGGGCAAGACGCCTCCTCTGCGGGGCAAGACGCTCTCGGGGGTGTCTTGCCCCGCACTGTAAGGGGGCTTCTTGCCCCCAGCATGCATTATTTATACAAATTTCAATTCCCGCGCTAATACTCATTATCGCCTGTTTTTGTAAAAAAATTAATGAAGCTATATGCACTAATGATGAATATAACAACAACTAGCATAACAACAAGCATAATCTGTATGTTTCAGTAAAACATTACAAACACAAAAATATTACATCAAACATGCAGGAAAACTTAAAATACATATATTTAACTAACCGTGTTTTTTGCCTGCGTGTGCTTTCGGACAGAGTAGACACTAGGTGACAGCATTGCTTTCGTCCAACAGAGACAGGCATCACGCACGTATAATCTTGAAAATACAAGGGCGGCTTCTTACCCCACGGGGGCTCCTTGCCCCACCCTACCCTACATATGTAATGTAAACTATTCATGTTGATCATGCTACAGGAGTGTACTATGATATAAAATACAATATAAAGTACATTTTGTGGAGTATGTGAAAGTGAAAAAACAAGTTACTTATCTGTTTTAAATATATATGACAGAAGTGTTCATCTGTATATTTGCTAACACATTCATCGCTACTGGGCCGATTCCAATCAAACTTTTAATTTTGACGGATCCACATACACTTTTTTTCTTCTTACAAAAATTAAATTACGCATCATCCAGCATTGATAGTACAGTGCCCAGCTCATCATCAGCGTTTACACCGTCACATTCATCCGAGTAGCCATCGAAACTACTTCCGCTGTCGGTATCTGTTTTGCATCCGGCTTGGTCGCTTATTTCGCTAACATCATTGTTGTTTCGATCGTCAGCATCCGACTAAGATTCGTCGCTAAAACTATTAAATAATCCGTCCAAAACATACGGCGGTAAATCGTCAGTTGAAGTAAAGCCGTCCGCCATTGCGGCCATAGCAGATTGTGATAATCCATCATTAAAAAACGCGAAAAACTCCGTAAAATGATATTGAGCGATAATAAACGATTGCCGCTACCGAATAGCTAATTCATTCGCCTTGACAACCTTATATAACAAGTGGCTCCACTTAGTGGATAATTATGAGTAAAAGCGATTTAAATGGTGAACGTAGCCAATGCCGGTATACCGGCCTATCGTACTGTAGCGTCACACACCGCGAGGCCGGTATACCGGCTTGTCGTTCTGAAATGGTTAAAATAGGTGTCAAAAACATATATCCTTTGAGTGAACAAGCATCAAAAAAGGATGTTTGTTTGCACCAGTCGTCATTCCGATACCCCATTCCATCAATAGTTAAGAATTCCCTGCTCATCTAGTTTAAATAACTAGAGTTACCCATGCTATGGTCAATCGTTCTTTGCAGTTCTTCTGTAAAACATGCCGCCGCCATTCCGTTTAGTTTGAGCTCCTCGCATATAAACTGGTTTACTCTCCCCCACACATATACGAATCCAACTCTCTCTTTCACGCTGCTGAACTAGAGCGTTGAATAGGCGTGGCTCACTTCGCATCCAATGTCTCACAAATGAAGTCGACCGCGAACCAAGGTCGTACTGTGACGCAATGTTATATATTTATATATATCATCAATTGACTGCGTCACAATACGCACAGAGTTCGCGGTCGACATCATTTGTGAGACACTGGATGTCACGTCTTTCAGAGCTCTGTCTTCAACCTGCTGTCCCACTCGTCGTTGCTGTCGTCCGTTGGCGCGTCTATTCCAAGCTCGTCGGCCGATGCAACTATGTTAAAACACATTGTCTCTGTGTGTATCGTTGGATATACAACACTCTTGTGCAGCCAGTCAGCGTAAGTCCTTCACAATACGCCGTTTTGTTTTACTTGATTATTCTACTTGTGTTCGTGCTAGATTATAACTAAATTTGCATGCCAACCTTTTCAAATTAATACGTTATATAACTATAGTAATTTAATTAATTGTCTCTCGTTAACACTTCACCATGTGTATTCTGTTAACGGTATAATGTATTCCTTTACTACACGTAGATAATTCCATTAGTGTCTACGCTTGGAACAGTACCATCTCTCTCCCTCTCAGTTTCGGTTGCGACTGTTACTGCTCGCTTGGTTCACGTTGCATGAATCTCTTCCAGGTTTGTCTTTCTTCGGCAAGTGAGAATCACTAACTGACATTTATGGTTATTTTCGTCAATGTTTGCATTACTACATCTTTGAATATACGTGTGATGCGACTTGTTTCTACCTTTCGACAATTTGAAGTACAACATTTCTTTCTGAAGTAAGTTTTCATTATATTCGAGCCACCTGATTTGTCTGTCTCATATGCACTTGTTCGGGTGTTTGCTCATTTGAGTTTGCTCTTATTGGGTATGCGAATATTCCACGTTATATCCATGTAGCACCAGCAAGGCATGCCGTTTCCTAACATACTTTTTGTACGACTCCATGAAACCGTTTCAGTTAAAGTAGCATCTTGAGAAACTAAACCCTGGGCAAAATCAAAAGAATCTCGCATTTGTCAAGACGTTGCGTTGAAGAGATACATATTGTATGACAGTGGAAATCTTCAGCAGACTTAAATGGCCGAAACATAGGCTTCATATACCATAGCTAAGCATGTAGCCAAGAACAAGAAGATCCACACCACTGGAGAAACTCTAATCAAGCCGTGTATGCTTGACTGCGAGAAACTCGTCCTCAGTGAATATGCAGTCAACAAACGACTGATGTAGGGAACCTCTCTCAGCTCATTGTTCTTGTTCGGTATGTTGACGATCAAAATATCAAAGACGACTTCCTGTTTTGTTATCCACTGAACACAACACATCAGGCAGAAGGAATTATGGATCTAGTGTTAACCTTGTTTGATGCAGAAGGCCTTCAGTGGAAGGATCTTGTTTGAGTGTGAACAGATGGTGTCCCGAACATTGTGGGTCTCGTTCAGGATTATTGTCACTCGTCAAACGTAAGAATACTGCAGTGGCCGGAATACACTGCATTATTCACAAAAAGGCCTTCGCTTCCCAAATGCTGCCGGTAGCCCTGCGTTCTCACTTGGAAATGGCGGTCAAAATGTTCTATTTCATCAAAGGTTCAGCCTTGAACACTCGATTCTTCCGGGAGCTGTGTGATAATATGGATACTCAACATCAGGTTCTTCTATTCTATTCTTCTACTCATATCCGTTGGCTGTCGAAGGGAAATATGCTCATACGATTATATGCGTTACATGAGTGCGGGCTTTCCTGGCTGAGTAGAGAAAGGATTAGGCGTTGTTAAAAATGAATATGCTAAACTGTCAGACTCATTTGGCATGCTTAGTAGACACCTCCGAAGCTCTAGTTCAACCCGGAAATTGCAGGGTAGTGATACCAAAATCATCATTCACACAAACTGCATTAAAGCAACTATCGTAAAACTGTAGCTCTGGGAAAGGAGAATTCAATATGACCTATTACCGATTCACAGAAGTCATTGGTGATGATCCCATCGAACAGATGCTCAAAGGCAGAATCACTTAGCACCTTATCTCACCAAGTGATGAATTCCAACGCTATTTCCCAGACATAAACACATATGAAATTGGCATGACACTGACACGGAATCAATTCAAGCGCCAGGTGGACGATGTCCCTGTCGAGCTCCAGGTGGACGATGTCCCTGTCTCGAGCTCCATATGGAAGATGTCCCTGTCGACCTCCATAAGGACGATGTCCCTGCCGAGCTCCAGAAGGACGATGTCGCTGCCTAGCTACAGGTGGACGATGTCCCTTTCGAGCTCAAGGAGGACGATGTCCCGGCCAAGCGCCAGGTGGACGATGTCCCTGCCGAGCTCCAGGTGGACGATGTCCCTGTCGAGCTCCAGGAGGACGATGTCCCTGTCGAGCTCCAGGTGGACGATGTCCCTGTCGAGCTCCAGGTGGACGATGTCCCTGTCGAGCTCCAGGAGGACGATGTCCCTGTCGAGCTCCAGGTGGACGATGTCCCTGTCGAGCTCCAGGAGGACGATGTCCTTGTCGAGCTCCAGATGGACGATATCCCTGCCGAGCTCCAGGTAGACGATGTCCTTGTCGAGCTCCACGTGGACTATGTCCCTGCCGAGCTCCAGGTGTACGATGTCCCTACCGAGCTCCAGGTGGACGATGTCCCTGCCGAGCTCCAGGTAGACGATGTCCTTGTCGAGCTCGACGTGGACGATGTCCCTGCCGAGCTCCAGGTGGACGATGTCCCTGCCGAGCTCCAGGTGGACGATGCCCCTGCCGAGCTCCAGGCGGACACGATGTCCCTGTCGAGCTCCAGGAGGACGATGTCCCTGTTGAGCTCCAGGTGGACGATGTCCCTGTCGAGTTCCAGGAGGACGATGTCCTTGTCGAGCTCCAGATGGACGATGTCCCTGCCGAGCTCCAGGTAGACGATGTCCTTGTCGAGCTCCACGTGGACGATGTTCCTGCCGAGCTCCAGGTGGACGATGTCCCTGCCGAGCTCCAGGTGGACGATGTCCCTGCCGAGCTCCAGGCGGACACGATGTCCCTGTCGAGCTCCAGGAGGACGATGTCCCTGTTGAGCTCCAGGAGGACGATGTCCCTGTCGAGCTCCATGTGGACGATGTCCCTGCCGAGCTCCAGGAAGTGGTGCACAATTCTTCAGTGAATTATGAGTTCAGATTCAGAGACCTAAATGAGTCATTGTTGAATATGCACCCCTTATACCCAGGGCTTAGCAACAACGCCATTCATTTGCGGATCCCATTTTCCTCGACATACGTATGAGAGACGGGCTTTTCTTGCCTGCTGGCAAAGTCTAGAAGCAGGATCAAAGTTGAATGTGATCTAAGGTGCGCTCTGTCAGTCACGGGACCACAGATAACAGAACTTGCTGCAAAAAAAACAGGGACAATGATCTATATGAGCCTCATTGGTGACTTTCGTGGTGGCCGTGATTTTCGTACTGTTGTAATGTGGCATGTTTTCTTTGAAGAATATAATGATTGTCACACTCGAAAGACATTGCTTTTTGCCATTTATGACGTGTGTGTTAAATATATAGTTCATATCAGTGAGTATGGAAGGATAACATGATTTTTTTTAAAGTCGGGAACAACGTTTTAAAATATGGGCTTACTGTCATAAATTGTCTAATTTCAGTCGTAGCTATTTAATTTAATTTAATTTTTGTAATATGTGCAGTCTTCATCCTGTGCGGTACGCCTGTAAGCTATCCACATAGTTTGCTGATACACTATTTTTTATAATAGGTTTGTTTTGACAAATGTTTCTTCCTAGACCTAGTTCCTTGTTTTTTTTCAAGGATACATATTGATCAATGATACTCTACATTTAAGATTTTAGAATGTTCCAACATTCAATTGCGGTCTTATTCCTCGTCATGTTATTCCAATATAGTATTGTAGCATAGCTTTATTTATATATATATATATATATATATATATATATATATATATATATATATATATATATATATATATATATATATATATATATATATATATATATATATATATATATATATATATATATATATATATATATATATATATGTATATATATATATATAATATATATATTTATATATATATATATATATATATATATATATATATATATATATATATATATATATATATATATCTCTCTCTCTTCAACGCAATCTCTTCAACGCTACGTCTTGAAAAATGCGAGATTCTTTTGATTTTACCCCGGGTTTAGTTTCTCAAGATGCTACTTTAACTGAAACGGTTTCATGGAGTCGTTTTTTTAGGATTTCGTGGCAAACTACACATTGCGGTAGAACAGTGCATATGTTTCGCGAAATAAGTAAGAACATTATAGACCAGTGAGATTAAAATTAGTGATTGGTAAATTATTAGAAAGGTTACTTAATGTTCGCATGGAGAACTTCTTTGATAGCCATACATTATTATGTACATATCAACGTGATATGCGAGGTCATGTTTTAAATATATGTTATGTTTTTTTAGAAGAAATCACTAAGTTGATAGACGAGGGATCACCAGTATATAGTATATACTTAGATTTTCAGAAAGCGTTTGACAATGGGCCACATTAAAGATTACTACTAAAATTAAACGCACTATTGACTGGATAGAACAAGGGCTGAATGACAGTGTACAGCGTGTTGTAGTAGATTGGGTGTTTTCACATTGGAAGGCAGTTTTTTGAGAGGGGTACCAAAAGGATCAGTATTTGGACCTGTATTATTATTCATATATATATTAATGTCTTGGACTATAATGTAACAAACAACGTGTTGAAATTTGCTGATGACACAAACGTGTTTAGAAAAGTTAACACTGATGGTTAAAAGCAACATTTACAAAACGATCTAGACAAATTAGTGAAATGGTCTGAGAAATGGCAGATATTGTTAAATTTTGAGAAATGTAAATGCCTACGCACAGGACATGGAAACTTGGATATAAACTATATAATGGGATATACTGTTCTGGATACTACTGTAAAAGAAAAGGATTTAGGTTTTACAATAAACGCTGATATGAACATTTCTGAGCAGTGTGGTGTAGTGAACTAATATATTCTTTGGTAAACACTGAACTGAAGTAACCATTTAGGTATTCCGCCTTTAAAAAACCCTCTGATATTATATTTCCAGCACTGACTTCTAGAGGTCCAACCTTGTCTTGTACGTTTTGTTTACTCCTGATATATGCATAAAAACTGGTGTCATTTTTTATGTTACATGCTAGTTTATGCTCATAGCTTCTTTTAGATAGTGTGATTTCAGTTGTAGCTGCATTAAGTGTCTCTTTGTAATTTGCATAGTCTTCTTCCTTTCTGGTACGCCTATAAACCCTTAACATAGTTTGTCTTAACACTATTTTTATAATAGTGTCTTTTGACAAGTGTTTCTTTCTACACCGTTTTCCTTGTTTTTGGAAGGGAACAAATTTATCGATGATACTCTCAATTTCATATTTTAGAATATTCCAATATTCAATTGCGGTCTTATTCATCAGCATGTTATTCCAATCTAGCTTTGCTAAGTATTTTCTAAAATCTTTGTAGTTACCTTTGTGGAAGTTTCTCTTGTACGTTTTCTTATTTTTACTTTCTGATTTTACATTGATGTCAAAATGTGTTTGATTATGTTTTCTGTTACCCAATGGTTCAAGTATTTTTACAATGTCCTCTAATTACTTTTGTGATGACAAAACTATATATAATGCATTTTCTCCCCTGGTTGGTTCTAGCACGTGCTGAGTAAGAAAGCTATCCTGGATTAAAATTAGAAATGGTTGGTCCTCACTCCCTGTGCTCTCTAGATAATTTCATTGTATGTGTCCATGGCTAAAATATCCCATTATGATACATTCCCCTTTACTAACTTCCTTTATAACGTTTTTTATTTTTGTGTTGTCCTCTTCGTTTATGTTTGGACTTCGGTAAACTAATATAATAGTTCATTTTGAATTTCCTGAAACAATTTTGCATCAAACAGCTTCATCGCAAGCTGCTTCCCTTTCTAGTTTTATTTCATAAGCCTGAATAGATTCTTTAACATATAAAATAACTCCCACTCCCCCTCTTCCGGTTCGATCTTTCCTAAACATTACCAATCCTGTCAGTCCTAATTCAGCATATGTTATGTCTATGTTGGCCCATGATTCATTTATACCAATTATGTGAGGGTCAATATCTTCTGCCATAATGTGTATTTCGTTTATCTTATTTACTATTCTCCATGCATATAAACATACGCATCTATAACCTGTTTCATAGCTGGTTTTTTTCGGACGATTTGATATTGGTTTGTCTGTACTAGTGGCTTGCTTGTTCAGCTTGAGACACCTCTAGGTAACCCCCTGCACTTCTAGTTTAAACAATGTTTACTACCAAAATATGTATCATTGTATCCATGCCACTATCTACTGCTGCTGAAAGTTCGTCCGCGAATACTGCTGCTCCCTTTCCACTTAGATGAAACCCATCCTTCATGTACATATCAGCCCTCCCAACAAATCCAACTTTCTATTCCCTACTTAGCTTCTGGACTAACATGTTAATTGCCATCCCCCGGCAATTTCGATATGTGTGACCCCTCCTGCCCATTACTGGTAAAATCCCTGACAGTATTACCTGCTCATCCCGCGTCTGTTTTAGTGTTCTAACCAACTGCCTATATTTCCTAACTATGGCAGTTGTACCCTCCCTCTCTACGTTATTTGTCACTATGTGTACTAAAACAGATCCACACTTACCCGAACGTACGATGTTTTCTACCTCTCAGTTAATGTCTCTATTTTGGCTCCAGGCAAGCAGACCACCACATCATCTCCCTTGTTTAAGACTCTGTCGGTCTTCCTAACTATCGAATCCCCCACAAACAACCTCGCTCTCTTCCTCAACCCCTTTATCACTGCTGCAGAATAGCTCTTCTTTTCAATCCCTTCCATCACATTAGGTCCTGGCCCCTTCCCTCCTGTCTCACCAACTTCCCTCTCCTTCGCGCTTGTCTCTACCACTCCCCTCTCCTTCACTCCGGTTGTCTTCCCTCCCGTTCCTTTCCTTCCCGTCTCATTAAGTCCTGTCTCCCTACGACATGTCACCTTCCCTCTTCTCAGCTTCCTCCCAGGCTGAAGTGAGCTCTCCCTAGCATCTCTCTTGTCTTTCCCCACTTTATAATCTACTGTTCCCCCACCGGAATTACCGGCAAAACCCTTCTGTTCCCTTCCCACCATTGCCACAACGAGCAGCCTCTCATCTCTTCCAACTCCACCTCTAGTTCCTTCATCTCCGTACATCCCCTACACTCAAAACTAAAACTATCTGCCTGTACTGCAGGCCAGGACTTCTCGCACACAGACTTGACGAAGTCCACCCAGTTACAACAACTGCCACAAATTAAGTGCCATGTGGCCTTTAACTGCCGTTTGCACGGCTACATCATACAATTTAGTTTTAATTAGTTTGCTACGTTAGCCTTGAATAAGGCTGTATTTGCGTTCAAAAGAACACTTTAGGCTAATAGACTTGTTAACTATGTCTTCTGTTAAGCTCGCATGAGGAAACAAAACAACGAAATCCGTGTGTACTCGCCAAAATCCTGGTGTTAATTCCTTTTTACCGAAAACGTTTACTACCATTATGTCAGATATTACCTTATGTATGTAATTTAAGTAAATATATCACTTTGTCTATATATATATATATATATATATATATATATAATTATATGTGTGTGTGTACACGATATTTCGATGCACCAGTTTAATCACTCCGCTACATATGTCCGTGTAAGTCTCAAAATGTAACTATACGTCAACATCATACATTACTATTATTATTTACTAAATTTAATGTGTACACATCAACACAACATTTTATAAAAAAGCATTCTTTGGTCAATTGAAATATGTTTGGATATATCACACTTATTACACTAACGAGGTGTGCATATGTTGCATGTCCATGTTTATGTATTCCTTACGTCCTTAACATTAAGCATTGTTGGATAGGTAAACATGTATCAATCAAACATTATCTACGTGAGACACATCTGTATTAATCATATATGCGATGTATGGAGGTTGGATCTATAATGTCTCGCAGAGGGGCAGATCACTCGAAGTTATAACGCTTCGTTTAGAAATATCTACCTGATTCAGCAATATTTAGAAACACTATAGTACAAAATATAACTCAGTAAAAGTGATCCAATCAATCTTTATTCGTGGTCGTCCTACATGTGACAACCGATTGTTTGTACACCAAAATAAGCAACATATATCACATGCGTTCGTGCATGCCTATATGTGCATGTGTGTGTGTGTGTGTGTGTGTGTGTGTGTGTGTGTGTGTGTGTGTGTGTGTGTGTGTGTGTGCGTGCGTGCGTGCGTACGTGCGTGCGTGCGTGCGTGCGTGCGTGCGTGCGTGCGTGCGTGCGTGCGTGCGTGCGTGCGTGCGTGCGTTCGTGCGTGCGTGCGTGCGTGCGTGCGTGCGTGCGTGTGTGTGTGTGTGTGTGTGTGTGTGTGTGCGCATACATGTAAGTACAGTACGTGTGCGTGGCAGAATGGAACTTATGATGACAACTACAACATTCATGCGTGATGTACTTCACAAAGAAGCAATTTTGTGAAGACGCTACCAATGAGCATGTATCGGCCGTAGTGGACAGCGATACTTGACGCAGAGATTTGTCGTCCGTCGTTATAGTACACCTGCGCAATGTCTGTCACTTTGGAGTCTTCGGACAACGTCAGCCGAAGCACCTGCGCCGAGATACATGACGTGTCATTATAATCATATAATTAACACTTTCAATATATTATGAAGATAGAAAGAACCATAATTGAGATCCTGGTGGAACATACGAAAAACACAGGATAACTAAGTTGACAGCGGAAAGAGGACGAACAGATGACGACGGGAATTCACAGATGACGAATTGTAGCAGACACAGTTATCGTCTCGTGTATGACACATATATCAATACAGAGGGTCTACTATTTCCGAATGCAAACACACAACCATACGACATATCCGAACCCAGATTAACTCAAATGCATATGCACACACACGCATGCACGCACGCATGCAAACACGCCCGCACATACACGTACACATGCATATCACACACGTGCACGCACGTGATTCAATTACACTGATATGAAATGCCGGAGGTATTATACACGGAGAGGGAAGGCAGTGGTATTGAGACAGCGGATATCGTCCTCAATAAAACATTCTGGTGCATAATTGAAATACAACTGCCGAATATATATTGCCTAGCACTGAATCACTCTCTCTTACCACTAATACGCGCCGATTAAGTGATTCACCTGCTTTATAGAATAAAATTCACCTGCTTTATACAATCATATTACTGAATCTATCACGCCGAGTTCATTGTACCTGCGAAGGCGAACTGGCCGTGTGAGGCGGCGTCGCGTGGTTCATCAGCGCCTGGCCGTCCGGGTGCCCCGCCACCCACAAGTTTCCAGTAACCACGTCAACATTGATGTTTCCGACAAACATTTCCAGCTGCACTACCTGAAACACACAAACTATCTGTCTAACTGATTGACTGACTAATTGTGTAATTATATCAATAATTAGCTAACTGACTAAAGTCTAATGTGATACCAATCGACTTTAGATAATAACAAGTTGAAAACGGAAACGCCATACATTATCGGGTTCTAGACGGCGATATATATATATATATATATATATATATATATATATATATATATATATATATATATATATATATATATATATATATATATATATATATATATATATATATATATATATATATATTACATAGCTGCCAAGTCCACCGCTATGTCTTCCATATTTACATATTTGTACGATCTATAGCATTATTCCATCTAAAGCCTTATTTGATCAGGAGGGAAACCCCCTTCCACACTCGCGTCGCGACCACGGCGCGAAACCTTCATCTATCTTTCTCATACCATAAAAAGCGGTAGATATCCGGTTGCTGTGCAATGCTAGTTGCCACCTGGATATCATGAAAGGCGAGTTGTCACTGTCACATTGAGAAGTGGATCCAACAAAGGAACTGTCAACCATACAACATACATTATCATGTCCCACATTTTATAATACAATTGAGAAAGCTTGTTAGGTTATTCGAAACAGTTTGGGAACAAAACGAAGCATCAATACATGGAAGTTCCCAGCAAAGTGTTAGGAATGGTGGCTATGGACAGAATAAGAGATTGAGTTTATGATGGTTTGTGAGATTAACTAGCAAGCTTCATAAAAAGAAATATAGTTGAAATATATTCTTTCTGCGAAATATAATAAAGCAGGTGGCGGAGCTGCAGACAACTTTATACATTACTTTCGTCGACTTCGAAAATGCCTTTGCTTCATTGTACATAATGAACCTTTGTAAAATCATGGAGAGCTACGGAATCTCACACAGGATAATCTAAGTGATTGATATCTTAGTCGCGGACAATGAATATGCAATGTTAGATGAAGTCAAGACGAGAAGACGGTGCTGGATTGGTCACGAGAAAACTAAACTGTCGAAAAACAATAGCGCAAAAAATACAAGAACTTGGGTGGAAAACATTGGCTGAAGCCAAACAGATGTAAAAAGAAATGGAGAAGGATTGCTATTTTATGGATAACTCTAACCGAAGAGTATATGTAAATTAAGGTAATGGATATGTTTCACCCATATTGTTGTGAAAAATGCAACAGTTGTAAGCAATCAGTGTTGTGCATGTACACAAATAACCGAGACACGTTTGGGAATGGTTGACGACAACAGTTGTACTTTTGAGAATAATTGACAGGTAACTTACTAAAACTAATATTGTGATTGGCTGTAAAATTGTCACGAGTTAAAAGTAACTCTAAGAGTCACAGACAACCGTCGCGTTTATGGCACAAATACCTTTTCACACGCCTTACCTGCGTCAATGTCAAACTGTTGTCCGATTCCCTGATGTAAACGCTCACACGTTTCCCTCCTAACTCCGACATGTATACGTACCTGTAACATGTGGCACCAAACTTAATACGTCACTTCTCACTAAAAAGTTAGATTTTTCAACATGCTCAGTTACGTCAATTCTACCTTCAATGACAGTCAGCGATGAGCAACATGAAACACCAGCAATGAATGCAACTAACAATTTGTGGTATTATCATAACCTGACATTTGCTGATGGTCGAAGGGTTCGGCTGTTCGGTCCGATCCTTATCAATTATTTTATATCAATATATTTCGATAATGTTACGAATGCCATGCGAAAAATCGCATTCAAGGGAAGCGACAGTTGTAGTTTTTGGTATATGCACTTGTAAGTGTTGCTAACATGACCATTTATAAATACAATTAAGAATATCCCACCAGTAGTTTTCTAGGAAAACCTTGTTGAACTCTCAGCATCTCAATTTCATGGGCAACGTCATATTAATCGATAATCCAACGTCACGAGTGTTGAAATCTAGCAACATTCGCTCGAGAAATTAAAACACTTTTGTATACACCTATTCCTATTCATTTTATTAGGTTTTGGCCATGATTTGGTTTTGAGTAAACTGGCATCGTTTAGTACGTCACGCGAAGTCTGTGTAAACTGATTTTCGTGGAATGAGCTTATCGGCCGTGTTGGATAACATAGCCCTCGGTCAACTGGAGAGATGACCGGAATTTTCTAATTTTAAAAAACGTTCGAGTAAACCCAAACCATAACTTTTGTGTCGTTTTAATGATGGGCAACTCGGGATTGAAAACAATGCTGTAGACACCTACTTGCCATCCGGGGAAGGGTTTATACTATTCGGGCTGCTAATTCCTCGTAGGAGAATGTGCCCCATCCTGCCATCGTAGAAGCCGACATTGCCAACACTGAGACCACTCATTAACTCCTCTTTAAAATCGAGTTTGTAGTAGTTGGTGAAGTAGAAACTGTCTTCTCCCGTCACCAAGATGTCATTGACGCTGGTGGTGCACATGAAAATACCAAAAACGTTGATATATCCATTCAATTTGTTTAAACATTCGAAGAGCCCCCATATATACAGCATCTACAATTTTTAATAGCCCCAGTAAAAAGAGTCCGAATGAAATCGACAGTGTAGCTATCAATAAGGAAATGACTCATAACATTTTAAAATATTTTCGACATTAAGCTGAAATCGATTGCAGTCCATTTATAGCACGTATCCGCTTACCAAACATGTTGACATAGTAACTACTTATAGATCATTTACAAGGCATTGGTTAATGTTGACTAACGACTTGGATTTTTAGAAACACTGACTGCTTGATTGTCGGGTCACGGTATGTTCGGATGTGGCACAACTGTCGTCTCTTCTCGTCGTACCGAAACATCTCCACCGTATCTTTTCCATTCACGCTAACGTTGACAACAAATATGTAGATCACGTCTGAACAAAATTAATAGAATGCGTCATGACCAACGAAACAAAAAGTTAATGCAACTGTCACATGTTGACTGAGAATATTCGGAGCGACTTCAGGGGACAATAAATTACAACCCATTAAGGAATAAATGAAACGAAATAATCATACGTACATGTTTAATATCCGGATATATGGCGCTACATAAATAACAATTATTATTATTTGGTGCCCGAGGTGCAAGCCGTCTAGGAGAAAAAAAGTTAACATACAAGCGTAAGCTATATCGATTATAGTTATTATTTCTTAAACGACGGGATGTTAACGGTGACATATGTCCGCAGCCAAATACATTACCGAAGAAAATAACCTATGTTCCATAAAATCTTACTTGTGTTGCAGTCTCTCCAAATGCTGAGTCCCAGAGGAGAGAATGTGGATCTGTCGAGGTCGCCTACGATGTCGAGCGCGTGGACCCCACGTCTGGGCTTCTTGAAGTCAAACAGCAATATTTCGCCCCGATTCTGTGCTTCATAGCCCTGTCCAACAAGAAAGAAAGTTTATGTTAAGGAAAACATTATTTCGTTGTGTCTCTCTACTACTGCCTAAACGTGTTTCCAACTATCGTCGTAGCCGTCGCCGACTTAAGTATAACATCGTATTTGCAATAACCAAAGCAAACGGCCGCAAGAACTTACCGATGTGATGAACGCCAGTCCATTCGGTAGCACCTGGATGTCTTCAGAGCCTTTATCTAGCAGACACGAACACAAATTTTGCCGAAGCTGTACTAGGTTTGATACCGTTTATACAACATTGAAATAGCAAATTATATTATGTATTTATGTTGCGAGTAGACACTGGGCGACATATGATAGACAACGTTAACGGTCAGCCGAGCTTATGTCCTCAATATGTTGCATACTCTTTCATAATATTATATTTGAAGGCGAAATTAACAATCCTTTTAATCGTACTTGATATTATTTTAAAGAAGTAGGTTTACATGATATGTGTAACTAACATGTGTCGGTGTATATACATGCACCAATACGCACGCAGGCACGCAATCACCAATACCTACCGATGCCTGGCACCAGCCTACACAGGCCTGGCTGTTTGTTGCATGCCGTCTTGTGGAAAGGAAACGTCCATCTGAAAACGTAAACTATTCAATGTACACGTAATCTATACAATATCGAGATTCAACACATGTGTGGCGTTATTGCTTGTCTTCAGCTCATTTGTGTTCAGCTCATCACAGGTTTCTTGACGCGACTAGTCTGTCGACAATTACTACTTAAATTAAAAGTTGATGGTATCGTGGATGGCATAACTGACTGGATAGAACAATGACTGACTGACATAAGACAGTGTGTTGTAATATATTGAGAAGTTTCAAATTGGAAATCAGTTTTGAGTGGAGTACCACAAGGATCAGTATTAGGACCTGTATTTTTCTTAATATATATCAATGATTTGGACGACAATATAACAAGTAACGTACTGAAGTTTGCGGATGACACAAAAGAGTTTAGAAAGGTTAACACGAATGGTGGTAAACATAATTTACAAAATGATCTAGACAGATTAGTGAAATTGTCTGAGAAATTGCAGATGTTGTTCAATTTTGGTAAATGTAAATGCCTACATACAGGACATGGGAACTTGGATGTAAATTATAACATGGGATATACTGTTCTGGATATTACTGTAAAAGAAAATACCTTAAGTGTTACAATGAGCGCTGATATGAAAGTTTCAGAGCAGTGTCGTTTTCCAGTTTCAAAGGGTAATCAAATTCTTAGGTTGTTTAGGAGAAACACAACATACCAAGAAAAATGCTAATTATACCTCTGTATAAAGTAATAGTAAGACCTTATTTGGAATACTGTATACAAGCGTAGAAAATATGTCGTAAGAAGTATACACACGAGAGCAACTAAAATACTTCCTGAACTGAGAGACCTTAGTTATGAAGAACGCCTAAAGGATTGTGGTTTAACTAATATACATACTAGAAGGTTACGAGGAGATCAGTTTGAAGTTTTTTAAGATATTGAATGGGTATAAAAAAATATTGATATAAATACGTTTTTCTCACTCAAGAAATATAAAAGAACTAGAGGACTTGAAGTAAAATTAGTAAATGATCAATGCAGATTGAATATCAGGAAGTACTCGTTCTTACAGAGGACAATAAATTAATGGAATAAATTGTCTACGGATTGTATAACTGTTAGCAGCGTGAATAAGTTTTAAAACAAGGTTGACACATATATATCGATAACCAATGCCTTCCTTGTCCATCTGGGCCTTTGGATTGGATGGCCTATCCTTGTTGAGAGTGTGCATTGAAGTCATATGACGCGTCTGACGTATTAAATGATAAATATACAAAACTTACCCAATCGACTGGTCACTTTGGCTTATTATGTTTGGAGACATTTCAATTGAAAGTGTGGAACAATTTCCAGCTGCTAATTTGCTTGCTGAAGTACTGCACAACTTCATTTGTGCAGAATTTAGCATACTGTTTAAGAAACGAAATCGATAAGTGGAAATGACAGGTATGTCCGTCCTCTAAGTAATTGGCAAAGTATTCGCAAGGGTGTTACATTACATTACAAAGATAATCATTGAAACTCAAAGTGTTTTTAGATCTGGACGAAGCACCGTGGAAATAACTATTTTGTGTCCCTTGCGTCAAATCCATGAAAAAAGGTATTGACCGAAACCGTCTACGTGGCCGTCATTGACTCAAATATAAACGTTCTACGCAGTAGCACGGCAAGGACTGTGAGTTTTATTGCGGAAATATGCCCTAAAATAATTGTAGAAATTATCGAGGCACTTCAGTCAGTGATGATGGAATTGGAGAAGCGCAACAACAACAACAACAACAACAACAACAACATATCTGCAAATAACGATTGACAATATCATGGGTAGCATTATTTATTTAGCATAGATGAGCAGGGAATTCCTAATTATTGATGAAATGTGTATATCGGTATAAACATCTTTTTTTGATGCGTGTTCACTCCAAGGATATCATATTTGTGGCATACATTTTAAAGCACTTTTTCCAGTTCACCTTTTAATGTTCTGTAGAGTACTAAAGACACAAGATTAAAAGTTGTGTTTACACATTTTATTTCTTTGTTCAGTCAGATAAAATTATCACATTTTGTTAAGATTTTATTCAAACTGTCTATTCAAAACTTGACATTCACATAAATTATGTTTTAATGGTAAACCAGACAGTAATATCCTAATGCCACATTTGAAGGCATGATGGCATGAACACGCATGCCTTCACATATGCAAACCAGGATTTGCTCATGTATCGACCATACATCCATGTATGAAGTTACGTTTTATTAAGCTCAGTTACTAAATAATATACATACGTATTAGTTTCCACTTGACAATAATCCACGCCCAGTAAACAAGTATCCGGATACACTACCGTTCAGCCGGTCACGTGACCACGGGTATAATAACGATATGTGTTAATTATTATAAATATGTTGGGTTGAGTTTTACACGAAGCATCACACCAGGCAGTCAGCAGGCCAAGGAAGCAGCAAAATTTTGAAATTTTATTATCTGGGCTGACTTGTAATTGAACCAGCATTATCTTCCCTCTCCCACTGCGTCTCCATCTCCCTCTCTCTCTCTCTCTCTCTCTCTCTCTCTCTCTCTCTCTCTCTCTCTCTCTCTCTCTCTCTCTCTCTCTCTCTCTCTCTCTCTCTCTCTCTCTCTCTCTCTCTCTCTCTCTCTCTCTCTCTCTCTCTCTCTCTCTCTCTCTCTCTCTCTCTCTCTCTCTCTCTCTCTCTCTCTCTCTCTCTCTCTCTCTCTCTCTCTCTCTCTCTCTCTCTCTATATATATATATATATATATATATATATTCATATAGGCCCATGGACGTACGTTTACATGTTTAGTGGTAATCTCATATAAATATATCTATGAACATATAATACATACGCTATGGTATTGATCATATGAATTACCCTTTCACAGCAATGGCTGTGAATATGTACACAATTGATCACACTGATTAAGAAAGAGATGGATCAGTGTATGGGAATGGCACATGTAAACCACTCCCCTTAGTAGCTGGCAAATTATTCGCAAGGGTGTTCTTCAACCGTCTTGCGGTCCGCATTTCAAACGTAATTAATTAAACTGAAAGTGCCCTTAATTCTGACAAACTCACCTTGGAAATAATTATTTTGTGCCACTTGCGTCAAATCGAAGAATAAAAGTATCGAACAAAACCGTTTACGTAGTCGTCATTTACTCTAACAGAAACGTTCGACGCCTTGGGAAAATAAAGATGGTGGGCATTGCTATGGAAATATAATAATATGAAGATCGGCGTGTTATAGGCAGTTAATTTTCATACTTATTATTATTGATATTTAAAATATTATTTACAAAATGTTTTAAATACCACCTGTAAACGAAATAAAGGTTTCGTCAGTTATCATTTATTTGCATTTTTTATTTGGTTGATACAATGTATTTTAATGTGCAATAACGTTTTAATAAGATCGGACATAAAATTAGGGCAGCCAAACCACTGCACACATGTGAGGTGTTTTGCAAATGAATGTATTTGTTTGCATTTATATAATGTGCATGTAACAATGTGACAGTTCTGCTCAGCGCGCAGTAAGGTCTTCATTGTGAAAACATTTTTAGTGCGACTGGCATTGTAGGATTTAAGCCGTAAACTTAATATTTCATAGCGGATTCTTTCACTCTTGAATCGAGCGGTGATGGCTCGATTGATGGGGCTTCTTTATCTGTTTTTGTTTGGGCCGAGCCTATTGCTGCGTCATCCAGAGCGACAGGCGGGTTGAATTGCATGTGCTTGTTTATGATTAGTAGAACCTTTCTGTCAGTTTCTTCGCCCGTTAGTGATCCTGCTGTCCCCTTAAATCGGAGATTGTTCCATGTCGTCGGCTGCTTTATCTAGTGTTTCTATGTTGCTTGTCGTATTTTGGACCTTTTGTTCCAGGTGTTGAATTGTTAACTATTTGTTACATTGTCTAGGCGAAGTTCTCTATTACAGATTCGTTGTTCAGAATGTCCAATAATTTCGATGTGTTTTGCTCCATGCACGAAGAGCTTTTTTGCGGGTTTTCGGCATAATATAATATTGTTCTCGGAACGAAGCAGCGGTTGCTTTGATTTCGGAGAGACATTATGGTTATACACTTGTTCTCGGCGCGACGCAGCGGCAGCGCACTGTGGTTTGTTTCGGTCGTGTGACCAATGGCGATGTGTATCAGTTGGGTGAGTTCTGCTTGGGCGATATTGTGTGGCCATCACTGCATTTCTGTAATTTTTATCACAGTACCTCTTTTTGTTTTTGATGATGTGTCACTCCAGACTATTGCGACGTCATGCCATTCTTGTACTCGTGTTTGCTGTTACTGCTAGCTTACAGCACTGTTATTGTCAGCGCAAGTTTAGTAGACAAACTTGCACACGTCATTGACCAACTTCATTAGCAAAGTGATATTTAATTAGCATAGTGATTGATGAGATTAGCCATGTAACAATCAGAGTGAAATGTATAATCCATAGAGAAATAGTAGATTCCACTCTGCTCTATCAATGTGAATTAGATACTCTGTACCGAAAGCATGTTACGAAAGATATGCCTTATGTTGATGCATGAGCGTAACATGGAGTACTCGCTTATCCATAAAGAACATACTCAAGTGAGAAACACCCCGAGCAAGCGTATATGAGATAGACAATGTGGCTCGAATAGATGGAAATGATTCTTCCAGAAATTTTTTTTTACTTCCAACTGTCGGAAGGTACTAGTAGCCGAGGACGCCGCACACGTATATTCAAAGATGTAGTAATGTAAACATTTATGAAAACAAACAAAATATTTATGTAGTGATACACACTTGCGAAAGAAATACCGACTTGGAGGTTATTCGTGCAATGTCATCCTAGCGAGCAGTAATAGTCGCGACCGAGACTGTTGTGACAAGCATAGCAACAATGGAAAGATCGTCATCGCTATGCAAGAAAGCAATAACATACATTGTTAACTGTTGTGTATAAAATTAGTCCTGTGAAGTGTTAACGATAGACATGTGATCGAGCAACTATAAGTATATAACGTTTTAATGTATAGTACTATCATTTTAATAAATGTAGAAACTAGAACGAACGCTGCCGTCAACGAAAACCAAACGACGCATTGTGAAGTACTTACGCTAACTGGCTGCACAAGAGTGTTATGTAGCCAACGGTACATACAACAACAATGTGTGGCAACATGGTTACATCGGCCGACGAGCTTGGAACAGACGCGCCAGCGGACGACAGTAATGACAAATGGGACAGAACGGTTGAACACAGGAGTATGAAAGGCGTGGAAGTTAGCTCACTTCGCATCGAGTGGCTTACACATGAAGTCGATAGCTAAGCCTGTTCTTCTAGTGACGCAGTCGTCTGATGATGTATGTAAATGATCTCAAATGTATATCACGCCTATTCAAGGCATTAATTCAGCAGTTATTCTTGGTGGAAAGGGTTGGATTCATAACTATGTGGGGACGCTTTTGTTGGGAGAGCAAACCCGTTAATCCCTGAGGAGCTACGTCTAAACGAATTTTTTTGCAAAAGATCTGCAAATAACGATTGACAATATCATGGGTAGCATTGGGTATTTAAACTAGATGAGCTGGGGATTCCTAACTATTGATGGAATTGGTATATCTGTATAAACATCGTTGTTTAATGCTTGATCACTCCACGAATATCATATTTGTTGCGCACATTTTTAAACCACCTTTTCAATTCCCCTTTTAATGTTTTGTAGAATACTAAAGATACAAGATTAACATTTGTATTTGCACATTTTATTTCTAGTTAGTTAGTTATTATTGAGTAGCTAGCCACCAACGCTGAGAGAAGCCTACCCGTTTTTCGGACAAGCCATAAAATTACCATATTATGTTAAGATTTTATTTAAACTGTCTATTCAAAACTTTACATTCACATCAATTAAATTGTTTTGGTAAACATGACAGTAATATCCTAATGCCACGTTTTGAAGGCATGATGGCATGCACACGCATGCCTTCGCACAAGCACCCACAACCGCACGTGATTATGTACACACCATCTACCTAAACTCTGCAAACCTCGAATAAAACCAGGGTTTGCTAATGTATCGACCAGACGTCCATGGATTCAGTTACATTTTCTTTCGCTCAGTTACTAAATAATATACATATGTATTAGTTTCCACTTGATATAATAAATGCATGTAGGCATTGTATTTGATTAATGGCTTGGTAAGTATGTGTTAATAAATAGCGCAATAAGCAAGTATTCGGTTACACCGTTCAGTCGGTTGGGTTGAGATGTACACGAAGCTTCAAATCAGGCAGTCAGCAGTTCAAGGAAGCAGCAACGTTGGACAAGTTTATTAGCTGGGCTCACAATTTAACCAGCATTATTTTCCCTCTCCTTCAGCGTCTTCATCTCTATCCCTGAGTCTCTCTCTCTCTCTCTATCTCTCTCTCTCTCCCTCTCTCTATCTCTCTCTCTATCTCTCTCTCTCTCTCTCTCGCTCTCTCTCTCTCTCTCTCTATCTCTCTCTCTCTCGCTCTCTCTCGCTCTCTCTCTCTCTCTCTCTCGCTCTCTCTCTCTCTCTCTGCCTCTCAGTCGTCATATCCCACTTCCAATCCGCTACCCTTTCCCTATCTTCCTTCTTTCCTCTTCCTCCCCCTCTTTATTGTCTGCATAATTTACGCGCGATGTACTTCACAAAGAAGCATTTTGGTGAAGGACCTACCATACACACACAAGCTTGAAAATATTTGAAAATGGATGTCTTCCAAAATAAAAACATTCGTATATGCCTGTGGAAATACCTTTACATGTTAAGTGACAACCTATGGACATATAATATATATTCTATTATATTTATAATATTGATTATACATTCAAAACAATGGTTGTGATTTAGGGATGCTGGAATGTGGAGGCTGGAATCAATGCACAACGTGACAGTGTCAGTCAGAAGTGTAGCACGAGAACCACAAGTGTAAATATGTACTGATCACACTGATTAAGGAAGAGGTTGATCAGTGTATGGGAATTACATATATAAACCACTTCCCTTTGTAGCTGGTAAAGTATTAGTAAGAGTGTTCCTCAATCATCTTGAGGTTCTCATTGCAGACATAATTAAAACAGTGCTACTAGATCTGGAAGACGCACCATGGAAATAACTATTTTGTATCACTTTCGACATATGCAAGAATAAATGTATCGAACAAAAACGTCTACATATTTGTCATTCGTTCGACGCCGTGGGACGACAAGGAATGTGGGCATTGCTGCAGAAATATGGCATACTGCAGTCAGGGATGATGAAATTTGAGAAGCGTATCAGCAAGACGTCATCTACTTTTGGTCGACTGCACAAGTATTTGTGAATGAGAATCACAATGCGGCAATCATAATGAAATATATGGTGCATAGAGAAATGTGAGAGTATTGCTACTGTATGGAGCTGAAGCAGATGCACTTAACTGAAAGCATGTTAGGAAACGGCATGCCTTGCTGGTGATACATGAGTACAACATGGAGTACTCGCATATCCAAACAGAACATACTCAACTGAGCACATACCCGAGCAAGTATACATTATGAGATAGACAAGGTGGCTCCAATAGATGGCAACATACCTCCTAGATGTAATAATGCAAACATTGCACAAAAGAAAAGAAAACAAGCACAAACTTCAGGTAGTGATTCTCACTTGCCGAAGAAACACATGCAACATAAGCCAAGTAAGCAGTAATAGTCGCAACCGAGACTGACAGCGAGATATACGGTACTGTTCCAATTAATGTGTCAAACATAGACAACAATGGAATGATCTTCATCGCTATGCAGTAAAGCAATACATTATACCGTAAACTGTTGTGTAGAGAATAAATATGGTGTGTTAAAGAGAAACATTTAATAAAATAATTCGTTAAATACACGTATAAATTACCAAGAACACCTAAAAGTCACAATCAACTAAAACCAAACGGCGTAATGTGAAGTACTTACGCTAACTGGCTGCACAAGAGTGTTATGTAGCCAACGGTACATACAGCGACACTGAGTTGCAACATGATTACATCAGCCGACGAGCTTGGAACAGACGCGACAGCGGACGACAGTAACGACGAACGGGACAGCAGGTTGAACACAGAAATCTGAATGACGTGGAAGCTAGCTCACCTTGCATCCACTGTCTCACAAATGAAGTCGACCGCGAAGCGTGGTCGTATTGTGACGCAGGCGGTTGATGATGTATGTAAATTATATCAAATGTATGTCACGCCTATTAAACGCATTAGTTCAGCAGCTATGTATGGGGGAGAGAGTTGGATTCGAACATAATTATGTGGGTATGTTTTTGTTAAGAGAACAAACCCTTTTATCGAATATGAGTTCCATCGAAACCGAATAAAGGGGGCAGGTATTGCAGATGACCTGCAGTGAACGATTGACATCGCAATGACGACCATATTGTCACACACAAAAAATTCCCTTTTTAATGTCTTGTAGTATACTAAATAAAACAGATTTTAGTTGTCATCTATAAGTTATATTTCTTTGTTCAGTTAATCAATATTGAGCAGCTAGCGACCTAGGCTGAGAGATACCCCAGCAAGCATACCTTCATTGGCCCCTAATAGGGCCTATATTGGCATTGCGATCAGCCTTGATCGGACCAATATAGGAATGCTGCAACAGAGGAATTTGGCCGCAATCGCACCATAATTGGGCCTTAACCGTTTGCACATTGGCCCAAAGCTGACAAACTATATTGGCCCAATACTGGTACGATTCTGGTCCAATGCTGGCTCTCAGTATTGATTCATTCAGGTTTCATTCTGGCAGAATGCTGGCAATGGTATTGGCAAAATGCCGGCACGATTTGGGCCCTTTACTGATATCCTCTATTGCTCAAATTTGGGTACGTATTTTGCTGACATAAAGCTCACCACTTCTTGGTCAGACAGGTTTGGCGGGGCATGTGTGTGTGTGTGGGGGGGATACATATATATCAGCAAGTGTTGGGGAGGGGTATATATCAGTCTTGATTCCAAAGCCACTGTTCTGTAGATTTCTTGATATGTTTAAAGTGTAATATGTTCATGGATATATTTTGCTCTAGAAACAATGAATACATATGAATATTAGAATAAATTCATGCTGCAACAAATATTTTCGACCACACATTTGACTTATGTCTACTAATTAAAGACAATTGTAATTACAATTTAGTAAATGGACATAGAAATAATATAGCAAAACAGGTTTCCGATCATAAAACACTTTATCTTAAATGAAAAAAAAAACTATTTAAATATAAATGCTTTTTTATTTCAATAGACAATGCAAGTTGCATCGTATATTTTATAAGTGTATGCATAGTGATCGATGGTGATGAAGTTGATATGCAGATGTTGGCACAATAACATAATTGAGAACAATCTACTAACAAACGTACAAACAAACACCTAGCTTTGTTAACGTACACTGATGTTTCAGGTAAAACAGAAATTGCATAAATTTAATAAAATAATAATAATAATAATAAATAATAATAATGCATAATAATAATACATAATAATAAATAATAATAATAAATCATAATAAATCATAATACAAAAAAATTATAAAAAATGAACAACTTTATGTACAGCCACAACTGTCAATTTCATCGGAAGTGCAACTTGCGGTAAATGAACTTTCCTGAAATGTATAGTAAAACCTGTTATGGCATATATTAAGAAGACTTGCCAACAGTTTCACGCATGTGTCAATGTTGTTCTAAACGTGCTCATATCGCTTGTATTATTACATTATCTCACATTCCTTGTGAATGTATTGTACTTTTCCATATTCTATATCAGGTATGACTTGACATTATCCCTTTCGGAGTTGATGTTGTTGCCCTCAATGTAATCCCTGAAGTTCAGGGTGAGGCTGTCACCGATACCGGTCGCCGAATGTTGTTCTCGATTCCTCTTCGCCCAGTTTCATCGCCGTCTCCACTCGCCATTTCCTCGCTCTCTTGCTTCACTCCTTTTCCCACTTCCGCCAAATCTCTTTTCACGCAGTTCTTTCATCTCAGTCCCGGGCCTCCCTCTCTCCTCCCTCAGCTCCTCCATGTTTCGCTTCTCTATTCTGTCCACTCCCGCAATTCTTCTCACTCAGTTATTATCACAAATTTACAATTTATCTGTAATCGCCATGACCTCCATGCCATATAGATAGGCTTACGCCACGCATGAGTTGTTGGTTCCGATATATATGTCTCCCATCATCCCTTCCACTTTCCTCCATGGACTCGGAAATCGGCCAATATTAATTAGTTTCAGGCCCGCTGTGTGGCGCCACTGTGAGACAGACTTGATGCGTGGGAATTATGTTAATATAGACATGTATGCTACATAGATTATTATTTTTTAAATGTAATTTGACATGAAATTACTTAGTTGAAGGTAAAACAGGTAAAACATGTATGTATATATATATATATATATATATATATATATATATATATATATATATATATATATATATACATGTATATATATATATATATATATATATATATATATATATATATATATATATATATATACATGTATATATATATATATATATATATATATATATATATATATATATATATATATATATATATATATATATATATATATATATATATATATATATATATATATATATATAGTAGAGTGGTCCTTATTTTTGAAATTTGTAATTTCCACAGGGACACCCTCTTATTTTGTTACTGTAAGTTTGTCACTGCAATAAAACAATATTTATAGGTTGCTACCCACTGTTGAAGTTGGCTCCAATAGCCGCCTATGATAAAATATACGTGTTTCTGCAATACCACACATATGAATGAAATGTTTTTCAGTACAAAAATGTCATGACTGCTGTCACGTGACCCTGGCATGTTACTAGTTGTAATTTTTATTGTCATGTCAGCCATCTTTATATTTGATGTGGCGTATATGTTTAGATTGGTTTAAAGCACCCTATTACTTAATTATTTGGATTTTCTTTTTATTCTCTCATCATAATTGTTTATCCAATATTTATATTTGTCATCATTCATAGCATTATAGCATATAACCGACTTGATTTTATATATGTATATTTTCATCCTATCACCATAACTGTTTATGTAATAATACTATTTTTTTTTAATATTATTATTGACCTGTACCACCAACGAATATCGTTGTATAAATTTGGCGACATAGAAATGAGTAAACACGAAGTAATCCCAGACAAAAAGGAGGCAAATACAAGAAAACGTCACAAAGATAAACAATGTCGTCAAAGGGGTGAGAAAGAGCGGTGCGAGATAGAAAATGAAGCATAATTTGTCATTTCGTCGACTTCAGAAGATTCCGAAGGGACATCCAGCATGAGAAGCTATAACGTTACTCTGTCGGGACCATCCACTTCTGATATTTTACCGACACCACGTATGAGAGAGCGCATTAAATCCCGATCTAGCTGCAACGTTGGACCTACAAAGGTAAGCGACCGAACGGTTATCTTACTGATAGTTACAGCTGCGACTACGTTCGGCCGTAATGCTAATGGAACAACGTGTAGTGGTTCATCTCGTCTCATCGGGATGTTGATTGTGGGCCTCTATTGTGAGACGATCCTTTTATAAATGATCTTCGATGACCCTTCTGGACACAGATTACCTTGACCTCCTCAATGACCAGGCCATGTCCCCAGCTTGAACATAGATAGATCGGATATGCCCATACATATGCCGGGAAAACCCAAGTCATCCATCACGTGACTAGAGAGAGCTAATTACCACCTCGATTACCACAATGACCGGAAACAATCCGATCTCATTCCCACTTTTGAGGTATATAAATATCTCATCTACTACAGCCTATGTTGACCTGAACGACTCGGTTTTGAATTAAAACCAGTGTCGGTTAAATGTCATAACCATTATCCCAACTATCTAAGAGATCACAGTCGTTCGGCGTAATTATCCTAAGACCACGTGGATGCGTGGTGTAAGGGCGTTCCGGCGTGTGTGGGTAAGGGCGTTCCGGCGTGTGTGGGTATGCGCCACCAATCTGAAAAGGTCGCATTGATAGATGGTGGGTTGATTTTCCATTAACATTATTTATGTGAATGTCGTATATAAAAAAAAAATGCGATGTTGTAGTAGTTGTTGGTCTTGTGCTTTTTAGAATTCGACTTTCCTCACTCAGCGTTGATCACTCTCAGTTCAACCCTTACTACAAAGGAATAAATAAATCAAATGTATTAAAGAAAGGTGATATATTGGTTTAGATAACTGTTGATGCCCATGCTGTCGACCGTTCTTTGCAGTTCTTCTGCATAAACTACTGCCCCGTCCCGTGTAGATGGAAGCCCTCATCAACATATCTTCTCTCCCAACAAAGCATTCCCACACATCTACGAATCCAAATGTGTCTCACACGCGTAGCTGCTGAAGTATTGCGTTGAATAGACGTGACATACATTTGACATAATTTACATACATTCAGTGTTCTCTCCGATATGTTGTCCAGTCCGTCTTTGCGTTGATGTCGTCCGCTGTTGCTTCTGTTTCAAGCTCGTCGGCGGATGCGACCACGTAGCACCAGATTGTCGGCGTTTGTACCGTTGGCTACCTAGAGCCCCCCCCCCCATTCCCATACCGATTCTTCAGTTGCCAACATGTTGGCTACTACTTTTTCAGTTGGCAACTCAAATGTAGTCGTTATATGTATGTTCTCTACCAACAGTTGGTAACACTTTTTGTGGACATTTGTCATGTGAATAATCGATTTCCAAATAGTTGTCGGCAGATAAACTGTTGTCGATTCAGGGTCGATATATGGATGGCGAGCTTACGTCTTACACAACGGTCTGCACTGCGTTGTGCTTTAGTTGATTCTGCTACTTATGTAACGTGCTAGTTCCAAAATATTACGACACGCCGGCAGTATGCATTACTACGTTACAAACGCATATATGTTAGTTAAATATCCCACTTGAACAATTGACGATATTTAATATGTGCACATTAACACACAATTTCAGAAGAAAAAAAGATTATGTGAAGATTGCAATATGTTTGGATGAATCACAGTCATTACACTGATGGGGTATACATACACACCATGGTCAAGCTTATATATTAATTACGTCCGTACATTGACACAATGTTACATCAGATTGTTGCTGTATGTAGCGTTGCCTACATCAAAACCGGTAATGCCAATACTGATTTTTCAGTTGCCAACATGTTGGCTACTACTTTTTCAGTTGGTATATCAAGTGTAGTCGCCATGAGTATGTTCTCCACCAACAGTTGACAACACTTGTCGTGGACTATTGGCTTGTGAGTAGTCGATCGGCCGATGGATACTTACTAAATATTTGTCGGCAAACAAACTGTTGGCGATTAAGTGTCGGTATGTGTATGGCGAGCTTAATTACACAGTGGTTTGTACTGCGTTGTGTTTTACTTGACTCCGTTATTTATGTCTGTGCGAGTTTCAAAATGTGACGACACACCAGCATTATTCATTACTACGTTATCAACACATACATGTTTTATTAAATATCCCACTTCAACAACTAACCAGATTTACTGAGTGCACATAATCTCACAATGTCACAGTCATTCCTGTTATGGGGTATACATATGTAGCATCTTCATGTTTATATATTAATTGCGTCCATACTTTTAGGCATCGTTGGATAGGTAAACGTGTAGCAATCGTGAATATTATCAACGTAAGACGCACCTGTAGTAATCATATCTGCAACTTATTTAAGGTGGATCTATAATATCTCGCAGAGGGGCAGATCACTCGAAGGTATAACGCTTCCTTCATAAAAATCTACATGGCTCAGAAGTGTGTGTGTGTGTGTGTGTGTGTGTGTGTGTGTGTGTGTGTGTGTGTGTGTGTGTGAGTGCGTGCGTGCGTGCGTGCGTGCGTGCGTGCGTGCGTGGGTGTGTGTGTGTGTGTGTGTGTGTGTGTGTGTGTGTGTGTGTGTGTGTGTGTGTGTGTGTGTGTGTGTGTGTGTGTGTGTGTGTGTGTGTGTGTGTGTAAACATGATTGTAAGTACAGTACGTGTGCGTGGCAGAATGGAACTTATGATGACAACTACGACATTTATGCGTGATGTACTTCACAAAGAAGCAATTTTGTGAAGACGCTACCAACGAGCATATATTGGCGGTAGTGGACAGCGATGCTTGAAGCAGAAATTTGTCGTCCGTCGTTGTAGTACACCTCCACAATGTCTGTCACTTTGGAGTCTTCGGACAACGTCAGCCGCAGCACCTGCGCCAAGCAACATAACGTGAAATTGCAAACAGATAATTAACCATTTAAATACAATGTGGAGATACAAAGAACAGTAGTGGAGACCGCGATGGTATAAAAACACGATAGCAAAGGTGACAGCGGAAAGACGACGAGAATTCGCTAATGTCAGAAATGTAGTAGACAGTGTTATCCTCTCGTGTAAGATACATATCTAAAAACAGAAGGTCTACTACTTACGAATGCAAGCACAAACAAATACAACATATCCAAGCCCAGTCGAACCTGTACTCAAACACGCACGCACACACGCACGCCCATACATTAACAAGGGCATATCACACGAATCCACGCATCATATTAATTAAATTGATATGACTTGCCGTAAGTATTATACATAGAGAGGGAAAACAACGGTTTTGAAGCATTGGATATCGTCCACAATAAAATTATTCTGATGCATTATTCAAATACCACTGCCGAAAATATACTGCCTGCGACTGAATCACTCCATGTTACAAATGTGGTAATACGCGCCGATTAAATTAATCGTCTGCTTTATATAATAAAATTGCATTACTGATTCCATTACGCCGAGTTCACTGTACCTGCGATGGCGATCTGGCGGTGTGAGGCGGCTGCTGGTGGTTCACCAGCGCCTGGGCGTCCGGGTGACCCGCCACCCACAAATGTCCAGAAACCACATCGACATTGATGTTTCCTGCTAATGTTCCCAGCGGAACTACCTGAAACACACCAACCATCTCAAAAATTAGCTAACTAACTAACGTCCAATGTGATACCAATCGGCGATAGAGAATAACATGTTGAAACCGGAAAGCTTGTAAGTTTGGGAACAAAATTAAGTATCAAAAACTTGGAAGTTCCCAGCAAAGTGTTCGGAAGAGTGATTGTGGTCAGAATAAGAGACTGATTTGAAGATGAGTTGATACATTAACAAGCAGGCTTCAGAATGAAGAGATACAGTTGAAATATCTTCATTCTGCGAAATGCAATAGAGCAGGTAGTGGAGCGGCAGACAACTGTATACATCACTTTCTCGACTTCGAAAAGTCCTTTGATTCTATGCACTGAAGGAGCCTTTGGAAAATCGTGGGGTTCTACGGAATTTCAAACGAGATAATCTAAAGGATTGATATCTTAAACGCGGGGAGTAATGCGCAGTGTTAGATGCTGACAATACAAGAAGCTGTAGCAGGATTGGTTATGAAAAAGATAAACTGGCGAAAAAATGTAGCACACGAATGACAATAACTGGGATGTCAAACATGGACTGAAGCCAAACAGATGGCCAAAAATGGAACGAACTGGAGAAGGAGCACTGCAGCTTGATGGATCACTCTACTCGAAGAGGATATGTAAGATAAGGTAATGTAATTGTTTAACCCATATTCTTGCGAACAATTTAACAGTTTTAAACGGTCATATAGGATAGGTCATTGGAAATCACAATGGGAGTGATTATTGTATAAACTAATACGTTCAATTCATGTTCCAAAAGAACCGTGGTGCGTTTGGGTATAATTGACGACAACCGTGACACTTTTGAGAATAATCGTCAGGTAACATGTAACTAAGATTGTGATTGTGTCTAATCGTCTCACGGTTTAAAAGTAACAGCAAATGTCACGGTCAACCTTCGCGTTGATGGTTCAAATATCTTATCACACGCCTTACCTGCGTCAAAGTCAAACTGTTGTCCGATTCCCTTTTGTAAACACTCAAACGTTTCCCTCCTATCTCCGACATGTATACGTACCTGTAACATGTGGCACAAAACTTAATACGTCACTTCTCAATAAACATCTACGTAAAAAGATAAATTATTCAGTATGCTTGGTTGCCTCAATTCCATCTTCACTGGCGGTCGGCGACACGATACACCAGCAAAGAATTCAACCATCAAACTATGGCATTATTTTAACATGACAGTTGCCGATGGACGAAGAGTTCGTGTGTTCGCTCAGATCCATAAACATTATTTGATACCTGATCGCTTCTCGTAAAAGTTGCCGAGAACGAATTACTTCATTCATCTGGAATTACAAATCCACACGAATTCATTGAATGTTTTTGTAAAATCCTTATTTTTACAATTACCTTATGGAAACGACACTGACACATACCACGTGTTGTACAATGCTTTAGTATTGGGAGAGTGAGACACTTTCCCGTAATAGTTGGAGGCGGACGATTGCGGCGGGCGCCGCCCACAAAAACTTGGAGAGTTGGCAGGTTTGGCATTTCAATGACATTTGTAATGTAACGAATGTCATTCAAAAAAGAGAACTCAAGGGAAGCAAAACTTATATTCTTTAGTCAATGCATTATAAGAGTTACTAAGCATAATCATTTGCAACTACAACTAAGAATATCACGCCAGTGGTTTACTAGTAAACCCTTGTTGAATACAATGCATCTTAATTTGATGGGCCGCGTCAAACTATTCGATAACCTTACGTCACGAGTGTCGAAGTCTAAACAAATTCGCTCGCCAAATGAAAACATATATTTGCACACCTATTCATACACTTACTTGTTAGTAGGTTATGGTCATGTGTTGGTTTTGTGTATATCGGCATCAAGTAATGTGTCATTTGTTTATGTTATTAAATTTTCGTAGAGCTGCTCATGGGCTTATCGGTGGCGCTGGTTAACAACTCAGTCCTCACTCTACCGGAGAAATTACCTGAATCTTCAAATTTTATAACACATTCGAGTAAACCTAGAACACACATGTTGTTTCGTCTAAACATGGCCAACTACTGATAGACAACAATACTGTGGACACCTACTTGCCGTCCGGGGATGTGTTTATACTAATCGGAATGATACGTCCTGCTAGGAGAATATGCCCACTGGTGCCATCGTAGAAGCCGACATTGCCAAGACTGAGACGACGAATTAACTCCACTTTGAAATCGAACTTGTAGTAGTTGGTAAAGTAGAAACTGTCTTCTCCCGTCGCCAAGATGTCGTTGGGGCTGACGGTGCACATGAAAATAGCAATGACATTAAAATGTATATTTAATTTTTTTTATCGATGAATCCACATATATACAATATCTACAGTTTTTGGAGGCCCCAATAGGAAGAGTCTGAGTGAAATCGACATTGGAGTTATCAATACGGAAGTGACTCAGAACATTTTAAAATATGAATTTAAGACATCAATCTGAAATTTAAATCCATTTGTAGCACGTAGAAGCTTATTAAATCTTTTGAAATAATAAATAAGAACGGATGATTTTCAATGCGTTGGCTAATATAGAATACGGACATGGATTTTTAGAAATACTGACTGCGTGAATGTCGGGTCACTGTACGTTCGCAGGTGGTACAACTTTCGTCTCTTCTCTTCGTATCGAAATTTCTCCACCGTATCTTTGCTGTCCGCAAGAACGTTGACAACAAATAAGTAGATCACTGAAAAACAAGTAATACAAATGAAAAAATTGTAATATAATGCTTCATATCCTGTATTACAAAAAGTTAATGCGGCTGTAATATGGCGATTGAACCATCATCAGCGACTCCATGTGTTTTAATAGTACACATTCCTTGAGGAAATCACTAAATAATCATCAAAACAGGATCTGTGTTATGATATACTGCGCAAAACAAATACGATTTATTATTATTAAAAAGTAACTACGGCCAGGCCTACTAAAAAAGTATTACTCGTTAAATGACGGAATGCTAACGGTGACATGTGGCCGCAGCAAACGAAATTTCCGAAGAAAACGACTTATGTTCCATAAAGTCTTACTGGAGTTGCAGTCTCTCCAAATGCTGAGACCGAGAGGAGAGAATGTGGATCTATCGAGGTCACCTATGATGTCGAGCGCGTGGGCCCCGTGTCTGGGATTATTGAAGTCAAACAGCAATATATCTCCACGACTCTGTGCATCCAAGCCCTTACCAACAATAAAAACGAGTTTAGGGTGAATACAACATTATTTCATTATGTCTCCATCAACGTTTTCCCAACTATCTACGTCGTCATTATCTAAGTTGTCGACGATTGTATTGACACTGAAGGCGGTTATTGTCGATTTAAGAAGTAGCATCATATTATTAATAACCAACACAAAGGGCCACCAGAACTTACCGATGTGATGAAAGCCAGTCCGTTCGGTAGCATCTGGATGTCCAAAGAGCCTTTATCTAGAAGACAGGGACACAAGTCATGCGAAGCTATACTATGTTTGATACCGCGCATACAAGTAGTAGACGTAAGTTTCTGACCAGGTAAATCCGGAGCACATGTGTCTGAACGACATCCGGTTGCGCGCGCAACGCACCAGAACGCCCCCTGGCGACTGTGGGAACACCAAAAGTCGTGCGCAGCGCCCCCTAGTGACTAAAACATATACTTCAATTATTTATTTTTTTTCTTTCAGAAAACTGATAAGCGTCAGGCAATTATCAACTAACCGACGCCGGGCATCCATCACGAAAGGAAAAAGTGGGGTTATGAGTACTCAGACAGCGCTAGAACGGCGTGTATTTAATAGAGTAAATGTACATTTTAACGTCATAAAGTCAGTATGAATCGTCCTATACACTTCAGAGGCGGTAATAGTTATCTGTCCAATTTCTACGTGTGCAGGATACATGTGTGGAATAGAGAATTTAACAATGTTGAAAGCGCGTACCAGTGGCGTAAATGTATTTTAATTTTAATTTTAATTAAACAAAAAACAATAATAAATAAAAAAAAAAAAAAAAAAAATAAGTATATGTTTTAGTCACTAGGGGGCGATGCGCACGGTTTTTGGTGTTCCCACAGTCGCCAGGGGGCGCTCTGGTGTCGTTCAGACACATGTGCTCCGGATTTACCTGGTCAGAAACTTACGTCTACTACTCATACAACCATGACATAATAATTACATCATGTACATCTGTTGCGTGGAGACTTTGTGCGACAAAAGGTAGACATTTTTAACCGTCAACCGTGATTGCATCCTACATAACTATTATATTGCGGGCTCTTTTATAATATTATATTTGAAGGCCAAAGTAACAATCCCAACAAGCCGCTCTTGTGATCTGACTTGATGCTATTTTAACGATGTATTTTTACGTGATGTGTCGGTGTTTATACAAACACCAATACGTGCGCACACACGCACGCACGAACGCAAGCACATTGAAAATCATCAACACCTACCGACGCCTGGTACCAGCCTACAGCGGCCTGGCTGGTGGTTGCATACCGTCTTGTGGAAAGGAAACGTCCACCTGACAACGTAAACTCGTAAACGTAAACATAAACTATACAACACAAAGATTCGACACATGTATGGTGCTACTGCTTGGCTTCAGCTCAGTTGTTTTTTGCTCATCACAAGTGTGTTGACGTTCATAATGTATCAACAAGGCACCATGCGGACTATGTAAGGAATGTCTGAGCAGCACGGGGTCATAGAGGGACATGCTCTGGAGCTACACCAAACAATATATAAGCTATGGGCAAATAGCAGCAACTATGTTGTGGTTTGAGGCTGTTTAGCAAAAGTGATTTGGAATTGCCCTACTCTTCCTAAAACACAACGCAGTGTTTGAGATTCTCAACCGTATTGGCCTATCCTCGCTGAGAGTGTGCTTTGAAGTCAGATGACGCGTCCACCATATTGAAGGATAAACATGCAAAACTGACCCAATCGGCTGGTCACTTCTGTTTACTATGGTTCGACACATTTCAATTGGTACTGTTGAAAGTGTGGAACAATTTATATAGTCTATTAAATAATTTCCATTCACATAAATGATGTTTTAATGGTAAACCAGTTTCAGAAGGCTTCCATATTGGAAATGGAGTACGACAGGGCTGCTTGCTATATCCACTTCTCTTTCTGATAGCCATAGATTGGACAATGAAAAGATCCACAGAACACCATCGTACTGGGGTCCAGTGGAACTTGTTCTCACAACTAGAAGACTTGGATTTTGCAGATGATCTAGCACTACTCTCAGAAACCCATAAACACATGCAACAAAAAACAGAAAGGCTTCAAGAAAAAAGCAGACAACTAGGTCTTAAGATCAATGTGGGAAAGACAATGGTGATGAAAGTCAACAGCAAATCCTCCGAACCCATCTCACTAGAAAGTGGTACTGTTGAGGAAGTACAAGACTTCATCTACCTCGGGAGCAACATCAGTACAAATGGTGGAGCTGAAAAAGATGTGGAGCTACGCATCAATAAAGCTCGCCTTGCCTTCAGAACCCTACGCCCTGTATGGCTCTCTTCCCAACTATCCATAAACACTACGATCCGCATTTTCAACACCAACGTTAAACCAGTTCTTCTCTATGGCTGTGAAACGTGGAAAACTACTCAGTATCTCAACAACAAACTCCAAGTCTTCATCAACAGTCGCCTCCGATACATCCTTAAGGTATGGTGGCCTAACAAAATATCAAATAAAGAGCTATGGAAGAAAACAAAACAGGAAGAAATAAGCACTACAATCAAGAGGAGAAAATGGTGCTGGATTGGCCACACACTCAGAAAAGATCCAACAAATACAACCAAACAAGCGCTGGACTATAACCCACAAGGAAAGAGAAGACAAGGAAGGCCAAAAAACAACTGGACACGCTCCACACTACAAGAGCTTGATAAAGTGGGGGTCACCTGGCAAGAGGCCAAAGATCTAGCCCAGAAGATATATATATATATATATATATTCGCTTGAAAGAATAAGGAATATAACTACTAAAAATTATTCCAGAACTGATATATTTTCTTTATGAGAAACGATTGAAAAAAATATATTTAACAACACTAGAGACAAGGCAGTTAAGAGGAAATATAACTGAAACTTTATATATTGAGTGGGTATGAAAATATTGATATAAATATGGTTATTCTCTCAAGAAAGATAATACAACTAAAGGACATGAGGTAACATTAATAAAGGATCATATATATCCTTTTTACAATATGGTCTAAAAGTTTGTACGCAGTACTGTTGACGTGGCCTAACTATTGCTTTATACAGATGTATATATAGTTTTTTTATTGCATGTTAAATTTATCCAAATCAAACAAATCATTTGATTACCATTTGAAGGGATAATACGACACTGCTCTGAAATGTTCACATCAGCACTTATTGTAACTCCTAAGAAATTTTCTTTTACTACAGTATCTAGAACAGTATCTTTCATATTATAGTTAACAACTAAGTTCCCAGGTTCTGTATGCAGGCATTTCCATTTCCCAAAATTTAACATCATCTGCAATTCCTCGGACCATTTGACTAATTTGTTTAGATCGTTTTATAAATCTTGTTTATCATCATCATTGTTAAACCTTGTACACGCTTTTTTATCTGCCCATTCCAGTACATTGCTTGTTATATAATCTTCCAACTCATAGATATATATATATATATATATATATATATATATATATATATATATATATATATACATATATATATATACATATAGATATATATATATATATATATATATATATATATATATATATGTAACACCACTTAAAACTGCTTTCCTTGCTGGTGATACATGGCTATGACATGGAGTATTCACATTGGCAAATAAAAACATATTCATATGAGCCCCCGAGCAAGTATAAATGAGATAGAGAAATCAGGTGGCTCAAATATATAAGAAATCACTTTATAAATAAATGTTGTACTTCTCGGAAGGTACTAGAAACCGACGTCGTGTCACGTGTAGATATATAGATTCAAAGATGTAATAATGCAAACATTGAAAAAGTAAACACAAACTTCAGCTAGTGATACTCATTTGACGAATAAAGCAACAACTGGTGGTGATTCATACAACATTAACCAACTGAGCAGTAATAGTCGCAACTGAGATTGACAGCGTGAAAGATGGTATTGTTCCGATACATGTGTCAAACATAGACGACAATGGAATGGTCTTGATCGCTAAGCAATACAGTAATATATTATACTGTTAACTGTTGTGTATAAAATAAAACTGGCGAAGTGTTAACTAGAGACATGTCATTAAAAATTATAAGTATATAACTTATTAATGAATAATGCTGGAATGTAAATCAACTTAGAAACTAACACGAACATATCTAGAAGAATCATCTAACACAAAAAGGCGTATTGTGACGGACTTACGCTGACTGGCTGCACAAGAGTGTTATGTAGCCAACGGTACATACAGCGACAATGTGTTGCAACATGGTTACATCGGCCGACGAGCTTGGAACAGACGCGCCAACGGACGACAGCAACGACGAGTGGGACAGCAGTTTGAATACAGAGCTCTGAATGACGTGGAAGCTAGCTCACTTTACATCGACTGTCTCACAAATGAAGTCGACCGTGAAGCGTGGTATTGTGACGCAGTCGGTTGAGAATGTTTGTAAATTATCTCACCTGTATGACACACCTATTCAATACACTAGTTAAGCAGTTATGTGTGAGGGAGAGAGTTGGATTCGTGGATATGTGGATATGCTTCTGTTGGGAGAGTAGACCCGTTTACCTGTGATATTCTCTGTAGAAACGGAATAGCGGCGACAGGTTTTGCAATAAAACTGAAAATAACAATTTGCAATAGCATGGATAGCATTAACTATTTCAACTAGGTGAGCAGGGGATTCCTAATTGTTAATGTATTGTGCGTATCGGAATAACATCCCGACTTTGTAACAACAAACAACGCTTTTTTCCGGTTGTTTATTCCACAGATATGTGTTTTTGGCACCCTATTTTTAGGACCTTTTTAATTGCCCTTTTAAGGTTCTTCTACATAAACAATACTTAATTTCGGTTGTCATGTACGCATTTCGTTTATTTGTTCAGCTAGTTATTATTGAGCAGCTAGCGATCAACCCGCTTTTCGGACCTTTCATAAAATACTAAAGCACAGGTCTACAACCAATACACTATTATACGTATTTCATTTGCAGTGTATATTTACATTTTATGTTCAAAACTTGAATACATCGTTAACGTAAGTGATGTCTTAATGACAAACGATACACCAATATCATAGTATCAAACTCTAAAAACGTCGAATGAAACCAGGGTTTGCTCATGTATCGAGCACAAATCCATTTTCTTTCGTTCAGTTACACCTCAATGATACCCAGACGCATTAATTTCCACTTGACATTGCAAGTGCATGTAGACAGTGTATTTGATTAATGAGTCTGTAATTATATATTGATAAATAGTTTAATGTAATGTATATACTCCACGCCCAAAAAGCAGTTATGCGCTGATGGTTACACCACCGTTCAACGGGTCATGGGTTGAGTTCTACACGAAGCTTCAAATGAGGCAGTCAACAGGCCAGAGAAGCAACAACAATGGGAACGCTTTTTTATGTGGGTAGACTTACAGTTTAACCAGCTTTGCTTTTCCTTCTCCGTATACCTCCACCGCTCTCCCCTCCTCTCGCTCTTCACCCTCCTCATCCTCCCCTTTTTATCCTACCCCCCCAACATCCCTTCTCCCTCTCTCCTTCTCTCTCTCTCTCTCTCTCTCTCTCTCTCTCTCTCTCTCTCTCTCTCTCTGCCCCGCCCTTCCTCCTTCTCCCGCCTTCTCTTTCTTGACTGCTATGTTCCTCACAAAGAAGCATTTCGGAGAAGGCGCTGATGAACTCACGCACTCACGCACGCACGCACTTACGTGTACGAATGCACGCACGCACGCACGCACGCACGCACGCACGCACGCACGTGATGCAATTACATTCATATGAACTGCAGGACAGTGGCACCGGACAATGTATATCGTTCAAATTAAAAGCATTCATATATGCCTATCAATGAAGGTTTACCTGTTAAGTGACAATCAGCCAATATGAATGCAATACCAATATGACAAATTCATCAAATTAAACAATCGCGTATCTGTACAAACGCGATGTGGCGTTTGACGTCATAACAGAAGGTTCCTGGTGAACTCGGCCAATACGGATAAACTCGTCACGACACGGAATGAACTCGGCCAATACGGAATATGACTATGCGTCATGCAGCAAAACGGTCGGGAAAGCGACGACGTTATTAATCAGCCGTTTACGTCGTATTCGGGCAATAACTTATGCAGTCAATTAATAAGAACATATCATACATATGCTATGCTATTTATTATATGGATTATACATTCACATTTATGGACACGATCGAGGGAATGTGTTAAGACTGATGTCGAAAAGCAGAGGTGAACTGCCAATGATGGAGAGGATGGCACAAGATCAGACGGAGACGACAAATGAAACACGCAAGTGACGAAGGGAAAAATAAGATGGATACGTCCGACAATGATTACCACTTAGTGTGTGTGTGTGTGTGTGTGTGTGTGTGTGTGTGTGTGTGTGTGTGTGTGTGTGTGTGTGTGTGTGTGTGTGTGTGTGTGTGTGTGTGTGTGTGTGTGTGTGTGTGTGTGTGTGTGTGTGTGTGTGTGTGTGTGTGTGTGTGTGTGTGTGTGTGTGTGTGTGTGTGTGTGTGTGTGTGTATGTGTGTGTGTGCATACATGAGTGTAAGTACAGTACGTGTGCGTGGCAGAATGGAACTTATGATGACAACTAAAACATTTATGCGTGATGTACTTCACAAAGAAACAATTTCGTGACGCTACCAACGAGCATATACCGGCGGTCGTGGACAGCGATGCTTGACTCAGAAATGTGTCGTCCGTCGTAGCAGTACACCTCCGCTATGTATGTCACATGCGCCAAGCAACATGACGTGAAACTGCAATCAGATAATTAAAAGTAAAGTTAAATTCATACTTAGAAAGATAAGGGAATAAACAAGGCATTATAGTGATGCATCAGAAGCTTGCAAAGGTAATCACATGTAATAGGAAGCGACAAGGAGAAGTTTCCAAAATTCTACTGAAGGATTGGAGTGCTAAATACAAGGCAAGTCCAAACACCGAACTAGATACGTCTCTGAGTGAATTTGAGGGCTTGCTGGGGGTCCGTGAGCGTCTTGAGATTGGCGGAAGAGGGGAAAAAAAATACGAACTTGTGAAATATGCTGGCGAATGTTGTATATATGTATATATATATATATATATATATATATATATATATATATATATATATATATATATATATATATATATATATATATATACATATACACATATATATATATATATATATATATATATATATATATATATATATATATATATATATATATATATATATATATATATATATATATATATATATATACATATATATACATATATATATACATATATATACATATATATATATATATATATATATATATATATATATATATATATATATATATATATATATATATATATATATATATCAAATGTAGATGGTTTGTTGATTTTTTTAAGATAATATACGCTTACAATTATTTAATGCAATATATAGGCCATTCCAATTCTATATTTCACCATTAGCATCAATATCGATATATTGTGTTAAATTAGATCGAAAAAATCAATACATTTAAGATTAATAAATAAACTATTTGTATGTTCACGAGCCTTTGCTTCACACATTAATCTCACAAGTCTATATCTAACAATAAGGTATTTAGGATTGTACGATAAGTAGCAGTAGTATATTTGGGGCAAGTGCTAAGAAAAGCATAAAGTAGTCAATGCTGAGGTCTTCAAGCAAATTTGGCTTTATAAATAATTGACACCGTTTCAACCAAAGTTGTGTTTAACGAATTTATATATGCTTTCCAAGAAAGTTTATCATTGATCATTATACCATAAAAATGTGTTTCATTATTATTTCTATAATGTTTTAATTGACTGTTATAGTAATATATTAAGTAACATTTCATTTTTGAAATATCTTGTAATTTTTTTTTTTATTAAGAAACACTTTTTTAATGTTTAAAGTTTAATGCAGTTGAATCAGCTCCTGACTAATCATATAACTAAGCAATTCTACACTGGCACCATTATAAAATATATTAGTGTCATATGTGATGATATCACGAATGCGGACAGTAACTATCTAATCATTTAAGAACTATGCCGCAAATACCTTTAATTTGTCATTATTTATTAGTAAATTGTGATGGACAGCATCAACAGTTTCTTTTATCTATGAACACCCCAATTGAAATTATTTATTTAGTTGCTTTAGTTGCTTTAGTTGCTTACACGGTCTTTTCTAGTAGAGCCATCTGTTTAGATATGTTTTTCCGTAACCATGCCGTATGCTATAGTTAGTGATTTGTTTTGTTGTATGGCTGTTTCCAATATATTATGAAATAGTTATTCTATACTTTTTGAGAACTGCAACCTTGGAGATACAGGCCGGTAGATTTTTTCGCCGGTATTATAGACATGAATAACCAGACACTTTCATATCATCTAAAAATAAATGTTTGAATAATGTGTTACATATATACGTAAGACGTTTAGCTGTGTGATAAATTACCTTTTTTAGAAAATACATGTCTATTTCACCGTAGCCCTTGGAAGATTTCCCTTTGTAATTATTCAAAACAATCAACAATTCTTGTTCATCAGTGTTGTAAAGGAACATGAATGCCTCCGTATTCGAATTAGCATAGTCATAAATGATTGCTTTATTTTTCGGTGGCTAGATATTTTTGGCGAGCCTTGATTTAACAACATTTGCCTTATCAAACTACACATTCCAGATGGCAAGTGGACAAAGAAGCCATTTTCTTATCGATAATCCAACAATAGTATAGCCCGCCCTTATCATTATATCTATCAGTTCTATGTTAAATTTGTTCCCACTACTAGCATTAAAACAATAATTTGGCCGTTTGTTCCATTCATTCATCACCCTCTTTCAGAATGAGTACTTTTTCATATCCAACCTACACCGTTCCTTAATTAATACTGATTCTTTAAGTTTGACGATCATATTCCTATCAATATCCTCATAATAGTTCACTATTGTTTGAACACTTCAATTTCGGTCTACCCTTAGTCTCCTGATATCTAGAGTTGTCAAACCACATTCTAATCAGTTAATTTCATAACTCTCATAGGTCTCTCAATTCTGGAATAATTGTAATTTATCTTAAGGCCTCCATGCATGTATACAATATTTCAAATTCTTTTTTGTATCTGCTAGTTCTCATAATTAGCCGTACCAGTCGATTACCTTTTGAAGCAGCAATCCCACATTGTTCCAAAGCTATCATGTTAGCACATATCTTGTATGGCTTTACATTTAATCCTGAACATGTTGTTTATATGTAACCTTTCTGAAGATTTTTGTGTAATCTGCAAATTTAAGTAATTTGCTAGATATGTAATATTCGTAATTATATATATATATATATATATATATATATATATATATATATATATACATATATACATATATATATATATATATATATATATATATATATATATATATATATATATATATATATATATATATATATATATATTTGTGTGTAATCTGCAAATTTCAGTAAATTGCTAGATATGTAATATTCGTAATTATATATATATATATATATATATATATATATATATATATATATATATATATATATATATATATATATATATATATATATATATATATATATGTGTGTATATATATATATATATATATATATATATATATGTATACATATATATACATATATATATATATATATATATATATATATATATATATATATATATATATATATATATATATAACATGATTTGCCATCCAAGCCAACGGCCCAGAGAGTCCAACAATGTACATATACATGTAACATGCCCTCCTAAGATATGTGTCAACCTTGTTTTTAAACATACTTCGTGATATCCAGTATACACTGATCCATTACTAAAATGTACTTGATGTCCTCTGATGATATAGATAGCATATGATTTTAATGTTTGATACTGTATGTTATTGGTAGTAGAATAAGTACAAAACAACTGACGCCGGATGCAATGTTCAGACAATTGAGATAAATCAGACATCTGAGACGTTTGATTATTCAAGAAGTGAATCGTCATGTGAATCGATAAATTGTCTCCGTGACATGGAATATAAAGCAATATTCATTCGACTAGAACACTTTGACCGAGCAAGGTAATATGAGTATACCCAACTCTCGTATTAAGAGTTTCGACGTAAAATGACAAACATTGTCGGAGCATTATTCTTGATTCAAGAGACGATTATTTCACCGTTATTTCACCACTAGCGTTGTCGATTATGCATCAGTGAACATTAACACACCGACGACCTATTTGAGATTTATTCGTTGTCCGGCCTGGGCGACGATTGCCGACAACAAGACACGCTGACGCCTCCTTGAGATTCGTCCATCGACACTCCACGCCGCGCGCTTGACTACACTCACTGGAGCACGCTGTACGCTTGACTGCACTCGCCGGAGCACGCTTGACTACACTCACTGGAGCACGCTGTACGCTTGACTGCATTCATTGCAGCACGTTGTACGCTTGACTGCACTCGCCCGAGCACGCTTGACTCCATTCACTACTAGAAGCGACGCCAGCAAATTCGAATTAATTTTTTTATTACACGGGAAAACGGTTACATATACACAATGCTGTTGGTTGACTTGTTGTTGTACGAATATACATATTCTGAACCATAACGAGTATGCCCATTGGCTTACCGCTTTATCCCAGCCAAACGGTAAATGTGTGACAGGCGTAATGTCGAGCATTACTCCAAGACTTGTCGTTTTGGCGATTACGATCTGGTTTGTTTTGTTCGGATTCTTGGTAGCTCAACCCACCACTGACATCTGCTCTGCTAACGACAATAACTACCCCCAGGTGTCTCTACTGGAAGAGGCAAATTCCACATTGCAGTTTATCAACAGAAGACAACAAGAACAAATTGGCCGTCAAATATCGGACATGGAACAGACGAAATCAGTGTTGCTGTCTTTACACAGAATATTCCAAAAGTAAAGTGACGGCAATTGAAACTTTCAAATACAATTGTGGGATGTCAATATCAATACAGTGGGTTTTTTAACGAGATATAAAAATGGATGTATAACTAGGCAGATGAATAATGCTAAGATAATATTCTACTACAGAGCGTGGTCTCCATACACTGCAGAACCGGATGACTAAGAAGGCATTTGCTGTATGTGGAACCACGTCAGGCACAAGGATTGGATGATCTGGGATGACTGGAACGACAGAAAAACGTTGTGCTATATTTGTGAACTCCCATAAATATATATTAAAAAGGTTCAAACTGAAAATAAGTTTTGCTTGGGGTACCACAAAGATCAGAATTATGTACGTTATTATTCTTATTATAATTAGTTAACACTATAAGATGGTTAGTGCACAGACTTACAAAATTATTGTAATTATAAAGCATGGCTACGATATGAGCAATTTTTGACACAACTTTGTCAATATGCACTGGTCCGTTCACGCGTTACTCTGTGTAAGCTCCTGAACACGGATATTAACAACGATTCATATTCACTAACTTTCCACAAGCATGTGGTGTTAAGTCATATGAAATGAGCTTGTTGTCTAAGTAAATAATTTAATTGACAAAATCAGTCTATTTGTGTACTATGACGGCATCGTTATAAATTAAAACGATAATGCAAATAACGTTATGAAATGTGTGTACGTTTGAAAAAATCATGTTTTCTTTTCTTTTTTTCCTTCCTTATCAATGTTTGCAGCATTGTTTCACGTTGTTAAGTGATATACAGAAACCTAAAAACCTAAAATCGTTATTATTTTCATATTCAGTGTTGTGCATAATGTGTTTTTCCGTAAAATTAGTTTACCTATCCAATCTTAATCCCATATTGGAGGTTCATAAACCTCACATCTACTACAGAATACGACTCGGTATTGAATGAAAACTACTGTCGGTTAAAATCCATCATTGCTAACCCAACTGTCATAGAGACCACAGTCGGTCGGCCTAATTATCCTAAGACCACGCAGTTGCGTGTGTACGGGCGTGTATGTGTGCGTGTGTTAATGCGTGCCGGCGTGTGTGGATTTGAGCCACCCATCTCAAAAGGAGGCATTGATAGATAGTGGGGTGATTTTCCATTAAAAATTATTTATGTGAATGTCGTATTCAAGTATGTAGCGTACGATATAAAAAATAAATAAATGTGATGATGTATTAATTGTTGGACTTGTGCTTTTGAGAAATTGATGAATGAAATATCCGAAAAACTGGTGAAATCGTCATGCAAAACGTGACGCGGCTGTCCTCACTCAGTGTTGATCGTTCTCAGTTCAACATTTATTACAACGGAACAATAAAATAAAATGTACTAAAAAAGGTGACATATTTTTTATTTAAAACACTACAAAGACATATTACTAAAAGTGTTTGTATTCGGATGCTGCAAGAAACTTGAAATATATGAAGTAATGGGGGTCTTCGAAGCTGCATTATTCAACAAATAAATTCCAACTTTCGATCGTTTTGGTTGTGATTATTTTAGGTCGTCTGTATCATAATAATGTTTGATGTCCGTATTGTAACAAATGAAAGTCAATTCAGTATCATCAATTAAGAATCCGTCAGCTCATTTGGTTTAGATAACGTATGACACACATGCAAGTGCAGTTCTTCTATAAAAACTGAGGGTGCGTCCCGTGTAGAAGTATTGTCCTATGTGAGAAACAGTACATCCTGATATCCAATGTACACTGATCCTTTACTAATGTTACATCATTTCCTCTTGTTCTACTGTCTTTATTGGGTGAGGAAAACTATTTTTACAAATATTTTCATACCCATTAAACATATTCAATATCTTCAAATTTTAATGTGACCTCCTCTTAACCTCCTTTTTTCTAGAGTTGTTAATCCACATTCTTGTAGGCGTTCTTCAAAAGAAAGGTTTCTCAATTCTGGAATAATTTTAGTAGCTCTCCATTGTATTCCTTCATGCGTATCTATATACTTCTTCCGTTATCGTCTCGAAGCTGGTATATATTATTCTAAATGAGGCCTAACTATAGCTATTCACGGAGGTATAATAAGCGTGTTCCTAATTTATTTATACACATCAACCCAAGTATTTGATTAACCCAACCCAAGTATTTGATTTTGAAGCTGCAATACCACACCTTTCTGAAACGTTCATATCAGCATTTAGTGTTACTCCTAAGTCGGACTAGAGGTGGAGATGGAACAGCTGAGTCAGCTCGTTGTGGCATTGATGGGAAGGGAAGAGGTGGTTTGTATCAGTGTTTCAGGTGGGAAAAAAGTGGATGATAAAGTGAGGGAAGGCGATGAGATAAATGCTAGTGAGAGCTGATCTCAGCAAGGGAGGAGACAATGTGACATGACGGAGGGAGACAGGACGTAAGGAGACAAGGCGGAAGGAAACGGGAGGGAGTGACACTAGAGGGAAGACGAAGGGAACAAAGAGAATGGAGCGGAGGAGAAGGGACCGAACGATACAGGAGTAAAGGCGACGGGAACGAGAAGACGGGAAGGAAGACGACGGGAGCGAGGAAACGGGAAGGAATGCGACGAGAGCTAAGGCGTCAGGAGTGAAGGCGACAGGAACGCAATATAGGCAGGAGACGGGAGGGAAAGGTTACATGTTTATGAGCGAGAGGGAGATGGACAACATGCTGCCAGGTGCCATGACTGCAGGACAGAATGCGTCGGTAGGGATCCGACGCTAAAGCTACTCTGAGGGGGCGATGAGTAGAGCGAGGGTATTTATGGGGGACCCGATAGTTAGGAAGACTGACAGAACAGTAAACAAGGGAAGACGTGGTGGGCACGGGACAAAAATAGAGGTTATCACAGAAGTTGGAAAAAACCATGTGTGCGGGCAAGGGGGGTCTATTTTAATTCACATAGGGACTTATAAACCAGAGGGGGGTAAACTGTCATAGTTAGCAGTTAGTTACAACACTTTTAGCAGATATTGTTTGAGCAGATAATCATGTCAGGGATTTTGCCTGCAATGGGAAGCAGGGGTCAGATATATCGAAATTGCCAGAGGATGTATAAATACGAAAAACGAATTAAACATTATGGTTGAAGATATTGCCCATCAAATGATTTGTATAACCGAATGATGGGCCAATAAAGACATATTTGAAGCCGAATAAGGATTGAGAGGATACGTATTATTTTCGAGAGTTCGAATATGTATAAAGGAAGGGGGGTAATTTATATATTAACAAATCTATATAAGGTATAAGGGGTGCATATTCACCCAGAACTCACTTAGGCCTCTGCAATTGAACTGATCCTTCACTGACGAATTGTGCACGACTTCCAAAAACTGTTTCTGGAGCTCGACAGGGACATCGTCCACCTGGAGCTCGGCAGGGACATCGTCCACCTGGAGCTCGACAAGGACATATTCCACCTGGAGCTCGACAGGGACATTGTCCACCTGGAGCTCGACAGGGACATCGTCCACGTGGAGCTCGACAGGGACATCGTCTACCTAGAGCTCGACAGGGACATCGTCCACCTGGAGCTCTACAGGGACATCGTCCACCTGGAGCTCGACAGGGACATCGTCCACCTGGAGCTCGACAGGGACATCGTCCACCTGGAGCTCGACAGGGACATCGTCCACCTGGCGCTTGAATAGATCCCGTGTCAGTGTCATGCTATTTTCATACTTGCTTATGTCTGGGAAGTAGCGCTGAAATTCATCACTGGGTGAGATAAGGTGCTCATCACCAAAGACTTCGGTGTTTCGGTGCGGTAGATCAGTGTCATTGTTTGTTTTGCACGAGAATCCGTATTCAATTTATTCATCCTGATATTATATATTTTTATTTTTTGGCATGCTGGATTAAGAAATATATAGTTTCTGAAAGAAGGAGTGATTGGCATAGAAAACATAATTTTAAATGTATTTTAAAACATTACAAATACAATATAAATAAGTACTTCAAACCGATTTGATATTCTCACTTAATGAACAAAATGTGTGTTTTTAATATAATTTATTTTGCAATTTTATGTAAAAAAAGTTTACAATTTCAAAATAATTGTTTAGACAACCGAAACAGTAAAATTAAATATAATACATAACATTACTTAGTAAAATCAATGTAGGCAAACGAATTAATAATAATATTATCAGTCGCATAACTTGATATTTTATATCAAACTCTGTGACTGATACTTTCATTTATGCGTTGTTATTTTGCCAAACTATTCAACATTGACACTCCTAGGCTTCGAAACAATCCATCTCGAAGACAAAGTGTCTTCTCGACTAGAAATCGAAAGTAGAGCTTGAAAAGCTTGAAATATTAAAATACTATATTTAGTAAATATACACATTAAACATTAGCTAACGTTTGATAACTCTGATTCATATACCAACATAATTGTTTTACAAATGTACAACTCCCCACAATTGATTTGATGTATAGCAAGGCGGGAACAGTACTGACAATAGATTCGACTCAGGTTCCCCAGTCCACGCTACGTGTCAAGTAGATCTTCCCTGATCCCTGCATTTGCACTAAATCGACCTGATAAAGCATATTCTTTCATCACAATTCATCAAAATTAATCTGATAGTCAAACATTACTAATTTGAAACACTTTGACATAATTCGGGGTCGACCTTGATTTCAATGTTATCACGTTGCAACATCACATTTATTCACCTTTTCTGCAGTCGAACAAGCACGTTTACTGCGTTTGCTGTAGCACCACATGTTGCTTTCTTAAAAACCAATATGAAATAATGTCCCGTTAAAAATCAAGTTTCCCCTCGGCTTCAACAGTCATAATTCGGCGCCAGTTATACACGTTTCTTAAAAAGTTAATTATACTATTGCGAATGTATGTGGAGAACAGATAAAATTATATGTTGGAGTTATTTATTTTTATATATAAAACAGGTATAAAAGTTCAACCGACAGCGTGAACAACACTAATATAACATATGCAACATTGAAAAGAGTGTAAAATCTGAATATGTGCACTATATCATTTTGTTGGCGTTTGGCCTTCATTTCCAGCGTGAAATCCCAAAATTCCCTTTAGGAGGGGATCCCCCAGTTTGGAAACCCCATATATAATAGAAGATATGAGCATTAATTAGCATGTAACTTAACACAATAACAGCAAGTGTTTGTATGCATATATCAGGAGTAAACAAAACGTACGAGACAAGGTTGAACCACTGAAAGACAGTGGCAGCAATGTAATGTCACAAGGTTTGTTATGTCGGAAGACCTAAATGGATGCATCAGTTCTGGGTTTACCACAGATGATATTTTATTTAGTTCATTACCATATCAATATACTAAATTTCAGGAGGCTAAATCGTACTATTTAGGGCAGTTAATTATAACTCCAGAAAGAAAGTGAAGGCAATGAAGGATAATACATAACTTGTAGTGGATTGATTTCCTCCAAGACTGCAAACATCACACCATTATTTAAAAAGAGTTCGTTAAATAAATCAGATAGTTATAGACCAGTGAGGTTAACAACAGTGATTTGTAAATTATTAGAAAGGTTACTTAATGACCATATGGTGAAATTCGTTGTTAGGGATAAATTATTATATAATTTCAACATGAGATGCGGAGTCATGCTTAAAAATATGTTGTTTCTTGGAAGAAATCACTAAATGGATAGACCAGATCACCAGTATATAGTATCTACTTAGATTTTCAGAAACATTTTGACAAAGTGCCACATTAAAGATAACTGCTAAAATTAAAAGCCCATGGTATCGGGGATGGCACAATTGACTGCATAGAACAGTGACTTACTGACAGTATACATGGTGTTGTAGTAGATTGGGTGTTTTCACACTGGAAATCAGTTTTGAATGTGGTACCACAAGAATCAGTATTATGACCTTTATTATTAGTAATATATATCAATGTCTTGGACAATAATATAACAAGCAACGTAGTGAAATTTGAGGATGACACAAAAGTGTTTAGAAAGGTTAACAGTGATGAGGATAAGCATCATTTACAAAACGATATAGGCAGATTAGTGAAATGGTATGAGAAATGGCAGGTATTGTTCAATTTTGGAAAACGTAAATACCTACACACACGACATTGAAACTTGGATGCAAATTATATAATGGGATATACTGTAAAAGAAGAGGACTTAGGAGTTACAATAAGCGCTGATATGAAAGTTTCAGAGCAGTGAGGTATTGCAGCCTCAAAGGGTAATACAATTCTTGGGTTGATTAGGAGAAACATAACATACAAGGAAAAAAGCTAATTATACCTCTGTGTCATGCAATAGTTAGTACTCATTTGGAATATTGTATAAACAGTGGAAACCCTATCGTAAAAAGGCTGTATATACGCTTGAACACATACATAGGAGAGCAGCTAAAATTATAACAGAACTGAGAGACCTTAGTTCTAAAGAACGCCTGAAATACTGTGGCTTAACTCTATGTACAAAGAGGTTAAGTGGATATCAGATTGACGCTTTTAAGATATTGAATGGGTATGAAAATATTGATAGATAAATGATTTCTCACTCAAGAAAGAGAACTAGAGGACATGAGGTAAAAGTAATAGTATAAAGTATCAGTGTAGATTGGATATCAGGAAGTACTCGTTCTCACAGAGGACAATAAATTAACGGAACAAATCGTCTACGGATTGTATAAATGCTAGCAGAGTGAATGTGTTTAAAAACAAGGTTGACACATATATCAGGAGGGGGGTTTCACGTAGTTGAACACTGTTGGACTCTCGATACGCCAATGGATTCCATATCCACTTGCCATCAGGGCCTTTGACTTGGATGGCAAATCTGGTTAAGTATTGTTAAATCTAAATCGACTGCGTCACTGTACGACAAGGTTCGTGGTCGACTTGATGACTGAATGGCAGGCCACAATGAGGGCTTTGTTTAGGTCAATATGAATGGATTTATAAAAAAAACACACATATGCATAATTCATACAGTACATAACACTAATTGAATTTGTCGAAAAATGGTAAAAAGAAGTGTAATACTTATATTGTTTACCATTTTAGTAAGTTAACTTATCTAGAATAAAATACTTGATTTAACGTATAACTAATGTATTCATTAGAGTGCCATTATTATGATATATTCATTCAAAGTGCAACAACAAAATTTACATGTATGTTTATAGCAGGACAAAAGTAAACATTGGAACATGAATTGAAAACCTTAATAACAAACTAAAATAACAATCTACAATACTTCTAACATTTCTACGTTCTACTAATCATTAATTTAGTTTAAACTAAGATGATAAACACAATAACTGAAGTTACTAATTTTCTACAAGAAACGGTGAAGAACTTATAGCACAGAACTATTCAATACTTTGTCTGTATAATACTTCGTGAACTGATGAATGCTTCTACAACTAATCAATGAAGTATAAAGGGCATTCCACAGTTTTACTCTTTTAACATATGTATATATATATATATATATATATATATATATATATATATATATATATATATATATATATATATATATATATATATATATATATATATATATTAATATATATGTATATATATATATATATATATATATATATATATATATATATATATATATATATATATATATATATATATATATATATATACATGCTTTTCAAACTGCTACGTCCATATTTTTTTTATAAAATTACATTCCTGTCGGGTTGAATATACTGATTCATATATGTTGAAAAAATGCTGTACATTCAGTGGTAATAAGTTGTGAAATGCTTTAAACATATTAATTGCAGTTTTTAATTCCACTATATCTGGTACTTTAAGAATGTGCAGCTTATAAAATAGCATAGTTGTATGGTCCAGTCTCTTGGCACCATAAAGTAACTTTATAACCCTTTTTTGTAATATAACTAAACATTGAACATTTGTTGCATATGTGTTGCTCCATACTTCAGCGCAATACATAATATACGGCAAGAAAAGAGAGAAGTACAAGATATGCATACGACGTCTGTCAATCAGGAAGCTTGTTCTGTACATAATAGCATTGCTCTTTGAAAGTTTTGATTTTACTAAACAAATATGATTTTTCCAGTTTAATTTATCATCAATCATAATACCCAAAAATGTATTGACATTTACTTAATTTATTGTTTCTTTATTTATCTTAACAGAAATATCAACTGTCAATTTGCGATTAAAAAAACATGTCATTAGTTTTCATTACATTAACAGACAATCGACTTCATTTGGAAGACTCAGACGACGCGAGATGAGCAGACACGTCATTCATAGCTGTTTCCGATGTGCCGTCTAGTCCGCTGGCACTTCTGTTCTGTCCGTCGGAAGATGCGACCACGTTGCACCATATTGTCGCTGTCTGTACCATAGGTTAATTAGAGCCCGCCATACACGTACCTATTTTTCAGTTGCCAACATGTTGGCGACTACTTTTTCAGTTGGCAACTCAAATGTAGTCGTTATGTGTGTGTTCCCCACCAACAGTTGGCAATATTTTGTTGGACACTTTGCGTATGACAAATCGATCGGCCGATGAGTAGTTATCAAATAGTTGTCGGCAGAGAAAACGTTGGCGACTAAAGGTCGGTATATGTACGGCGGGCTTAAGTCTTACACACTGCTCTGTATTGCGTCGTGTTTCAGTTGATCAGCTATATATGTTCGTGCAAGTTATAAAATGTAACGATACGTCAGCATCATGCATTACTACTATAATTTACTAGATTTAAGGTGTACACATCAACACAACATTTTATAAAAAAACATTCCTTGGAAGATTAAAATATGTTTGTACACAATTATTACACTAATGACGTATACATATGTTGCATGTTCGTGTTTATGTATTCATTACGTCCATACCATTAGGCATCGTTGGATATGTAAATGTGTAACAATCAAACATTATCAACGTGAGACACATATGTAATAATAATAATATCTGCGAAGTATGGAGGGTAGATATATAATGTCTCGCAGAGAGGCAGTTCACTCGTAGTTATAATGCTTCCTTCGTAAATATATATATATATATATATATATATATATATATGTATATATATATATATATATATATATATATATATATATATATATATATATATATATATATATATATATATATATATATATATATATATATATATATATATATATATATATATGGTTCTGAAACATTTACAAACACCATAGTACGAATTAAAACTCTGTAAAAGTGAACCAATCAATCTTTATTCGTGGTCGTCCTACATGTGACAACCGATTGCTTGTACACCAAAATAAGCAATATATATCACATGCGTTCGTGTCTGCCTGTATGTGCATGTGTGTGGGCGCGCGCGCGCACGCGCGCGTGTGTGTGTGTGTTTGTTTGTTTGTGTGTACGTGTGTGTGTGTTTGTGTGTGTTTGTGTGTGTGTGTGTGTGTGTGTGTGTGTGTGTGTGTGTGTGTGTGTGTGTGTGTGTGTGTGTGTGTGTGCGTGTGTGTACGTGCGTGTAAGTACAGTACGTGCGTGTGGTAGAATGGTACTTATGATGACAGCTGCAACATTTATGCGTGGCATACTTCACAAAGAATCAATTTTGTGTAGATGCTACCAACGAGCATATATCGGCGGTAGTGGACAGCGCTGCTTGACCCAGAGATTTGTCGTCCGTCGTTGTAGTACACCTCCGCAATGTCTGTCACTGTGGAGTCCTCGGACAACGTCAGCCGCAGCACCTGCGCAGAGCAACATAACGTGAAATTGCAATCATATAATTAACACTTTTAGTATATTGTGAAGATAGAAAGAACAGTAATGGAGATCCTGGTGGAATATACGAAAAACGCAAGATAGCGCAGTTGACCGCGGAAATAGTACGAATAGATGACGAATTGTAGCAGACACAGTTATCGTCTCGTGTATGACACATATATCAATACAGAGTGTCTACTATTTCCGAATGCAAAAGCACAACCATTCGACATATCCGAACCCAGACGAACTTGAACTAAAACGCACATACACACACAAGCATGCACATTCGCACTCACGCACGCATGCACGCACGCATGCAAACATGTCCGCACATGCAAGTACAATGGTATATCACACACATGCACGCAAGTGATTCAATTACATTGATATGAAATGCCGGAGATATTATACACGGAGAGGGAAGGCAGCGGTATTGAAACAGTGGATATCGCCCTTAATAAAAACATTATGGTTCATAATTCAAATACAACTGTCGAACATATATTGTCTGGCACTGAATCATTCCCTGTTACAACTGTCCTAATACGCGCCCATATTTGATTCACCTGCTTTATATAATCAAATTACTGAATTCATCACGTCGAGTTCAGTGTACCTGCGAAGGCGATCTGGCGGTGTGAGGCGGCGGCTTATGCTTCACCAGCGCCTTGGCGTCCGGGTGCCCCGCCACCCACAAGTGTCCAGTAACCACGTCAACATTGATGTTTCCGACAAACATTCCCAGCTGAACCACCTGAAACATATCAACTATCTGTCTAACTTATTGACTGACTAATTATGTAATTAAATAAATAACTAGCTAACTGACTAACGTCCATTGTGATACCAATCTTTAGATAATAACATGTTGAAAATGCAACAAATATTACAGTCCTGCCATGTCCACCGCTATGTCTTCCACATTTATAAAATCATACCATATATAGCATTATTCCATCTAAAGCATTATTTAACCAGGAGGGAAACCCCTTTCAACACTCGCGTCGCGACCGCGCCGTGAAACCTTCATATATCGCCCTCACACCATAAAAAGCGGTAGATATGCCGTTTGTTGTGCACTGCTAGTTAGCGTTTGGACAGTATGAAAGGCGAGTTGTCACTGTCACATTGAGAAGTGGATACAACAAAGTAATTGTCAACCACACATCTACCATTATCATATCCCACATTTTATACTACAACAGAGAAAGCTTGTTAGGTTATTCTAAAATGTTGGGAACAAAACGAAGTATCAAAGTGTTCGGAATGGTGATTATGGACAGAACAAGAGATTGAGTTAATTATAATTTGTGAGATTAACTAGCAGAGTTCATAAAGAAGAAATACAGTTGCAATATATTATGTCAGCGATATATAATAGAGCAGGTAGTGGAGCGGCAGACAACTGTATACATCACTTTCGTCGACTTCGAAAAGGCGTTTGATTCCTTGTACCGAAGGAACCTTTAGAAAATCAATGAGAGCTACGGAATCTCACAAAATATACTCTAAGTGATTAAGATCTTAATCGCGGACAATGAATATGCAGAGTTAGATAAAGTCAAGACAAGAAGACGGTGCAGGATTGGTCACGAGAAAGACAAACTGGCGAAAAACAGTAGCACAGGAAAGACAAGAACTTGAGTGGAAAACATGGACTGAAGCCAAACAAATGTAAAAAAGATAGAACGAACTGGAGAAAGACCATTGCTACTTTATGGATAACTCTACCCGAAGAGTATATGTGAGTTAAGGTAATGGAGATGTTTAACCCATATTGTTGTGAAAAATGCAACAGATGTAAGCAATCCAATATAATAGGTAACTGCAAATCACAATAGCAGTGGTTGTTGTATAAACTAATCCTTTTTATGCCTGTACAAAAATAACTAAGACACGTTTGGGAATGACTGACGACAACCGTGACAGTTTTGAGAATAATTGACAAGTAACGTACTAAAGCTAATATTGTGATTGGCTCTATTTTTATGGATTAAAAGTGACCGTGGGTGTCACCATCAACCGTCGCGTTTATGGCACAAATACCTTTTCACGCCTTACCTGCGTCAATGTCAAACTGTTGTCCGATTTCCTGATGTAAACACTCAATTGTTTCCCTCCTAACTCCGACATATATACGTACCTGTAAAATATGGCACCAAACTTAATACATCATTTCTCAGTAAACACTTAAGAAAAAAGAGAGCTTCTTCAACATACTTAGTTGAGTCAACTCTACCTTCACATTTGCGGATGGTCGAAGGGTTCGGCTGTTCGGTCCTTTCCTTTAAAATTATCTCATACCTTATTGCTTCTCGTAAAGGTTGCCGGTCCTTTCCTTAAAAATTATCTCACACCTTATTGCTTCTCGTAAAGGTTGCCGGTCCTTTCCTTAAAAATTATCTCACACCTTATTGCTTCTCGTAAAGGTTGCCGGTCCTTTCCTTAAAAATTATCTCACACCTTATTGCTTCTCGTAAAGGTTGCAGAGAACGAATTACATAATTAATCGGAAATTGCAAATCCAAGGGAATTCATTAATATTTTTGCAAAATCTTTATTGTTGCAATGACATTTCAGATTATATCGATTTTATGATGAAACATACCAAGATGTGCTGTACAATTCGGCAGTGTTGGGAGAGCGAGATATGTTCCATTTATAGTGGTAAGCCCCCTATACAAAACTTGGAGAGTTGGCAGTGGTATTTCTATGGACATTTCGATAATGTTACGAATGTCATTCGTAGTCTGTGTTATCGGATTTTCGTGGAACTGCGCATTAGCTTATCGGTCGCGTTGGTTAACATGTCAGCCCTCGGTCAACCGTAGAGATGACCGGAATCTTCTAATTTTAAAATACGTTCGAGTAATCCCAACCCATAACTTTTGTTTCGCTCTAATCATAGGCAACTCAGGATTGACAACAATACTGTGGACACCTACTTGCCATCCGGAGAGGTGTTTATGCTATTCGGGCTGCTAATTCCTGAAAAGAGAATACGCCCCTTGGTGCCATCGTAGAAGCCGACATTGCCAACTCTGAGACCACGAATGAACTCCACTTTAAAATTGAACTTGTAGTAGTTGGTGAAGTAGAAACAGTCTTCTCCCGTCGCCACGATATCATTGGGGCTGGTAGTGCACATGAAAACAGCGAAAACGTTGATATATCCATTCAATTTGTTTAAACATTCGAAGAGCCCCCATATATACAACATCTACAGTTAATAGCCCCTGTAAAAAGAGTCCGAACGAGATCGACACTGTAGTTATTAGTAATTAAATGACTCAGAACATTTTAAAATATGAATTTTCGACATTAAGCTGACATCGATTGCAGTCCATTTATAGCACGTATCAGCTTGCCAAACCTGTTGACATATTAAATAATTCTAGACAGTTTACAAGGCGTTGGTTAATGTTGCCTAACGACTTGGGATTTTTAGAAACACTGACTGCGTGATTGTCGGGTCACTGTATGTTCGCGTGTGCCACAACTTTCGTCTCTTCTCGTCGTACCGAAACTTCTCCACCGTATCTTTTCCATCCACGCAAACGTTGACAACAAAAATGTAGATCACATCTGAAAAAAATTAATATAATGCGTCATTACCAATGACACACAAAGTGAATGCGACTGTTACATGTTGACTGAGAATATTCTGAGCGACTTCACATGTTTAAATAGTGCGCAATAATTGCAACCCATTAAGGAATAACGAAATAATCATACAGGTTTAATATCCGGATATATGGCGCTTTATAAATAATAAATAGTATTATCACTAGAAACATGACCGTCCCCAGGACGGGAAAACTCAGTAGTTGATAAGTGATATTTATGGTGGCAATGTGTACCAAATGCCTCAGGCTAATATGCCACGAATACGCTCGATATTGTTTAAAGGAACGTAAAACGTATCACCAGAAACAACTGCGTCAAACACGTGATGCAATACCCGTTGCAATGTTCAAACTGTTGAAGGTCGCGTGAATTTAGACCCATGGATACATCTGTCGGTTATGGACTATTGTAAAAAAAAATTATTTTACTGCGACCTCGGGCCAAAACATGGGTGCGTGCTTTCTACTATAATTAATATAAACCGCCCAGATGGCGTTGCGCACTCTCAAACGGTTTTCGTACCAAGGTACACGACGCGCGCGCGTTGTTTCTGCAATTGTTGGAAGTTAACATTGTTTATACGTGGTATTTCCAAAAAAAGGCGTTACGTTTCATTCTTGGGGTCGTAGATTAATCCCTGAAGTTTGGCGCCCTAGGTGGAAGCCGTCTAGGAGAAACAAGTTAACATACTAGCGTACGCTATCTCGATTATAGCTATTACTTGTTAAACAACGGATTGGTAACGGTGACATATGGTCGCAGCCAAATACATTTCCGAAGAAAACGACCTATGTTCCATAAAGTCTTACTGGAGTTGCAATCTCTCCAAATGCTGATACCGAGAGGAGAGAATGTGGATCTGTCGAGGTCGCCTACGATGTCGAGCGCGTGGGCCCCACGTCTGGGCTTCTTGAAGTCGAACATAAATATTTCGCCCCGGCTCTGTGCTTCAAAGCCCTGTCCAACAAGAAAAAAAGTTTAGGTTAAAGACATTTTGTTTCGTTATGTCTCTTTGCTACGGCCTCAACGTTTTCCCAACTATCTACAGAGTCGTTATCTACGTTGTCGACAATTCTATTGACACTGAAGGCGGTTATCGACGTCGTCGTCGTCGTCGACTTAAGTATACCATCGTATTTGTAATAATCAACACAAACGGCCACTGTAACTTACCGATGTGATGAACGCCAGTCCATTCGGCAGCACCTGGATGTCTTCAGAACCTGTATCTAGGAGACACGGACATAAATTATGCCGATGCTGTATTCGGTTTGAAACCGCGCATACAACATTGAAATAACAAATTGTATCATGTATTTATGTTGCGTGTAGACACTGGGCGACATATGTTAGACTACGTTAGCTTATGTCCTCACGCAGGCACGCAATCATCAATACCTACCGATGCCTGGTACCAGCCTACACCGGCCTGGCCGTTTGTTGCGTGCCGTCTTGTGGAAAGGAAACGTCCATCTGAAAACGAAAACTAGTCAACGTAAACTTAATCTATACAATATAAAGATTCAACACATGTATGGCGTTATTGATTGGCTTTAGCTCATTTGATTTAAGCTCATATCAGGTTTCTTGACTGCCTATTATGTCAACAATTACAATTTAAATTAAAAGCTGATGGTATCGGGGATGGCATAACTGACTGGATAGAACAATGACTGATTGACAGAAGACAGCGTGTTTTAGCAGATGGAGAAGTGTCAAACTGGAAATCAGTTTTGAGTGGAGTACCATAAGGATCAATATTAGTATCTTTATTATTCTAAATAAATATATCAATAACTTGGACGTCAATACAACAAGTAACGTACTGAAGTTTGCGGATGACACAAAATAGTTTAGAAAGGTTAACACCGATCTAAACATATTAGAGAAATTGTCTGAGAAATTGCAGATGTTGTACAATTTTGGAAGTGTAAATGCCTACATACTGGACATGGGAACTTGGATGTAAACTGTAAAATGGGAGATACTGTTCTGGGTATTGTTGTAAAAGAAAAGACCTTAAATGCTACAATAAGCGCTCATATGAAAGTTTCAGAGCAGTGTGGTTTTGCAGCCGCAAAGGGTAATCAAATTATAGGTTTGATTAGGAGAAACATAACATGCCAGGAAAAAAGCTAATTATACCTCTTTATAAAGTAATAGTTATTCCTTATTTATAATACTGTATACAAGCGTAGAGAATATATCTTAAGAAGTACATAGATAAGCTTGAAAGCATACAGAGGAGAGCAACTAAAATTATTCTTGAACTGAGATACCTTAGTTATGAAGAACGCGTAAAAGAATGTGGTTCAACTATTCTACAGAAAAGAAATTTAATAGGATATCATAGTGGGGTGTTTCAAGATATTGAATGGGTATAAACATATTGATAAAAATTAGTTTTTTTTCCACTCAATAAAGATAACAAAACTTGAGATAAAATTAGTAAACGATCAATGTAGATTGGATATCAAGATGCACTCGTTCTCATAGACGACAATAAATGAAAGAAACAAATTGTCTACGGATGTTATAACTAGCAGCGTGAATAAGTATAAAAACAAGGTTGACACATATCTGACGAGGGCGGGTTACACGTAGATGAACGTTTTTGGACTCTCGATAAGCCAATGTCTTCCTTTTCCACTTGCCATGTGGGCCTTTGGCTGGGCTGACAAATATTGTTAAACAAGGCACCAGGTTGATTAGATAGGGAATCTCGGAGCAGCACGAGGTCATACAGGGGCAGTACGTCTCTACGGAATGAGGACATGCTCTGGAGCTACACCATGGCTTAACTATGGGCAAATAGCAGCCACTATGTTGTGGTCTTAGACTGTTTAGCAAAAGTGATTTGGAAAGCACACAAGGCAGTGTGTGAGATTATCAACCGCCTTGGCCTATCCTTGCTGAGATTGTGCTTTGAAGTCAGATGACGCGTCAACCATATTAAAGGATAAAGATACCAAACTGACCCAGTCTGCTGGTCACTTTGGCTTACTATGTTTGGATACATTTCAACTTATACTCTTGAAAGTGTGGAACAATTTCCAGCTGCTAATTTACTGAACCATCCCAACTATATGGATAACGCCATAGACTCACCTAAGAAAATAAATCACAGCAGGAAATACTGCACAACTTCATAATGTCAGTATGGAATGTTGCACGCTTCCCACATGTGTTGATTTGTGAAGAATTAAGCACACTGTTTAAGATAGGAGATCGATCAGTTGGAATGACAGTTATATCCCACTTCTAAGTAGTATTCGCAATGGTATTTTAAGTTGTGTGATGATCCCGCATTATAAAGGTAATCATTGAAAGGCAAAGTGTTTTTTGATATGGATGACCCAATAACTATATGTGTCCCTTGCATCAAATCCAAACAAAACTCATTGAACAAAACCGTCTACGCAGCCGTCATTGACTCATACAACAACGTTCGACGCCGTAGCACGCCAAGGACTGTGGGTATTGTTGCGGAAATATGCCCTAAAATAATTGTAGAAATGCTCGAGGCACTGCAGTCAGTGATGCTGGAATTGGAGAAGCGCAACAGCAAAATATAATATTTTTTTGGTCGGCTGCACAAGCATTTGTGGATGAGATTGTCTCAATCATAGTAAAATGTATGGTGCATATAACAATAGTAGTTTCCACGATACTCTATGAAGCTGAAGCATAGGCACTGTATCGATAGCATGTTAGAAACAGCACATACAGCGTCAATGTATTGTAACATGATTACATCGGCCGACTAATTTGGAACAGACGCGTAAACTGATGACAGCAACGACGAATGGGACACCCGGTTGAATACAGAGCTCTGAAAGGCGTGAAAGTTAGTTCACTTCTCATCGAGTGGCTTACAAATGAAGTCGATAGCTAAGACTGTTCTTCTAGTGACACAGATGATGTATGCAAATGATATCACGCCTATTCAAGTTACTAATTCAGCAGTTGTTCGTGGGGGAAAGAGTTGGATTCATAAATCTGTGGGGATGCTTTTGTTGGGAGAACAAACCCGTTAATATGTTATCAACTCCGTCTAAACGGATTTTGTGTAGACTATCTGCAAATAACGATTGACAATATCATGGGTAGCATTAGTTATTTAAACTAGATGAGCCGGGGATTCCTAATTATTAAAGGAATGGGTATAACGGTATAACCATCGTTGTTTGATGCTTGTTCACTCCACAGATATCATATTTGCGGCTCACATTTTTTAAAACACCTTTCCAATTTCTATTTTAATGATTTGCACTAACGATACAAGATTAAAATTTGTATTTACACATTTTATTTCTATGTTCAGTGAGTACCTAGCCACCAACGCTGAGAGAAGCCTACCCGTTTTTTGGACAAACCATAAAGTTAACACAGTTTGTTTATATTTTATTTCAATTGTATATTCAAAACTTGACATTCACATCAATTATGTTTTAATGGTAAACCAGACAGTAATACTGCCACGTTTTGAAGGCATGATGGCATGCATACGCATGTCTTGGCATATGCACCGGCACAAACTCGTGATTTTGTACACACCATCTAGCTAAACTCTACAAACCTCGAATCAAACCAGGGTTTGCTCGTGTATCGACCAGACGTCCAAGGGATAAAGTTACATTTTCTTTCGCTCAGTTACTAAATAATATAACAAATGCATGTAGGCAGTGTATTTCATTAATGGCTTTGTAAGTATGTGTTAATATATAATTTTATATGACATAAATGTTCCACGCCCAATAAGCAAGTATTCGGTTACACTACCGTTCAGCCGGTCATGTGCGTAGGGTATAATGACGATATGTGTTAATGCTTCTAATTATGTTGGGTTGAGATGTACACGAAGCTTCAAATCAGGCAGTCAGCAGGCCAAGGAAACAGCAACATTGGGAAAGTTTACTATCTGGGCTGACAATTTAACCAGCATTGTTTCCCTCTCCCTCAGCGTCTTCATCTCTCTCTATCTCTCTCTCTCTCTCTCTCTCTCTCTCTCTCTATCTATCTCTCTCTTTCTCCGCTTCTCTTTCCCTTCTCCCTTCCTCCGTCTTCCTCCCCTTCATTGGCTGCAGAATTTATGTGCGGTGTATGTCAGAAGCATTTTGGTGAAGGCGCTACAATATACACAAACGCGAGCATACGTGAACGGACGTATGCACGCCTGTAAACGATGTTATTACATTCACGTGAAATATTATGTGAAAATGGATGTCTTCCGAAATAAAAAAAAACATTCGTATAGGCCTCTGGAAATACGTTAAGTGACAATCTATGGCCATATAATACATATTCTAGGATATTTATCATATTGATTATACGTTCACAGCAATGGCTGTGATTTAGGGAAGCTGGAATGTGGAGGCAGATCACTGCAGGAATCACTGCACAACGTCGTAGTGTAAGTCAGGAGTGATGCACGCGAACCACAATTGTGAATATGTACAAAACTGATCACACTGATTAAGGAAGAGATCGATCAGTGTATGGGAAAGACATATATAAACCGCTTCCCTTAGTAGCCGGCAAAGTATTCGAAAGAGTGGTCCTCATTGATCTTGTGGTTTCCATTAAAGACATAATTAAAACAGTGCTACTAGATCTGGAAGACGCACCGTGGAAATAACTATTTTGCATAACTTTCGACAAATGCAAGGATAAATGTTGGGACGCAAGGACGACAAGTAATGTGCGCATTGCTGCAGAAATATGCCCTGCTGCTGTCAGGGGTGATGAAATTGGAGAAGCGCATAAGTAAGACATCATACTTTTGGACGGCTACACAAGCATTTGTGAATAAGATTCACCATGTGCAATCAGAGTGAAATATATCGTGCATAGAAAGGAGTTTATTGTTACTGTATGGAGCTGAAGCAGATACACTTAACTGAAAGCATGTTAGGAAACGGCATGCCTTCCTGGTGATACATGACTACAACTTGAGATACTCGCATGTCCACATAGAACATACTCAACTGAGCAAACACCCTAACAAGTATATATTATGAGATAGACAAGGTGACTCCAATAGATGACAACACACCTCCTAGATGTAATAATGTAAAGATTGAAGAAAAGAAGCATACATTTCAGGTAGTGATTCTCACTTGGCGACGAAACACATGCAACGTGATCCAAGTGAGCAATACTTGTCGCAACCGAGACTGACAGCGAGATAGATGGTACTGGTCCAATTCATGTGACAAGCATAGAAAACAATGGAATTATCTTCATCGCTATGCAGCAAAGCAATACATTATACAGTAAACTGTTGTGTAGATAATAAATATGGTGTGTTAAAGAGAAACATTTAATTAAATAACTATAGGTATACAACTTGTTAAAGTATAATACGTTAAATACACGTATAAATTAGCATGAACACCTAATAGGAATAATCAACTAAAGCAAAAGGGCGTATTGTGAAAGACTTACGCTGACTGGCTGCACAAGAGTGTTATGTAGCCAACGGTACATACAACGACAATGTGTTGCAACATGGTTACATCGGCCGACGAGCTTGGAACAGACGCGCCTGACTACTGCAACGCCGAATGATGCAGAAGGTCTGAATGACGTGGAAGCTAGCTCAATTCGGATCGAGTATCTGATAAATGAAGTCGACCGCGAATCCTGGTTGTATAGTGAGGCAGTCGGTTGATGTATGTAAATGATATCCAATGTATATCTCGCTTATTCAACGAAAGTAGTATACGTGTGTTTTTTTATACGCAAGAGTGGCCGCATGTTTCGGTGGTAACTAAAGCCTGTATAAATAGAACTAACAAAAAGACGCATGTAAGTGGTGCATTCATAAGTGAAAATAGTAAATGAAAACTATAATAACCTATTAATAATACTAATTTTAAAAGTTATACATAAGGAAACGTTAATGTTAATTATTACAAAGTAACCTATTGATAATGAATATATATTATCAAGTGAAAATAGCAAATATAATATTAACGCTGCAGTTAAAGCGTTGATTTGCCCACATGACGTATGAAATTCTGACGTTTGCACTTAAAACGCTGTGTGCATCATATCCATTGCATAAGAATGTTGTTGACGACTGCACACTCGCCTGTGTTTTATCTCGCTGTCGGCGTAGACCTAGTGCATAAAACAAATGAGGGATCGTGCTAAAAAGTTACGGTTTCGTCACGAAAAATTAAAGGGGGTCAGTCATCTCAAAATTGCAAGAAGTCGTCTCGGCGGAATGCTTTGCAAAATAACTGCAATGAACGATTGCGGATAGCATGGGTTGCAAGATTTATTTATTTAAATTATATGAGCAGGCGATTATTGAATACTGATGGAATAGGCGTAATGGAAAGACGACCCGATTTTAGTCAAAACAAACCTTTTTACTGCTTGTTCACTCCACACATGTAAGATTTTTAGCACCTTATGTTTAAAAAAAGAGTTATATAGGTAAATGTTAATAGAATATATATATATATATATATATATATATATATATATATATATATATATATATATATATATATATATATATATTTCGTACTGATGTTCATGATAATTTACTCGATATTTGTATTACTAGATCTACTTGCGTTAACTTCAAGGCAATATTTCCTACTGCTGGTGTATCAGATCACCATTGTGTCATTATTGATATAAATCGGGTGATGACATAAAATATTATCAAATTTCGACCACTTAATCAAATTAAAATAATTACCATTCATGAGGCGCATTTATTAACATAAATACCCTTCGTGGGGCGCGATGGCGTCCCGGTTAGAAGGCCGGACTCTCAATCCTACGGACGGGATGCCGCGCTATACAAGAACGTAACTTTTATGATGATCTTGCAAATTCCGATATTTTTATCAAACCTAACTATACATTATGCGAGCTTGTTAATCAGTACCATCAAACAAAACATGCCCCTAAACAAATTATATATATATATATATATATATATATACATATAATAATATATACATATATATATATGTATATATATATATATATATATATATACATATATATATATATACATATATATATATATATATATATATATATATATATATATATATATATATATATATATATATATATATATATATATATATATATATATATATATATATATATATATATATATATATATATATATATACAGAAAGACGAACCAAACGTATCAGTTTCCATTCCACTCAGACAGAGATACATATATACATAAGTAGATTATAAGTTCAGGGATGAAGTTACATTTAGGTTCGTTCAGTTACTTCTGAATAACAAAAATACGTATTAGTTTCCACTTCACATAACAAGTGCATGTAGGTGCCTTTTATTAACGAGTCTGTAATTATATATTGATAAAAAGTTTTATATGACGTAGATACTCCACGCCCAAAAAACAACTAAATGGTGATAGTTACACTAACTTTCACAGCTATGGTTGCGATGGAGGGATTGTGCTAAGAGAGACCTCGAAAAGGTAGAAGGGAGCAGCGAATAATGGAGAGGATGGCAGAAGATCATAATAGGTTGAGACGACAAATTAAATGACTTGGCCCCCGCAATGCAAGGGATCGGGGGGGGGGAGAATATATGTATGTATAACAATGATTAATTAAAAGGTTAATGTTTGGCTGTTTACAGTGGAGAAAGGACGATTTTCATCCTAATCATATTGTTCTAGTACCATGCAGATTATCACACCGTGATGTTTAGATATACATTTTGAGCTGATGCGATATAAATCCAATCGTAAACTATACGTCATCGACCCATTCGAAATTTCCCGCCAAAATGTTCATTCTTCCGGTTAGGTGCACAATGTAAACAACACAGATAATTAAGGCTAGACTTTTTTTAATAGCGTAGGTAAAGTTGCACCCCCAACCTGAGTCATCTGTATACAAACAGGCAATTTCAACCAAGGCGTCTTTTACCCAGAGTAGCCCTGGGACAGAATTACGTTTTCTCGTCGAGCAAGGCACACTGTCACTAGTCACAACGCCGTGGAAACCCCTGCACGTACTCTTAGTACAACAGCACGCATATGGTAAGTGTTACATGAAACGTGATTTTTTTTCTGGAATTACGGAAATTAGTGAAAATTACCAACACAGTGGTCCAAAACAAGATACTGGCGAAAATGTAGCAATTTCATGCGCTAGCTGTTAGAGAAGCTTGGAAATGCGAAGACTGCGAGAAAATCTTTAAAAGTGAGAAAGACAGAATGCTCGAGTGCGAGTACTGCGGAACCCGATACTGCATTAAATGCTAGAAATTTAAACCTGGCGAATATGAGGCATTGGGGAAACCCGGATGCATGTGGTTTTTCAAACCAAAAATTTAAAACAATATTCTCAATGAGAAAGTTATCGAAGAGAGATGCGAGATGTATTTCAAAACTATTAACACGAGATTTCAGGCCATAGAGAAAAAAATGGATGCTAAATGCGATAGTAAAGAAGTAAAAGAAACCGTACGGAATGAAATGGATGCATTACATATATGCAGATCAAATGATGATGAAATCAGGAACCTACTAACCACCCAAAATAGTGGAAATGTTGTGGAGGAAACAGTGAGATAAATCAATGAAAGAAAAAAATAGGGAAACTAATGTTCTTATATTCAGTGCCCCAGAACCAAAAACAAACCTAAAAGAAGAGAGGGTGAGGATAGATATGGAGTTTGTTGAAGGGTTGTGTAATGACGTGTGCAATCTGAACTAAGACGTAAAAGATGAGATAACCAAAGTTATCAGGTTAGGTAAAAAATAAACAGACAGGAATACAGGTGATACTTAGCAAAAACCCAGACCTCTCAAGGTAGTAATGAAAGACACTAACAAAAAGATGGAATTGTTCAAACGACTATCAAACTTAAGAGAATCAGAGGGCAAATATAAATGTATCAGCATCCAGCACGAATAAAAAAAATAAAAAGAGAGGAAGGAAGGAAACTCCTAGACGAGGCATCGAAGGGACGAGGAGTAAGACAAGACATATCATCTAACCAGAAAAACACTATAAATACAAATTATACACATAAACAGTTAAACTGTTTTTACACCAACGCTGATAGTCCCATCAATAAGTGTAATGAGTTCAAAACTCGAGTCGAATCACATAAGTGTATGGTGATTACAATCACATAAGTGTATGGTGATTACAATCACATAAGTGTATGGTGATTACAATCACATAAGTGTATGGTGATTACAATCACATAAGTGTATGGTGATTACAATCACGTAAGTGTATGGTGATTACAATCACATAAGTGTATGGTGATTACAATCACATAAGTGTATGGTGATTACAATCATTGAGGTTACACCGAAAAACCTGACATTTCTAACATCGATCGATAAGCAAGGACGAGGTGTTTGTCTATATATACACAAAACACTAAACGCAAAACCTTTCGTATCTATAGGAACCAACTTTCAAGAATCGATATGGCAAAACTGGTACACACTCTCAGAGAATACTAATAGCCCAGACACTAAATTTAAAGAAGGAATAAGAGATAAATTCCTCTTCCAACATGTCACACTCCCCACAAGTGGCCGATTAGAAAATAAATCGAACATTCTTGATTAATTTTCACCAACGAAAAAGGTATGATATATGATATAGTGTATGAAAGCCCACTTGGTAAGAGTGATCACTATGTCCTCATCATTACATTTAGGTGCTATGCAGAAATAGCAAGCCATACACGACTTAAATATTATTACGACCAAGATTATAATAGTATGAAGACGAAACTAGACCACACAGACTGGGGCGATATACTTGGCACGAGCACTATAAACCATCAATGGTTAGGTTTTAAACAATATATTAAAAAGATAGAGGATGAATTCATCCCTCATCGACTTGTGAGTAATATTAACATACATAAAGGAGAAGTACCCCTAAACAAGGAACCAGTAAAGAAAATTAAGATAAAACACACTTTATGGAAAGGTTATATGGAGACAAAATAAGGAAAATACTATACTGAATATTGTAGGGCTAGAAACCAAATCCGTAAATTAACGAGGAGGATACAGAAGGAATTTGAGATGAAGCTAGCAACAGAAGCTAAGATAAACCCAAAAGCAGGATGGAAATATATGAACTCCAAAACCAAGAATCGGGAAGGTGTTTCTGACATGAACACATACCCTAAAGATCCTAAATCTAGACTCACATATTCTGATACGGAAAAGGCAGATGTCTTAGGACATTTTTTCAAGTGTTTTTAACATAGAGCCAGATAGGGATATCCCTCATATTCCACCAGTGAAGTTAAGGCACAACATGGAAGAATTGACTATTGATGAGGAAATGATTAAACAAACTTGATAACCTTAATGTGTGTAATTCTGTAGGACCAGACGGTGTTCATCCTAGGTTGTTGAAAGAGCTGTCTAATCATCTATGTAAACCACTAGCTAAGATATTTAATAATTCACTGGCTGTGGGTGAACTACCAAAGGAATGGAAACAGGGAAGGATATCAGCCATATTTAAGAAGGGTAATCGAAAAAACGCTTTAGACAAAGATGTCTTCTTAAGAAGTGGGTTGATATGGGCGTGTTTGAAATCATCCGGAAACAAGCCAGAACACAGTGATGCATTTATAATATCCGTTATCGGTTTGAGCAATGTATCAAGACAATATTTCAACAGTACGGCTGGTAGTGGATCAAGCTCACAGGACTTATTTGGGGAAGACATAATTATTTTCTTCACTTCATCAGCTGTGGCAGGTTCAAGTGATACAAGTAAAGAATTTACTCGTGGAGAGGCCACGTTTACAGTACTAAAAGTATGATCTGGGAAAGCAGAATGGATAAGACTGATTTTGTCATTGAAATGACTAGAGAACGAGTCACATAGAGACTTGATTGAAACATGATTAGGAAGAGATGGAGCAGGCCGCCTGTGTAGAATTTGATTTATGCAGTTCCATAGCTGATGTGGACTTTCAGAGTTATTTGAGACCATATTTGTGTAATAATCCGATTTAGCTTTGGCCATTTGTCTGTTGCAGTAGTGACAGTGTTTTGAATAACGCGACCTGTCCAAAGACGAGCGTGATTTGCGCCATACGCGCTCACGATAACGACGACGCCTTTTAGATTGTAGAATTTCGGGAGTCATCCATGGAGCGGGTGGCTTTTGTGATACAGATTTGGATCTTACAGGTGCACGTTTGTTAAGTAAAGACTTGAGTACTTGATAGTACTGTCCACACAAATCGGATTGGTGTCCCTTTGGTTTTATGATTAGGTCGGATTTAAGGATGTCAGCCTTTAAAGCAGCGATGTTAATCTTATGAATATGTCTGTAAAATACTTTGTGTTTTGATTTTAATTTAGTTATGGAAACGTTAACATCAACAATGACTGTGTGGTGTCATTAAAGGTATTTGTTATTGCTGAAGGTATGTCCAAATGAAGATTAAAATCACCAAAAATATAAAAATCTTAATGAGTAGGTGCCAAATTTTCCAGTAGATCCTGGAATTATTCAAAGAAATTGGCTGGGTGTCCTGGAGGGCGATAAATACAGACGAAAAAAGCGAAGAAAGGAGAATCTGAAATGTCAACAGTAATGGATTCAAAATTAGAGTATTCATGGTTCGAATGTAATTTAACTTTGAACTGTTTTGATACCAAAAAGCCAACACCACCACCTCGTCTAACTGAACGTGGTCGATGATGGAAGGTATAACCAGAAGGAGAAATGTCAGCAATGCAGGCAACTGTATCATGTGGTCTGAGCCAGGCCTCAGTTACAACAAGAATGTCTATTGTTTTAGAAATTAATAAATCGCTAAGTGATGCTGTCTTATCCCGAATGAATCGAACATTTGTGGTAGCCAACCGAATGTCACGCCTGACAGCAGGCCCAGGATTTAGACTTACGTCGCCCGCTAGCAGTAGAATTATTGCTAATTTAAATGTAGGCGTAGAACGGGGGATTGGCAGTAACTTGCGATTAAAACAAAGAGTAAGACATGGCAAGCTGTGTAAAAAGGACAAAGAATGTTGTATTCTCGTAGGTTGGGGAAATGTTGAGATGACAGCCGACCGTTGGAGGGTAAGTGGCTTGCACATGGTAAAATCACCACCTCTCGAAGCCACAGAACATGATAAAAAATAAAACACACAAAAGAAATAGCGGCGACATTGTCTTAATGATAGTCTATTGTCCTCAAATTATGAAAATTTATCAAATGATAGCAATATAGCGATTCTAAAAATGACGGTTTGACATCGACAATAAAATAAACTGTAAAAACCCGTTCGCGCTCAGCATAGGTCAACATTACTAAAACCGTAGAGGCACCGTAGTGGTGCGTGCAGAGTGACAAGATGTTGTGCCCGTGCTAAGAAATTGGAGAGATCTTCACCCCCAGGGCAACACTGGGTATAAACGTCTTGTTGAAGTAGCCTTATTAGTATATAGTTAATAAGGGCCTACCCCTGCCTTTTAGTTTGCTGAGTACCCAGCCGGCGCGAACAATATAAGGCGAGGTCCGTCCTACGAACCAAGTAATACTTATATAAAGCGACAATAATACTTATATAAAATCTGAATAATACTTATATAAAATCTGAATAATACTTATATAAAATATGAATAGCTACAAGAAGAACTCGTGAAAGCTGTGCAATGGATGACGCTGATTTGTGCAGGATAAGACGGAGCTTGAGACAAATCAACTTGTTTGTCCGACAGGCGTTACGATCTAGGGCAACTCTAGATCATAAAGTTCAGCGTCGGTTAAAAAGCCTGGTTAGTACGAAAGATATGCGGCAGGAATATATAGCATGGATAGACAGCGTGTATGTATATGTCACGCTAGGTGTTGATATCCGAGCAAGTGCGTCTAACAAGCTATGTTCAGTTAAGATTTACGGTAGCCTTGTTGGCCGTAGGGTCTTTGTTTACACAGATCGGCCTTGACCCAAAGGGCGGGAAATACAAATTTAATCTGCCTGGTCTAAGTGCAGATTTTACTTAGCTGCATTCAGCATATAGCGTTCAGGTTTCTCCCGTCTGGGTCTTTATGTTGTACTTGATCGGTGTACCGATCAGTAACCAAGGTAAATTATTATATAAGTTAGCAAAAACGACAAATTCCACCGGAGATCCGAACCGACAACACCACCGCTGCCCACGCCACCTAGCGAATCATGTATATATGTTTGCGGATGATACAATGGTTTTCAAAACGATTACTAGTCCAAATGACCAGCATACACTACAGAACGACTTACATTATTGAATATCTTGGTCAAGTAAATGGTTATTAAGGTTCCACCCAGATAAATGTAATTTAATGCACGTAGGGAAACAATACAGCAAGAGTATGCATACAACCTGAAGATAGATAATACTGCCCATGAATTAGGAGAAATAGAAGAACAAAAAGACATTGGGGTTATAATTAATTCAAACCTAGAATTTGATAAACACATCAACCAAAAAATAAACAAAGCAAATAATATCATGGCAGTTATTAGAAGGTCCTTTACAACACTAAATCAGCATAATGTTGTGCCATTATATAAAGCTTTCGTTAGGAGTCATCTAGATTATGCAATACAAATATGGTCCCCTTATAAAGAGAAATACAAAGATGCCATCGAAAATGTGCAAATACGCGCACCAAAGCAACTTCCTAGTATGAAGTATATTCTTTACGAGGAAAGACTTCAGAGATTGAAACTTCCTACACTTGCATATAGACGAACTCGTGGTGATATGATTGATGTATATAAACTGCTCCATGGAAAATATGACAGTGATGTTTCTAACATTATCAAGCTGAACAGTGGTACAAGGTAAGGAACAAGGGGTCATAGTTTGAAATTGTTTATAGAACGTGCTTGTATAAATGTTAGAAAAGAAAGCTTATCACTTAGAGTTACCAGATTATGAAATGATCTACCGGAAGTAGTTGTGACTGCCCCAAGTGTCAACTCATTTAAAAACTGTCTAGATAGACATTGGATTACTGAGGAGTTTCTCTACAACAAAAAAGCTGCCTTGCCAGGAAGTCGTAGAGCATTCCAAGGGAAAATTGAAGATCTGACCACCGAGGCCACTGCCTACGGTCAGGAAGAACATAAGTAAACCTAAGTAAGTAATACGAATCACATACTATCTCCGTATCTCCATATACCTATATGTCTACACATAAAGTGTAAATGTGGCATTTGACTTGGAACTGCCCAAATCTTCGTAACACACAATGCAGTGTTTTAACTTCTCAAACGCCGTCTCTCCTTGCTGAGGGTGTGCACTGATGTCAGGTGACGCGTCTACCATGTTGAAGTAAAAAGATGCAGAACTGACAATTTCGGCTAGTCACTTCTGGTTACTGTGTTTGGAGACATTTCCACTGATACCTTTGAAAGAATGTAACAATTGTGTGCAGGAATCACTGCACACAACTTGATCTGGACTGTTACAAGCGTCCCGCACTGGTGGATATGTGCAACATTGATTCCATTGTTTAGAAAGGAAATTGATCTCTGTATGGGAATGACATAAGCATTCCACTCAATTAAGTAGCTGCAATGTATTCACAAGACCGTTCCTCAATCCTCTTACGGTCCGCATTGCAAAGATAGTAACTGGAACTCAAAATGTTTTAGATCTGGAAGATGCACTGAGCAAATAACTATATTGCGTCCTTTGCGTCAAATCCAAGAATAAAAATATAAAAAAAATAGTCGCTGGAACTCAAAATGCTTTTAGATCTGGAAGATGCACTGAGCAACTATATTGCGTCCTTTGCGTAAAATCCAAGAATAAAAGTATATAAAAAAAAATTCTACGTAGTGGTCGCCGTGGGACGATAAGGACTGTGGGCATTGCTTTGGAAGCACGGTTGACCTAAAATATGTGTTGGAATCACAAAGGCTCTGTAATCAAGTAAGAGGTAACTGGAGAAGCGCGTAAGCAAGGAATCATCAACTTTTGGTCGGCTGATAAACCATTTGTGTAGGAGATTCACACCGTCCATCTCAACACGGAATTTATAAGTCACTTGTGATACTAATCACAATTTTAGACAATGCATTTCACAAACTTGTCGTTGCTGCTTTGATCACATTCGAAATTCACAAATATATCAGAGCAATGTATGTGTTTGTGGAGGTGTTTCATGCAACGTGAACCAAATGAACAGTAATAGTCGGAATCAAGACTGAGAGCGAGCTGTGTGGCACTGTTCCGATTCATGTATAGCATAGACAACAATGGAATGATCTTCATCGTAATGCAATAAAGCAATACATTATAATGTTAACTGTCGTGTATATAATGAAGCTAGTGAATTACCAACGACAGACATGTCATTGAACAACTTTATGTATATAACTGATTAATGTATCATGCTGGCATGAAAATAAACTTAAACACTAGCACGAACACATATATAAAAGTCAAATAAAACAAAATGGCGTCTTGTGAAGTAGATATGGGCTGCACAAACGTGTTATGAAGCCAACGGTAAACACAGCAACAATGTGTTGCAACATGGTTACAACAGCCAACGAGCTTGGAACAGACGCGCTAGTGGAAGACAGCAATGGCGAGGCTATTACAGTATGTTGAAGACAACTTTTTAATGATGTGGAAGCTAGCTCACTTCACATCGACTCTCTAACAAATTAATTCGGCGGCAATGCCTGGTCGTATTGTGACGCAGCCGGTCGATGATATATGTAAATAATATCACATGTGAGCGTCGCCTATTCAAGGCGATAGTTCAGCAGCTAGGTGGGAGGAGAGAGATTTAACAAGATATTTAACAAGAGTTGCCATCCAAGCCAAAGGCCCAGATGGCAAGTGGACAAGGAAGCCATTGGCTTATCGAGAGTCCAACAATGTTCATCTACTTATAACCCGCCTTCCTGAGATACGTGTCTACCTTGTTTTTAAACATATTCACGCTGCTAGCAGTTACACAATCTGTAGACAATTTGTTCCATTCATTTATTGTCCTCTGTGAGAACGAGTGCTTCCTGATGTCCAATCTACATTGATCCTTTACTAATTTTACCTCATGTCCTCTAGTTCTGCTATCCTTCTTGAGTGAGAAAAACATATTTCTATCAATATTTTCATACCCATTCAATATCTTAAAAACTTCAATCTGATCTCCTCTTAACCTCCTTGTCTCTAGAGTTGTTAAACCACATTCTTTCAGGCGTTCTTCATAACAAAGGTCTCTCAGTTCTGGAATCATTTTAGTTGCTTTCCTTTGTATGCGTTCAAGCGTATCTATATCCTTCTTATGATATGGTCTCCATGCTTGTATACAGTATTCTAAATGAGGTCTAACTATTGCTTTATAAAGAGGTATAATTAACTTTTTACCCTTGTATGTTATGTTTCTTTTAATCAATCCAAGAATTTGATTACCCTTTGAAGCTGCAATACTACACTGCTCTGAAACATTCATATCAGCGCTTATTGTAACTCCTAAGTCCTTTTCTTTTACAGTAGTACCCAGAACAGTATCTCCCATTTTATAGTTTACATTCAAGTTCACATGTCCTGTATGTAGGCATTTCCATTTCCCAAAATTGAACAACATCTGCCATTTCTCAGATCATTTCACTTATCTGTCTAGATCGTTTTGTAAATGTTGTTTATCACCATCAGTATTAACTTTTCTAAACAGTTTTGTGTCGTCCGCAAATTTCAGTACGTTACTTGTTATACTGTCGTCCAAGTCATTGATATAAATTAAGAATAATATAGGTCCTAATACTAATCCTTGAGGTACCCCACTCAAAGCCGATTTCCAAGTTGAAACTTCTCCATCTACTACAACTCGTTGTCTTCTGTCAGTCAGCCATTGTTTTATCCAGTCAGTTATGCTATCCCCGATACCATGGGCTTTTAATTTAAGCAGTAATCTTTGATGTGGCACTTTGTCAAAAGCTTTCTGAAAATCTAAGTAGATAATATCTATTGGCGATCCCACGTCTATCCACTTAGTGATTTCTTCCAAAAAACATAACATATTTGTTAAGCATTACCTCGCTTTAAGGAATCCATTTTGAGATGAATTTAATAATTTATGCTTAACGAGGAAGTCCACCATATGGTCTTTAATTAACCTTTCTAATAATTTACAAATCACTGACGTTAAACTCACTGGTCTGTAATTCTCTGACTTATTTCTCGAACCCTTTTTAAATAATGGTATGATGTTTGCTTCTTTCCATTCAAACGGAACAACTCCCTCTTTTAATGACAAGTTGAATACTCTTGCAAGTGGTATACTGATTTTTTCTACTGTTTCCATTAGTAAATTTGGAATCCCATCCACTCCCGGTGATGTGTTATCCTTCATTGCCTTTATTTTCTTAGCTACCAATTCTGGAGTTACAACTAATGGACCTAAATAGTCAGATTTAGCCCCCTGAAATTTAGCATCAGCAACTGGTAATGAACTAATATCTTCTTTGGTAAACACTGAACTGAAGTAACCATTTAGGTCTTCCGCCATTAAAAACCCCTGTGATATTATATTTCCAGCACTGTCTTCTAGAGGTCCAACCTTGTCTTGTACGTTTTGTTTACTCCTGACATATGCATAAAAACTCTTGCTGTCATTTTTTATGTTACATGCTAGTTTTTGCTCATAGCTTCTTTTAGATTGTCTGAATTCAGTTGTAGCTGCATTAAGTGCCTCTTTGTAATTTGTATAGTCTTCTTCCTTTCTGGTACGCCTATAAACCCTCCACATAGTTTGTTTTAGCATTATTTTTCTAATAGCCTATTTTGACAAGTGTTTCTTTCTACACCGTTTTCCTTGTTTTTGGAAGGGAACAAATTTATTGATGATACTCTCAATTTCATATTTTAGAATATTCCAACATTCAATTGCGGTCTTATTCATCAGCATGTTATTCCAATCTAGCTTTGCTAAGTATTTTCTCATATATTTGTAGTTACCTTTGTGGAAGTTTCTCTTGTACGTTTTCTTATTTTTACTTTCTGATTTTACATTGATGACAACATGTATTTGATTATGATCACTATTACCCAATGGTTCAAATATTTTTACATTGTCCACTAATTCTTTTTGTGATGACATAATTATATCTAATACATTTCTCCCCTGGTTGGTTCTAGTACGTGCTGAGTAAGAAAGCTATCCTGGATTAAAAATATAAATTGTTGGTCCTCAATCCCTGTACTCTCTAGAGAATTCCATTGTATGTGTCCATGGTTAAAATATCCCATTATGATACATTCCCCTTTGCTAACTTCCTTTATAGCGTTTTTTATTTTTGTGTTGTCCTCTTCGTTTATGTTTGGACTTCGGTAAACTAATCCAACAGTTAATTTTGAATTTCCTGAAACAATTTTGCACCAAACAGCTTCATCGCAATCTGCTTCCCTTTCTAGTTTTATTTCATAAGCCTGAATAGATTCTTTAACATATAAAATAACTCCCCCGCCCCTTCTTCCTATTCGATCTTTCCTAAACATTACATATCCTGTCAGTCCTAATTCAGCATATGTTATATCTATGTTGGCCCATGATTCAGTTATACCAATTATGTGAGGGTCAATATCTTCTACCATAATGTTTAATTCGTTTTTCTTATTTACTATGCTCCTTGCATTTAAACATACGCATCTATAACCTTTTTCAGAGATGTTTTTCGGATGATTTGATATTGGTTTATCTGTGCTAGTGGCCTCTTGTTCTGCTTGAGACACCTCTAGGTAACCCCCCTGCACTTCTAGTTTAAAGAATGTTTACTTCCAAAAATATTTGTCATTGTACCCAAGTCACTATCTACTGCTGCTGAACGTTTGTCCGCGAATTCTGCCGCCCCCTTTCCACTTAAATGAAGCCCATCCTTCATGTACATGTCAGCCCTCCCAACAAAACTTCCCCATAAATCCACAAATCCAACTTCCTCTTCCCTACATAGCTTCTGGACTAACATGTTAATTGCCATCCCCCGACAATTTCGATATTTGTGACCCCTCCTGCCCATTACAGGTAAAATCCCTGACAGTATTACCTGCTCAACCCGCGTCTGTTTTAGTGTTCTGACCAACTGCCTATATTCCCTAACTATGGCAGTTGTAGCCTCCCTCTCTACGTTATTTGTCCCTACGTGTACTAAAACAGATCCACCCTTACCCGAGCCTACGATGTGTTTTACCCTCTCAGTTATCGCCTCTATTTTGGCTCCAGGCAAGCAGACCACCACATCATCTCCCTTGTTTAAGACTCTGTCGGTCTTCCTAACTATCGAATCCCCCACAAGCACCCTCGCTCTCTTCCTCACCCCCTCTATCACTGCTGCAGAATAACTCTTCCGTTTGATCCCCTCCACCACATTCTGTCTTGACCCCTTCCCTCCTGTCTCCCCCACTTCCCACTCCTTTGCTCTTGTCTCTCCCACTCCCCTCTCCTTCACTCCGGTTGTTTTCCCTCCCGTCTCCCCCACTCCCTTCTCCTTCCCTCCTGTCTCCCCTGCTCCCCTCTACTTCACTCCGGTTGTCTTCCCTCCCGTCTCCCCCACTCCCTTCTCCTTCCCTCCTGTCTCCCTGCTCCCCTCTCCTTCACCCGGTTGTCTTCCCTCCCGTTCCTTTCCTTCCAGTCTCCTTACGTCCTGTCTCCCTACGACCAGTCACCTTCCCTCCTCTCAGCTTCCTCCCAGGCTTCGGTGAGCTCTCCCTAGCATCTCTTGTGTCTTTCCCCACTTTATCATCTACTGTTCCCCCACCGGAACTACTGGCACAACCCCCCTGTTCCCTTCCCACCATTGCCACAACGAGCAGCCTCAGCTCTTCCAACTCAACCTCTAGTTCCTTCATCTTCGTACATCCCTTACACTCAAAACTAAAACTATCTGCCTGGACCTCAGCCCAGGACTTCTCGCACCCAGACTTGACGAAGTCCACCCAGTTACTGCAACTGCCACAAATTAAGTGCCTTGTGGCATTGAACTGCCGTTTGCACGGCGCCATCATACAATTTAGTTTTAATTAGTTTGCTACGTTAGCCTTGAATAAGGCTGTTTTTTGATAAAAAAAACACTTTAGGCTAATATACTTGCTAACTGTGTCTTCTATTAACCTCGCATGGGAAACAAAACCTGCCACCTACCGAATACGGAGAACACTGTGTAACAAAACAATGAAGTCAGTGTTTACTAATTTACGCTAAAATCCTGCTGTTAATTCCTTTTTACCGAAAACGTTTACTACCACTATGTCAGATATTACCTTATATATGTAATTTAAGTAAATAAATCACTTTATCTTATATATATATATTAGCCAATGTAAACGATAGCTCGATGCACGGGTTGAATTCACGACCTGTAAACAAACTCCCTTTTATCACTCGTTGAGTTTGAATCCGGGAAAAAATACTACCTCTGTTAACAAAAACGGTTTCTTAATATATGTCAACAAGAAGTTGGTGAACAATATATGTATAATACTAATACTTATTCTAACCAATATTCCAATGTTACTGACTATTCACTATGCTATCTCAATTTAGAGTGTTGGGTTCGTAGATTCTTGGGGATGTCTTTGTTGGGAGAGGAGACCAGATTATATGTGGTGAGTTTCATCTAAACGGAATAGCGGCGACATGTTTTGGAGAAGTACTGCAAAGGACGATTGCCGATATTATGGGTAGCATTAGTTATTTAAACTAGAGGATTCTTAATTATTGATGGAAAAGGCTTGTTAGATTGAAGAACCGACTTTTGGTGAAAAGGAACATCGTTTGTGTGATCCTGTGCAACCCTTTTTTCTGTTTTTATTTTGAGAAACACAACTACCGTGTATAGTAAAACATGGACATTCTGTACAATTTGTTTTCATTGACTATGGCATAACAAGGATTGCCACTGTGTACACCAACTTGAACATACTGCGTCTACAACACAGTGTGCACTGCCAAGAAGTACATCACAACAACAATGAATGTACAGACACAGGCCGGCACGTTTCACTAATTTGTATAAATGACGTTAGCAAACAGTCAATACTGGTTTGCAATATTAAATTGAAGCATATTATAATCGATACCCATTACACTTCAATATACACAAGCGGGAGGAAGTGACCATAATAATCTTGCAAACACATGTTTGCCTAACAATCTGACCAACAAACCCTTTAGTTGTTTAGCTGTTAGCTGTGCAATGCAGTTAGCTGTGCTGTTAGCTGTGCTGTTAGCTGTGCTGTTAGCTGTGCTGTTAGCTGTGCTGTTAGCTGTGCTGTTAGCTGTGCTGTTAGCTGTGCTGTTAGCTGTGCTGTTAGCTGTGCTGTTAGCTGTGCTGTTAGCAGTGCTGTTAGCTGTGCTGTTAGCTGTGCTGTTAGCTGTGCTGTTAGCTGTGCTGTTAGCTGTGCTGTTAGCTGTGCTGTTAGCTGTGCTGTTAGCTGTGCTGTTAGCTGTGCTGTTAGCTGTGCTGTTAGCTGTGCTGTTAGCTGTGCTGTTAGCTGTGCTATTCAATCAACATTGATACAATACTGAGAGATAAATCATGTAAGGCATTCGTTACATAATGTTACAATGCATCAACCAGAAGTTGTATAACCACACAGGTTAACCGATATATCGGGATGGATTTCGGGAATTAAACAATTATCTCGAAGTCAGAAACAATCGTAGTTGGTGATCGCAATGAAACAAAGATACTTGAAAAAACGTCTGTTCCCATTTTCTTCCCGCCATTGTTTCACTGGCCAATATGATTATCTGCGTACATTACATTTTTGCTGCTTGTTCACTCCACGGATATCATATTTTTGGCACCCATTTTGTAATGTTAATGTTCTGTAGTGTACTAAATAAACAATATTTAAATTTTCATTTGCACAGTGTATTTCTTTGTTCAGTTAGTTATTATTGAATACCTAGCGTCCTAGGCTGAGAGATGCCTACCTGTTTTTCGGACCTTTCACTAAAAAACACAAATCTAACATCCGTAATATTATCCGTTTTTTTATGTTTTAGTGGTAAACCAGAAAATAATATCCCAATACAACGTTGTGTGGCATGATGGCATGCACACGTATGCTTATGCGTACGCACCCGCACATGCACGTGATTGTGTACACAACATTGAATCAAACTCTATAAAATTTGAATAAAATCAGAGTTTGCTCATGTATCGACCACAAGTCCACATATAAAGTTACTTCTAAATAACTAGTATTAAATGCTACGCATGCACGCACGTACGCACATACGTGTACGAGCATACGCACCCACACACACACACGTTCAGTGACATTGCTCAATGGATATCTTCCAAAATAAAAACATTCATATAGGCCTATGTATATAGGTTCACCAATTAAGTGACAATCAGTGTTAACCATATATGTGACAATATAATATTTATGCTATGATATTTATCATATGGATTATACGTTCACAACTATAGATCGAGTGATTGAGTTAAGAGTGACCTCAAAATTATAGAAGTGAACAGCCGATAATAGAGATGATGGCAAAAGATCGCAATTGATGGAGACGACAAATGGAAAGATGTGACCCTCATACCCCAAGGGTCCAAGGCAAAGACGAAGAGAGCTATGCCCAATGATTATCACGTAATGTACCCGTACTTCCATAGACCTATATGTCAACGCATATAGTGTAGCATTTGATTTGGAACTGCCCAACTCTTTGAAACACACAATGCATTGTGTTAAATTCTCAAACGCCTTCGCCTTTCTTTGCTGAGGGTGTGCACTGTGAGTCAGATGACGCGTCTATCATGTTGAAGGATAAATATGCAACACTGACATGATCGACTGGTCACTTCTGGTTACTATGGTTGGAGATATTTCCACTCATACCCTTGAAAGAGTGGTTTAAGTTTGTTTATAAAGTTTGTTTCGGGATCGAATTGATCTTACCAAGACTTGAATAATCCACATTTACTGTTTTGCTTGTTTTACTAAATTTCACCAGATTTTTTGGACATGCTTGTGTTGTGCTCTTTTAATTTCTTGATATATCATCACATAATTTCAGTTGATATCTGCATTATGGTGTTACTTAAATAGTTGTATGTTACGTTTGAATTAATTTCATTCTTAACAGTTTGTATTGCGTCGTCGTTTGATATGTGTACTTAATATAGTTGGGAGGAAGTTGTGACTTTAAAGCAATATCAATCAGCATAAAATAAAGCTGATGGTCGTATAATATTTTGGTTAGTATCCCTGCTGTACTTTCTACAATACATTATTTAATTTACATTAAAAAATATCGATTAAAGTTCCATTTGTTCTTGTTAATCTGGTAAGAACAGTGATTTGAGGATAAAGGCTATGTGATATTACAGTATTAAAAATTTTACTGTATGTGTCATTTTTATTTCTTTTTAATAGGTTTATATTAAAATATCCTGCAATTATGCTATTATTATTTACATTATTTTGTAATGTGTATAATCGATAAAAATTATTTTGTATATGTATTAAAGTTGTCATTATTTGTTATGGTAGGTCTAAATATATTAAAGATAGTTATGTTGTTTGATAAGTTACACAATTTATTTGAATTATTAAACCTTCCCAAAGTTCGTACATGTTAAGATTCAGTTTTACATCGGATCTATTATTAGTGTCAACATATATAATTAGCCATCCAGTGTCGCTATAGGTTTCAGGTTTTGTCCTGCGCTAAGCAGTCGTGCCACGTAAGGCAAATTGGGATAAATCATAATTTACTGCTATCCAAAATTTGTTGCAAACATATAACACTAAATTTGAAATTGCTAGTGCAAAGTTCTTCTACAAAAACCTCAAGTTCATCAAATGTAACATTTACATATTGAATAGTTCTGGTTAAGATACTAAAATATTTAGTTTTACTCTATGCTACGCTAATAAATTAATCAAAATCATAATAATATGAACGACGTATAATTTGAGGTACATTACAATACAATATAACTTTATTCATCCCATTACACATGTTGGAACCTCGATATGCCAGTGGCTTCCTTGTCCATCTGGGCCTCTTCCTTGTATAGCAATCTTGTTAAATATTTTTAAGAATCATAGGGAAACTACATCACTTTTCAGATCAGGATTATTTTTGTGATAACACATACCCCACGATGTTTTGTACAAATCGACATTATTGAGAAAGTGAGAGATTTAGTCGTGATTGTTGAAAAGCGGGAGTCGCCTAAGAAATCCAGGAGAGATTTCTATGAAAATTTTCCTAATCTAACGACTGTCATTCGTGACAGTTTAATAATAATAATATATTTTATTAGATATAGCGCCAGATCCAATTTTTATTTGTTCGTGGCGCTTTAAAAGACAAATAGTAATAGCACTGCTAAACAAACATGCAATTCCTTACAAATACATTATGCAAGCTAGTTGAAATAAGAATATAAAATATATATATAATGCAATAAAATAATACTATATTAATTAGATATATATATATATATATATATATATATATACATATATTTATATATATATATATATATATATATATATATATATATATATATATATATATATATATATATATATATATATATATATATATATATATATATATATATATATATATATATATATATATATATATATATATATATATTAATAAAACAGGGGCGGCGGCGGGGGGGATATCATTCATTAACAGGGATCAAAGGGCTTGACAGCATCAGTCATTACCAGGGTCATCAACGGGGATCAAAGGGCCTAACGAGGAAACGAAAACGAACAAAACACGGTATTGTACGAGTGCACACGTATTTTAGTGAACAACACAAGCAGCATGACGATACAACAAGGATAGCGTGTAATATGACTACAACTATGACGAGTGCGATGATGACGTGACTTGCGAGTGTTGACCACTACGCCAGAGGTCGTGAGCTTTGGGGTGTGTCCACCTCGCCAGATGCTCAATCGATGTACGATGTGCGACAGTACAGTCTGCCCTGTCGCAGCTGTTTAAGCAAATACAATACGCGGCAATCGTTATCTACTAAATCGGTGCCGAATATGTTGACAATATTGTCCACATAGGACAATGAAGTATCTTGCTATTATGAGTCCACTTGGAACAATGTTCGATCACTAAGGTGCGGAACGCCGCGTATCGTGGCGGCAAACCGTACGAGCAGAAGTAATCGCCGCGTCTGGCATCCAGGTACAGCGCGATCCAATATTAACCCGGTTCATCGCGGTCGTCGGTGTTGCAAACGAAGACGACCGGCAAAGCGTATATCGTCGTCTGCCCCCCTTGCGACGCTGCAGTACCGATTCCACGTGGTTCACTTTATCGGCGGGTACCGACACTATCTGCAGCTCCGGTTCGTAGAAGGTTCCGTCCAGCACTTTACTCACAAGCGCCGTTGCTGCTGCTCGATATGACGATGGGCTACGCCGGAGAACAACTGCGCGCTGACTCGCTGAATAAAATAGAGTCGGTGCTAGATCGATGCGATGGCGGTGATAGGCGGAACAGGACACTGGATGCCAGGGAGAGACCACTTATCACGTCGTCGTTGCTGTCGGAGGAATGTTCTGATACACTTATCTGATATATCTAATCTGATATACTACTCGGTGGACAATCAATGCTCCCTAATATGGAATCTACATTGGTCGGTATTGTCTCCTGGAAATAATACATCACATGGTCAGCATTGTCAGTCTCCCCTCGTCTGCTTCTACAGACGCTCCTCGGACGTGAAACATCGCCTCCCAGCTTTCGTCGCCTGTTGTCAACATCGCGTGAGTGGTCGTATCGAGCGGTAGCATATTTCGCATACACTCATCAAAAGAAGTTAAGCATAACTGACATCCGGTCCACCAGTAACAATCGTGTCGCAAATCGAATGGTTGAATAGCACATATAGGGAGTTAACTACCCCAAATGTTGCTCGAATGATATAAAGGGTTACTATTAGATTTCTCGCTTTTTGTGTGTTGACTGGACATAGTTTGACTGGTACTATGATTGTGTAGTATATTTTAATGGATATTTATCCCTTGTGTTAAAATGCTTAATCTATATCTAACAGTTAAATAGCTAAAGGGATTATTTTTGGTCAGATTCTTGTCCAAAAATATAATCCCAATACTGTTAAGGTTAAGGGGGTTACTTCCCCCCGCTTGTGTATATTGAAGTGTAATTGTATCGCTGCTACTTGTGTATGTTGAAGTGTAATTGTATCGCTGCTACTTGTGTATGTTGAAGTGTAATTGTATCGCTGATACTTGTGTATATTGAAGTGTAATTGTATCGCTGATACTTGTGTATATTGAAGTGTAATTGTATCGCTGATACTTGTGTATATTGAAGTGTAATTGTATCGCTGATACTACGCATGCGCAATCTGTATCTACGGATATTTTCCCTAATAGTCATATGCTGGAGACTTATCTACAGCAAACATAGACATAAATAGAGCACCCGTTAGTAACACAAGGCCGCTGAGCTCTTATCAGTTAACACATGATAAAATGATGCAGGCATGGACCAGTGACATTCATGCTGCTGCACGGCAAGAATCCACTGGAGGCCCAGTGTTTATACTGTACAACATCCAGTCTTCATCATATATCTATAGATATGCAGTACTAATAATAGATTATTACTATATAGCTATATATACCTAATACCTTATTACGTGCACATTCTATCCATGCACCTTGTATATCAAATATCGTAACATATTAACTATAACAGTAGCACCACTAAACATGATCGAAAATGAACTTTTTGAAGTGCTCTATACATGACTGTATATACTAATGACTGCAAAATAATGGTCAAAATGTCATTAAGCCCTGTTGGACATTCTTCTCGATCTAAGGTCCCAAAAATATTATTGTCCCATCTTTCAAAACATTCCCCAGCTGCTCCATCACAGCCATTACCACCTGCAGATCAAGATCTTTCTCGAATGTTATCTGGCCAACTAGCCCAAGGACACACCTCATGTAAAGAAATGTGCTTTCAATTGTCAATTGTTAAGCTGTCAATTGTTTTATTAGGCAACCTTTCACATGGTTTGTCAAACAAATGCATATCATGCAATGAATGTTTCAATGTGTACAGAATGAGTTACATGATAGTGGTTCATACAACGATGAAAAGGCAAATGACGACCAAAAAGGGGAGAGCCTTATTAAATGCAGATGACTTAATAAAGTACTCAAATCTTATTAATGAGCTGACATCTAGTAGAGTTTTTAAAAACAGTTACACATATGCATACACGCACGTACACATTATTTATAAAACTGAATCCTACCCCTATAACATTTTATGTTGCACCCAATCAATGTGATTACTGGGAAACACTTAATGTACGCTACCCCCAAGAAAAACAAACGTATCTGTAATACATTGATATTTCAGAATTGTTTCGAAACTGTTATATTCATTCACATATAGATCAACACAGTACAAACATTTGTGACATAAATTACTTGAAAATAACGAGATGTTAGATCCTGTCTTCTGTCGATTCGTACAGCTGTAAGCCACACAGGAAATAACCATATTCGTTGTCCCACAACTTTCTTCAGCAAGCTTCCAAAATGTTTGTCTTTGAGAGTTTACCTCTAATGCACGATGCTCACCCCAGTATGAACAACCCAACTAATTATACGCCTGAATGAATGTGGTTTAGCAACTCTAGAGACGAGGAGGTTAAGAGGCGATCAAACTGAAGTTTTTATGATATTAATTTGGTATGAAAATATTGATAGAAATCGTTTATCTCACTCAGTAGAACTACGGGACATGAGGAAACATTAGTAAAATATCAGTGTAGATGGGAAATCAGGAAGTACTACTGAAGAAAATAAATGAATGGAACAAATTATCTACAGATTGTGTAACTTCTAGCTACGTGAATATGTTTAAAACATGGTTGACACATATCTGAGGAGGGTGGGTTACACAAATATGAAACATTTTGGACTCTCGATAAGCCAATACTTTCCTTGTCAACGTACCATCGGGGCTTTTGCCTTGGGTGTCAATCTTGTTAAATCTTGTTAAATATTTTATTTTACAGTAGTACATAGAAAAGTGTCCACCACTGTACACCACTGTTTACATCCAAATTAATGTGTTGTATGTGTAGGTATTTACATTTCACAAAATTAACTACATACACCATCAACCGACTGCGTCACTGTATGACCAGGGTTCGTGGTCGACTTCATTCGAAAGACTCAGGCTACGCGAGGTGAGCTGCTGTCTCCGATGTGATGTCCAGTCCTTCTTTGCTTTGCTGTCGTCCGATGATGGTTCTGTTCCAAGCTCGTCGGCGTATGCGACTACCTTACACCAGACTGTCGCTGTCTGTACCATTGGCTACTTAGAGCCCGCCAAACCCTTACCTATTCTTCACTTTCCAACATATTGGTGACTACTTTTACAGTTGGCAACAAAAATATAGTCGTTATATGTGAGTTCTCCACCAACATTTGGCAATATTTTTGTGGACAGTTGGAATGTGACAAATCGACAGGCCGGTGGGTAGTTGTCAAATAGTTGTCGGCAGACAAACTGTTGGCGACTAAAAGTGGTATGTGAACGGCTGGCTTAAGTACTACACAATGTTCTGTACCCCGTTGTGTTTTACATGGTTTTGCTACATATAGTTTCAAAATGTAACGACACACCAGCATGATACATTATTACGTTATCAACGCATAAATATTTAGTTAAGTATCCCATCTTAGCAACTGACCATATATTATTTGTACACATCACCACAACATTTTAGAAAAAACCTTCATTGGATTATGGAAATATAATATTACACTGATGAGGTATACATATGTTTCATGTTCATGTTTATTTATTTGTTAAGTCTTAACGTCCGAATCCTTAGGCATTGCTGAGTAGTTAAATGTGTATCAATAGTGAAAATTATAAACGTAACACACATCTGTAATAATCATATATGCGATTTATGGAGGGTGGATCTATAATATCTCGTAGAGGGGTAGGTCACTGGAAGTGATAACGCTTCCTTCCTAAATATCTACATGGTTCAGGAATATTTAGAAACACTATAGTACGAAATATAACTCTTTGTAAACGTTGACAAATCAATCTTTATTCGTGGCCGTCCTTCATGAGACAACCGATTGTTTTTACACCAACATAAGCAACATCTGCCACATGTGTTCGTGCGTGCCTGTATGTGTGTGTGTGTGTGTGTGTGTGTGTGTGTGTGTGTGTGTGTGTGTGTGTGTGTGTGTGTGTGTGTGTGTGTGTGTGTGTGTGCGCATGCGCGTGTGGTGTGTGAGTGTGTGCGCGTTATTGGGTGAAATTACATTACTTGCGCGTGGCAGAATGGAACTTATGATGACAGCTGCAACATTTATGCGTGACGTACTTCACAAAGAAGCAGTTTTGTTAAGATACTACCGACGAGCATAAATCGGCGGTAATGGAGAGCGACGGTTGACCCAGATAATTGTCGTCCGTCGTTGTAGTACACCTCCGTAATGTCTGTCACTTTGGAGTCTTCGGACAACGTCAGCCGCAGCACCTGCACCGAGCAACATGACGTGACATTGTAATCAGATAATTAATAATTTCAATATATTGTCGAGATAGAAAGAACAATAATGGAGACACTGGTGGTATAAACGGAAAACACACGACAGCGAAGGTGACAGCGGAAAGACGACGAACAGATGACGAAGGGAAGTCACAGATGTCAAAATTGTAGCATACATTGTTCTCCTCTCGTTTATGACACATACATAAATACAGAGGTTCTACTATTTCCGATTGCAAACACACACATACGACACATCCGAACCCAGACGAACCTGTGCTCAAACATTGATACGAAATGCCGCAGGTATTATACGTGGACCTGGGAGGCAGTGGCATTGTAACATTGGATATCGTCCACAATAAAATAATTACGGTGCATTATTCAAATACAAATGCCGAAAATATATTGCCTGGGACTAAATCACCCCTTGTTACAACTGTCGTAATACGCGCCGATCAAATGAATCGTCTGCTTGATAGAACTAAATAGCCTGTACTGATTCCATTACGCCGAGTTCACTGTACCTGCGACGGCGCTCTGACGGTGTGAGGCGACTCCATGTGGTTCACCAGCACCTGGGCGTCTGGGCGCCCCGCCACCCACAAGTGTCCAGAAACCAAGTCAACATTGATTTGTGAGATGGATATTTTCAGCGGAATCACCTGAAACACACCAAATATCTGAATAACTGATCAATTAATTAACTAGGCGGCAACAAATATTACAGAGCTGCCAAGTCCACCGCTATGTCTTCCGTATTGCCAAATCCTTATTATCTATAGCTTTTTTTACATAGAAAGCGTGATTCCACCAGGAGGGAACCCCTCTTCCACACTCCCCGCCGCGACCGTGGCGCGAAGCCTTCATCTATCGCCCCCAACAATGAGAAGCTGTACATATCCCGTTTATAGTGCAATGATACTTAGCACGTCTGGATCTTAAGAAAGGCGAATTGTCACTGTTATACAATCGAGGTAAATGTAAACCACAGAACAAACATTATTATCTCCCACATTGTAGACTACAACTGAGAACGCTTGTAAGATTATTCGGAACATTTTGGGTACAAAACGTAGTATAAAAGATATGGAACTTCCCAGCAAAGTGTTCGGAAGAGACTTTATGGACAGAATAAGAGATTGTGTTGACGATAATTTGAGAAATTGAATATCAGGTTCCAGAAAGAAGATATACACTTTAAATATAATCTTTCTGAGAAATATAATAGAGCAGGAAGTGGAGCGGCCGACAATTTCATGCATCACGTTCGTGGACTTCAAAAAGGCCGAAGGAGCCTGAGGAAAATCATGGACAGGTACGGAATCTCACACAAGATAATCTAAATGATTAAGATTTTAAACGCGAGAGATGATGTCAAGACAAGAAGATGGATCAAGATTTGTCACGAGAAAGACAAACTGGCAAAAAAACAGTAGCACAACAAACACACGTATTGGGGTGGAAAACATGTACTGAAGCCAAACAGATGTACACATATATAATGGACTGGAGAAGGAGCATCGCAGCGTTGTGGATCACTCTACACGAGGAGGATATATAAGGTAAACTAACGGAGTTGTTTGTCCAAAATTTTTGTCAAAAATTCAAGAGTTGTATACGGTTCCATAGGATGGTTAATTGTAAATCAAAATGAGAGTGGTTGTTGTATAAACTAATTCGCTTAGTACATGTAGAAAAAAGATACGTTTAGGAATGATTGACGACAACCGTGATACTTATGTGAATAATTGACAGGTAAGGTATTGAAACAAAGACTGTGATTGGTTCAAAAAGTATCATGGTGTAAAATTAACCGAACATGTCACGGTCACCTTATCACACACCTTACCTGCTTCAATGTCAAAGTGTTGTCCGATTTCCTGATGTAAGAACTCAACCGATTCCCTGCAAACTCCGACATGTATACGTACCTGTAACATGTGGCACCAAACTTAATACATCACTTCTCAGTAAACATTTATGTAAAACGAGAGTTTATTCAACATGCATCAACAACACGAAACACCAGCAATGAATGCGACTAACAAACTCTGGCATTACCATAACATGACAGTTACGGGTGGATGCAGAGATCGGGTGTTCGTTCAGATCGTTCAAAATTATCCCAAACCTTATCCCTTCTCGTAAAAGTTGCTGAGAACGCATTATTTCATTCATCATTAGTTACAAATCCACGGAAATTAATTTATATGTTTGCAAAATCATTATTGTTGCAATTACCACCTGGAAACTACACTGACTATATATATATATATATATATATATATATATATATATATATATATATATATATATATATATATATAAAATTATGTGTTGTACAATTCGGCAGCATAACATAATAACCCAAACCATAACATTTGTTTCGCTCCAAATATGGGCAACTCCGGATAGAAAACACTATTGCGGACACCTACTTGCCATCCGGGGATATGTTTATCCCAACCGGGCCGTTACGTCCTGCTAGGAGAATACGCCCCCTGGTGCCGTCGTAGTAACCGACATTGCCAAGACTGAGACGACGGATAAACTCCACTTTAAAATCGAACTTGTGGGAGTTGGTGAAGTAGAAACTGTTTTCTCCCGTCGCACAGACGTCACTGGGGCTGAAGGTGCACATGAAAACATGACGAAGTAGGAAGTGTCCGAGTGAAATCGACATTGTAGTTATCAATTTCGGAATTGACTCAGAACATTATAAAATATGAATTACGACATTAATCTGAAATCGATGACAGTCCGTTCATAGGACGTAGAAGTTTGCCAAACCTGTTGAATGATTAAAGAATTCCGAAGGCGTTGGTTAATATTGACTAACGATATGGATTTTTTAGAAACACTGACTGCGTGATTGTCGGGTCACGGTACGTTCGCACGTGGCACAACTTTCGTCTCTTCTCGTCGTAGCGAAACTTCTCCACCGTACCTTTGCTGTCCACACGAGCGTTGGCAACAAATATGTATATCACGTCTGTAGAACAATTAATATAATGCGTCATATCAAATATTATAAAAAGTGAATATGGCTGTGTATATATATATATATATATATATATATATATATATATATATATATATAATATATATATATATATATATATATATATATATATATATATATATATATATATATATATATATATATATATATATATATATATATATATATATATATATATATATATATAATTCCAAAGAAAACGTCCTGTGTTGCACAAAGTCTTACTGGAGTTGCAGTCTCTCCAGATGCTGAGACCGGCAGGAGAGAATGTGGATCTGTCGAGGTCGCCTACGATGTCGAGCGCGTGGGCCCCGTGTCTGGGCTTCTTGAAGTCAAACAGCAATATTTCGCCCAGATTCTTTGCTTGAAAGCCCTGTCCAACAACAAGGAGGAGTTTATGTTAAAAACTAAATTGTTTCGTTAAGTCTCGCTACAACGCCCTCAACGTTTTTCGAAGTATCTTCGTCGTCATTATCTACGTTGCCGAATATTGTATTGACAATGAAGGCGGTTATCGTCGGCGTCATTGATATAAGTAGTAGCATCGTATGGTTAATAACTAAAAACAAACAGTCACCAGAACTTACCGATGTGATGAAAGCCAGTCCTTTCGGTAGCACCTGGATGTCCATAGAGCCTGTATCTAGCAGACACGGACAGAGAGCATACAACAGCTGGATTAGGTTTTCTACAGCGCATACAACCACGAAATAACAAACAAAATCATGTTTATCTTTTGTGTGGAGACATTGTGCGACATTAGTTAGACAATGTGAACGGTCAACCTTGGAAACTGAATACTTATTATGTTGCGAACTTTTATAATAATATACATGAAGGCAAAATTAATAATCCCAGCAAACCACTCCTGAAATCTTACTATATATTATTTTATTGATGTAGGTTTACATGATATGTGTAATAAACATGTGTCGGTGTATATGTGTGTGTATGTGTGTGTATATATATATATATATATATATATATATATATATATATATATATATATATATATATATACGCACGCACGCACGAACACACGCACACACACACACACACACACACACACACACACAATCATCAACACCTACCGACGCCTGGCACCAGTCTACAGCGGCCTGGCTGGTGGTTGCATACCGTCTTGTGGAAAGGAAACGTCCATCTGAAAATGTAAACTCTTCAACGTAAACATAATCTGTACATTATGAAGATTCCACACACGTATAGCTGTGTTGATAATAAACATGTTTGTTTTGACTTGTTCACTCCACGGTATCAGATTTTGGGCACCCAATTTTTAAGCAATGTTTCAATTCTATATCTAATGTTCTACATTTTACTAAATAAACAACATTTCTGTTTTAATTTAATTGTTTTTATTCTTTGCTCAGTAAGTTATTATTCAGTAGGTAGCGACCAACGTTGAGAGACGCCTACCCTTTGTTTCGGAGATTTCATTAAAAAAACAACCTAACAACCATTATCATTACCATATTTTTTCTGTGTTCATTTACACTTTCTCAAAACATAGCTTTCACATGTATGATATTTTAATGTAAACCAGACAATAATATCCTAATACCACATTTTGATGGCTTGATGGCATGCACATGCATGCTTTCCTGTACGCACCCACACACGCACGTGATTACGTACACTCCATCGACCTAACCTCTACAAACCTCGAATCAAACCAGGGTTTGCTCAAGTACAAACCAGAAGTCCAAGGATGAAGTTACAGTTTCTTTCGCTCAGTAAATTTTAAATAATATATCGACGAATTAGTTTCCACTTGACATAGCAAGTGCGTGTAGACAGTGTTTTTGGTTAATGAGTATGTAATTATGTGTTGATAAATAGTTTAATATGACGTATATACTCCACTCCCAAAACAAAAACTGTAATCCGCTGATAGTTACACTACCGTTCAGCCGGTCATGTGCACCCGGGCATATTTACGACACACGCACTGAAACACGCATGCACGCACGCTCGCAACCACGCAAGCATGCACTCACATTCATTGATTATCCTCTATGAGAAAGAATACTTATACTATTCAATATATACTGATCCTTTACTAATGTTAGAACAAGCCTTCTAGTTCTATTATCTTTATTGAGTGAGACAAAATATTTCTATAAATATTTTAATACCCATTCAATATCTTAAAAAATTCAATTTGATATCCGGTTAACCGCCTTACCTCTAGGTTTGTTAAACCACATTCTTTAAGATGTTCTTCAAAACAAAGATATCTCAGTTCTGCATTTTTTTAAGCCTAACTATTGTTATATACATAATACAGTTGTTTTCCGTGTATGTTATTGTTAAATAATGGTATGATATTTGCCTCTTTCCATTCAAAAGGAACCACCCTCTCTTTTAACGACAAGTTGAACACTTTTTGTAAGTATGCCTTCTGAACATTGGTGCCAGTGTTCAGCGACATAGGCCAGCGTCACGCTTAAGCAACCACTTCGCTTAATTCGCCGGCCGCCACGCGCCAATGCTGCTTGGTGTTTCGCTAATAAACACAACACGAGCGAAGCCCAAATAATCAAACTGGTGAAGGCGCAGGGCAATGCAAATGATACAATCACGGATAAAAACTGTGCTCTTGTCGAACAAGTAGCATGTTTTACAACGAAATAAATCATGGCAACGAAGTCAGAGCGATGAATGACAAACTTGACAAACTTCGTCGGACTTGACAAATCTGAATCAGGCAACTACTAAATTAAAATCCTACGCCGCAGTAACAAGTAGGAAGACAAGCAGAGTTTTCATGTTTGATGACAAGATTGGACAAGATATCTTCAAGAAAAACATTGAAGACAATGAAACGGTGGCTTCGCTTACAACATCTAGGGCTGCGCCAAAAGATTTACAGATTTACTAATTGCTATCAAGTGGAGCGATGTATGCAAAGAGGATGACGAACTCACTACCTATTTTAACGAGGTAGTCATGGGTGACGCGGACATGACTCAAGTGAAGCAGGACTTCAGCGACCTAATCACCAATGCATCGGAGAACATCAACAATGTGACGATCAGCAGTGTTTTGCCGGATACAACAGGGGCACGCGATAAAAAGTATTCAGGATATTAAAACTTTTCTGAAAGATAAATGTCGCGACACGGGTGCCCGGTTAGTAGACAGCGACCAGAATTACCTGTTCCGCGATGTATCTTGCGACACACCAGCCTTCCAAAATGACGCATAGCGAAGACGGTGCTCAACTGGGGCTACAATTCATCAAGACCGACTAGAAACAGGCCGCCGAAAAAGCGCCGCAGCGTACCGGCTAGTCGTTCCGGGTGTCGAGTGTTTCGGCCCATAACGGGTTCGGCCCATGGGCCTAACCATCCAACGGCGCAACATGTGAACCGTGAAGTGTTTTCGCTCGCATGGGCCAGACCATCCGTGTATGCAACCGGTGGCAGCGGGCTCCGTGGGCCGAAACGACTAACGAATTGTAACCGTTTGTGTTGTATTTGTGTTTTCAAACCAATATTACTGATTTCTTACGTTCGCTAATTTTAGCTGTTTGTGTGTTTTAGCGAAAAGTTCTATGCTAAATTATTAGTGTTTTCGAACCAATGGTTTATTATGCTAACTATTTTCGCTAAATGATTAAAGTAATATTGAAACATACATATGCGCTAAGAATTTAAAGTTTTTATTAAAGTATATATATATATATATATATATATATATATATATATATATATATATATATATATATATATATATATATATATATATATATGTATAGCAAAAATAGTATATATATATATATAGCAAAAATAGTATATATATATATATATATATATATATATATATATATATATATATATATACATATATATATATATATACATTCATCGAAATGTGCTACCATTTCTAACTTTATTTCATCAGCTTCAATATATTCTCTAATCTATATAATGACTCCCTCTCCCCTTATTCCTATTCAATCGATCGCAAACAGTACGTATCCTGTCAGTCATAATTCAGAACCCGATATATATTTTTTGGCCCATGGTTCGGTTATACCAATTACAAGAGGATTAGTATTTTCTACCATAATATTTAATTCTTCTTTCTGATGGCCTCATGTCCCGTGTGAGGCACCTCAAAGGAACCCCCATTGCGCTTCCAGTTTAAACAATATTTGCTTCCAAATATATTGTTATGCTTCCCATGCCACTGTCGACTGCTGATGAAAGTTAATCAGCAAACACATCTGCACCCATTCCTCTAAAGAAAAGCCCATCCCTCGTGTACATATAAATCATCCCAAAAAAACATTCCCACAAATCCACAAATCAAACTTCCTCTTCCTTACACAGATTCTAAACTAACGTGTTAAATGCCATCCTCCGGTAATTTCAATATCCCTGTTCCCTACTTCCCATTACGTGTAGTATCCCTGACATAATTATCTGCTCAAACCGTAACTGCTTACATCCTTTATCTAACTGCCTGTGTTTCCTAACTATGGCAGCTGTACCTTCCCTCTCTGCGTTGTTAGTCCCTACATGTACAAACATATAACCTCCCTTCCCCGAACCCACGGCATCTATGTTTGCCCTTGGAAAGCAAACCACAACGCGTCCCCATTTTTAGCTTTCTGTCAGACTTCTTGAATATAAAATTCCCACGAACACCCTCGCTCTCCACCTCATCCCCTCTATCACTACTTCAGGGTAACTCTTGTGTCGGATCCCTTCCGTCGCATTCTGTCCAAAAGTTGTGTCACCTCCCGTGTCAATTCCCGTCTCCTGGCTGTCTTGTGCTCGTGGTACGTTTGTTCTTGGTGCCTTCGCTCCCGTAGATTCCCCCCGTCGCCTTCCTCCATGACTCATTGGCTGCCGTTTCATTCGCTCCCATGAACTTACATCCCGCCTCCTCCCTTCCGTCTCCTTACCTCCAATCTCCTTCCGTCATATTTCCTTCCGTGTTGTGCCTGGTGGCCTCTATTAGCCGATTGTAAGGCGCCATCACATAATTTAGATTTAGTCAAATTAATGTTGTTTATGGTATTTGTACCTTGCTGCGTTAGCCTTCAATAAGGCTGGGTTTTTTCAAAACACGCTTTATTGTTAAATAATTAAATACCCAGGTTATTAGGTTGTAATATAACTTTTAAATAACATACTTGCTAACTGTGTTATATATACTAATAATTAAACGACGAGGATAAAACAAAAACATAAAATATATAAAGGGAGTGAATAAATGGGAATATATCATAAAGTGAGTGTTTAACCACGGACACATACAATCGAAATATCTAGAGGGCCAACATGAGAGCTTCCTTATACAACACGTGCTAGGTCCAACCAGGGAGAGCATGTATTATATTTTGTTTTGTCTTCCCTAAATGAATTAGTGGACAGTGTCAAAATACACGAGACATTGGATAACAGTGATCATAATGAAATATATGTTGAAATCAAATTAAAATCAGAAAGTACAAAAAAAAATACAGGAGAAATTTCCATAAAGGTAAATATAAAGATATGAGAAAATACTTAACAAAGCTAGATTGGAATAATATGTTTAGGAATAAGACCGCAACTTAATGCTTGCAAATTATCAATTTGTTCCCTTGAAATAACAAGGAAAACGATCTAGAAAAAAAATAATTTGTCAAAAGAAGCCATTACAAAAATAACGGACATGCAAAATATGTGGAGGATTTTTAGGCGTACCAGAAAGGATTGTTATTTGTATGTACATGTCAGAAGTAAACGAAACGTACGAGGCAAGTTTAAACCACTAGCAGAGTGCGTTGGAAATATAATATCACAACGTTTTTTAATGGCGGATGACCTAAATTCGATACTTAATTTCAATTTGTTTAGGTACTACTTTAAAACAAAAGGACTTAGGAGTTTCAATAAGTATTGATATGAATATTTCAGAGCAGTGTTGTACTGAAGCTTCAAAGCGTAATCAAATTATTGAGTTGATGAAGATAAATAAAACATACAAGGAAAAAAGCATATTAAGTGAAAATCAGAGTTAACCGTACATATATGAATATATAAAACAAAACAAATTAAGTGATATGTATATATGAACATATAATATTCAACGTGGCCCTTAGAAGAAAAGAGCTATGTTTAACAATGATTGCCCAACTCTTCGTAACACATAATGTAGTGTTTGAGATTATCAAACGCCTTGGGCTGTCCTTGCTGAGCGTGTGCACTGAAGTCAGATGACGCGTCTACCATACTGAAGAATAAAGATGATACACTGGACCGATCGGCTGGTCATTTCTGCTTACTATGGCTGCAAACATTTCCACAATTGAAATAGTGGAACAATCTCAAACTGCTTATAGAACCACCCGAAGTATATGAGACGGGTAAAGCCACCGATTCACCCAAGAACAGAAAAGTGCTGGCAAAGGTGCTACACCCGGGAAACATTTGAAATGTGGAGAGAGATCACTGCAGGATTCACTGCACAACTTCATAGTGTCAGTATATGATATTACACGCGTCCCACAAGACGGATATGTGCAAAATGCATTGCACTGTTTAAGAAAGGAAATCGATTAGTATATGTAAATGACATTGGCATACCAATCATCGTTGTAAATGGCAAAATATTCGCAAGATTGTTCCTCAATCGTCTTATGGTCCGCACTGCAAACATATTCTCTGAAAGTCAAACTGTTTTTAGAAGTAAATTACGCACCGTGGAAACAACTATTGTGTGTCCCTTGCGAATTTTATAAAAACTTTCGATACCGTGGGAAGACTAGGACTGCGAGCATTTGTGCGAAAATATGTTTTCACTAAAAAATTGTAGAAATGATCGAGTCAAGTATGATGGAATTTGAACAGCGCAAAAACAAGACATCATCAACTTTTGGTCGGCTGCACAAGCATTTGTGGATGAGATGGATGTTACATGGGTAGAGCTTGGAGGACTCGCATATCCAAAAAGGACCTACCCGATTGAGCAAACACCCTGAGAATATATCGGTTCAGGACTGGTTTCATATCACGAAACAGAATGATGATAATAAGAGCTACAAAGGGTTTGTTAATGTATTCAATTAATTATATGGCATTCATTGCCCGTTAAAAAAGTCGTGCATCCGAAATAAAGGAGAAAATAGGCCATGGTTTACTAAAGGTTTGACAAATGCGTGTAAATAGAAGAAGAATCTGTGCAAAAAATACATTAAATGCAAAACAATGTATGCCAAGAATAAATATAAAAAATATAAAACTAAGTTGACAAATATTTTACGATATTCGGAAAATAATTTACTTGAAAAACACAGCAACGGCATAAAGGGAACTGGGAAAGGTCTTAAATTCGGTAATCAATGTTTTTTAAAACTTTGATATGCACTATTGTTCCCTCTGATATAATATTTTGGCAGATTGAAATTTACCATTGCAGTTCGTATCCTGTTCTCTAGCAAAGGTCTGAAATACTCAAAGTGTGTTAGCACATACCTGTGTGGATATACTCCAGTACCCAGGGGCATATCCGCACGCCAGTGATGAATACATTTTTATAACATATATGTTGTTCTTAGTGGAGTTGAAGTTTGATAATTGGTAGTCGTAAACTACTAAATATATAGATTAACAAGGCGAAATGTTATGATAAATCCATCACTTTCTTCGACACAGCATCCAAAACAGCAAATTCAAATATGAATAGAACCATGAGACGTCAAATTGGTTCATCAATTCATACTAATGTAGAATACTTATTTAATAATTATGATGCAGCATGTGCAATGTATATATCGATGTCTAAATATGCAATTAAAATAACATAACTGCATCAGTTATTCATATTGGAAAAATGTTTTAATATTATTTTATTGCCATTCCCAATTAATTGGTTCAATTAAATATATTAAGTGATTATATTAAAAAGGCTGAAGGCAGTGAATGTGTATGTTCGCACCCAGATTCTGAGTGCTTACATAATTAGTCAATTACGATGTCATCCTGGCATTTGGCTAATTCATAAAATTTTAGTGAACTGTTATCAGTTTAGGATGCAATTCCAATTTTTTTTTTATTATATTAACACAACTGTTAGACTGAAGTGAACTCAGGCAAAATCGGTTAGTGTAGAATCTCGATGACGATGCTGATTGGCTGCTGGCTCTTCACGGAAACGCCTACACAAAATGGATTGGTGACATTGGGTAACAATGAGACCACGCATGTGAAGCCAGACTCTCTTCTCGGCGAATTCAGAAGGCGAGCGAGAGTCGAATAAGCGAGAATAGAGCTAACATAATAGCATATGTACATATATATATATATCATCGCAGCTATAACGAACAACTGTCAACTACCATGAAGCATCATCTCTGTTCGAAACAGCTTAGGTCGTCCGAGTTCTTATCTTGCTGAGGAGGTCGTGATGTTTACTTCTTTCTATTCTACTGACACACCTCATGTACATGTATGTTACAGTTCTTGACAAAACTAAAGTGTTTACTTCATCATTTATTTTCAATATTCAGCACTGTGCTGAGAAACAAATTGGAGATTTTCTCATCTGTACATTTGGAAAATTATATGTCCTTACTGTATAAACTCTGGAAGATGTGGTTGCAGTGTGCATGCAACATTCTCAACAATCCTAGGAGATTCAAATGTTATTAATTTTCGAAGAATGCATTTTAAATTAGTGAAGGAGAAACTTCATTATGGTAGCCATATATGCAATGGGATGTTGTGTGAATTGCTGCGAGAATGTGTTAGCCAGACGTTCACACATTGTTTATTTATACGGGACCTTAACAATGGCTCTATAAATTGGGTCACATATACACGTGTTGTAAACACAAATAGCGCTACATCTGAAATAGCCTCGATTATCCAGGTCCGTGAGGTGGCGCCACCGTTTGTCGCACACACCATCGCATGTAGCCTCGATTATCCAGGCTCCGTGGTGTGGCGCCACCGTTTGTAGCACACATCATCGCTTTGATCCAAACTGTACTTTTCAATGTAACGGACATTATTTATGCACGTATATTCTGGGTGTATATGTAATTATATTAATTAGGCTATCATCCTGGGATTTTCCTAACTCATCTAATAAAAGTGAACTGTTATTAGTTTATACTATGTAATTATAATCAATCTTAAACGTTGACTATATTGACAAAATTGTCATTCTGAAAAGATCAAACATGCAAAATAATGTATAATATAGAATCTCGGTAATGACGGTAACGTCTACATAAAATGGAGTGGGTAACAGTAAAACCACGTGATCGGAACCAGACTCTCTTCTCGGCGAGTTCGCGAAAAATATGTTCATATATAACACCAAAGAATCGCCGCTGGACATAATAGGTGCAGTCCAGTTTGTTGGACATCTTCATCTTCACACTACGTAACACGTCAACTTGTTTCGCCGGTGAAATGACCAATGGGCTAAAGGCACCTAAGATGATATGATATGATACTGAACTATTCCCCGTGCCACTATATGTATTGTGACATGCCGTCTACAAATGTCAACTAAGCGCACAATTACTGTCACTGTGAGAAAAAAGGGCCTGCAAAGATATTGTTTTTGCTGATCGAGTGGATTTCCTCGAATCACAGTGGCCTCCATTTTGGTTCGGCATCATGTGCTCATGTTGCTATGATTACTGTGGTCACAGCTCCTAAAGTAGAGTTCCCCTTCTTTGTGGAGTGAATGAAATTGGCCAACTTTCGACCCCAGGTCTTCAAGTTTTAAAGACCGCCGTTCGTTTAGAAGGGTACAAATACATTCTTCTAGAGCGCGGTATCCAATCCGTAGGACTGCTCAAAATGCTTTACATTTCACTCATGGCAGACCTGTTCTTTCCAACGCCATCACATCGACATCTCTGTGAAGCATTAAGCCAAGCTGCATTGACTGCGTGAAGACTATTCATTAACATATCAACCTATGCATGGAGCCAGGTACTCATTATACAGCTGAGTGAACTGTGGCAAGGCGGGGAGAACGAAATTGCCAGTTTCGAAACGGCAGCAAGAGGATTCAAAACTGGATCCTCTCGATTGACAGACCGGCGCTTGGTAACATCGCACACATGGAACTGCAAGTTCCCAAGTCCACGCTTTGTGTCATATAGATATTCCATGACCCCTGCATTTGCACTAAATCGAACTAATAAAGCTTATTCTTTCACCACAATTCATCAAAATTAATGTGATGGTCAAACAAACTAATTTGAAATACTTTGACATAATTCGGGGTCGACCTTGATTTCAATGTTATCACATTGCAATATCACATTTATTCACCTGTTTATGCAGTCGAACAAGCACGTTTACTGCGTTTGCCGCAGCGCCATACGTTGCTTTCTTAAAAACCAATATGAAATAATGTCCCGTTAAAAATCAAGTTTCCCCTCGGCTTCAACAGTCATTATGTCGAGAACATATTAAATTATATGTTGGAATATATTTATTGTTATATGTTAGGCAGGTATAAAATTTCAACTAAGAGCGTAAGCAACACTAATATAACCAATGCAAATTTTAAAAGAGTGTGAAAGCAGAATATGTGCACTAATTTGGCCTTCATTTCAAGCGTGAAATCCCAAAATTCCCGTCCCCTTAGGAGGGGAATCCCAAGGTTAGGAATCCCAGATATAATAGAAGCTATGAACATTACTTAGCAGGGTTTACTACACATGATGTTTTATTTAGCTCATTACCATTTCAATATGCTAAATTTCAGGAGGCTAATTCATACTATTTAGGGCAGTTATTTATAATTCCAAAAATGGTAGCTAAGAAAATAAATGCACTAAAGGATAATAAATCACCTGGAGTGAATTGATTTCCTCCAAGACTGCTAATGGGAACATTAGAACAAATTAGCATACTACTTGCAAGAGTGTTAAACTTTTCATAAAAAGAGGGATTGGTACCTTTCGAGTGAAAAGAAGCAAACATCACACCATTATTTAAAAAGAGTTCGCGAAACATGTCTGAAAATTATAGACCAGTGAGGTGTAAATTATTAGAAGGTTTACTTAATGAACACATGGATAAATTCTTTGTTAGGCATTAATTCAATTATTATGTAATCTCAACATGAGATGCGAGGTCATGCTTAAAAAATATGTTATGTTTTTTGGAAGAAATCACTAAGTAGATAGACGAGGAATCACCAGCATATAGTGTTTATTTAGATTTTCAGAAAGCATTTGACAAAGTGCCACATTAAAGAGTATTACTAAAATCAAAAGCACATGGTATCGTGGATGGCAAAATTTACTGCATAGCACAGTGGCTGACTGACAGTATACAGCGTGTTGAAGTAGATTGGGTGTTTTCACACTGGAAATCAGTTTCGAATGGGGTACCACAAAGTTCAGTATTATAACTTTTATTATTACTAATATCTATCAATGACTTGGACGATAATTTAACAAGCAATGTACTGAAATTTGAGGATAACACAAAAGTGTTTAGAAAGGTTAACACTGATGGTGATAAGCAACATTTACAAAACGATATAGGCAGATTAATGAAATGGTCTGCGAAATGGCAGATATTGTTCAATTTTGGAAAAATGTAAATACTTACACGCATGACATGGAAATTTGGTAGCGAACTATATAATGGGAGATACTGTTCTGGATACTACTGTAAAACAACAGGACTTAGGAGTTACAACAAGCGCTGATATGAAAGTTTCAGAGCAGTGTGGTATTGCAGCCTCAAAGTGTAATCAAATTATTGGGTTGCTTAGGAGGAACATAACATACAAGGAAAAAAGCTAATTATACCTCTGCATCAAGCAATAGTTATAACTAATTTTGGAATACTGTATATGAACGTGGATACCCTATCGTAAAAAGGTTATTCATATACGCTCGAACGCATACAGAGGAGAGCAGTTAAACTTATTCCAGAACTGAGAGACCTTAGTTCTAAAGAACGCCTGAAAGAATGTGGCTTAATTATACAGGCAAAGAGGTTAAGTGGATATAAGATTGACGTTTTTAAGATATTGAATGGGTATGAAAATATAGATAGATACAAGTTTTTCTCACTCAAGAAAGAGAGCAGAATTAGATGACATGAGGTAAAATTAGTAGTATAAAGTATCGGTGTAGATTGCATATCAGTACTCGTTCTCACAGAGGACAATAAATGAATGGAACAAATTGTCTACGGATTGTATAAATACTAGCAGCGTGAATATGTTTAAAAACATATCTGACGAGGGCGGGTTACATGTAGATGAACGTTTTTGGACTCTCGATAAGCCAATGTCTTCCTTGTCCACTCGCCATCTGGGCCTTTGGCTGGGATGACAAATCTTGTTAAATCTTGTTAAACAAGGCACCAGGCTGATTAGATAGGGAATCTCGGAGCAGCACGAGGTCATAGAGGGGCAGTACTTACGATTCTACGGAATGAGGACATGGTCTGGAGCTACACTAACCCATGTCTTAACTATGGGCAAATAACAGCCACTATGTTGTGGTCTTAGGTTGTTTAGCAAAAGTGATTTGGAATTACACTACTCGTCCTAGCACACAAGGCAGTGTGTGAGATTATTAACCGCCTTGGATTATCCTTGCTGAGGTTGTGCATTGAAGTCAGATGACGCGTCTACCATATTAAAGGATAAATATACAAAACTGATCCAGTCAGCTGGTTTCGCTTACTTTGTTTTGAGACATTTCAACTGATACTCTTGAAAGTGTGGAACAATTTCCAGCTGCTAATTTACTGAAACATCCCAACTATATGGATAACGCCATCCACTCACCTAAGAACATAAATCACAGCAGGAAATACTGCACAACTTCATACTGTCAGTATGGAATGCTGCACGCTTCCCACATGAGTTGATTTGTGCAGAATTAAGCACACTGTTTAAGAAAGGAGATCGATGGGTTGGAATGAAAGGTATGTCCCACCTCTAAGTAGTATTCGCATTTGTGTTTTAAGTTGTGTAACAGTCCCGCACTACAAAGGTAATCATTGAAACTCAAAATGCTTTTAGATATGGACGACGCAACGTGGAAATAACTATATGTGTCCCTTGCGTCAAATCCAAACAAAAGTCTTTGAACAAAACCGTCTACGCAGCCGTCATTGACTCATACATAAACGTTCGACGCCATAGCACGCCAAGGACTGTGGGTATTGTTGTTGAAATATGCCCTAAAATAATTGTAGAAATGCCCGAGGCACTGCAGTCAGTGATTATGGAATTGGAGAAGCGCAAGAGCAAAATATCATAATTTTTTGGTCGGCTGCACAAGCATTTGTGGATGAGATTGTCCCAATCATAGTAAAATGTATGGTGCATATAACAATAGTAGTTTCCACGATACTCTATGAAGTTGAAGCATAGGCACTGTATCGATAGCTTTTTAGGAAACAGTACATACAGCGTCAATGTCTTGTAACATGATTACATCGGCCGACTAGCTCGGAACAGACGCGTAAACAGATGACAGCAACGACGAATGGGACACCCGGTTGAATACAGAACTCTGAATGACGTGGAAGCTAGCTCACTTCGCATCGAGTGGCTTACACATGAAGACGATAGCTAAGCATGTTCTTCTAGTGACACAGTCGTCTGATGATGTATGTAAATGATCTCAAATGTATATCACGCCTATTCAAGGCATTAATTCAGCAGTTATTCGTGGGGGAAAGAGTTGGATTGATAAATATGTGGGGATGCTTTGTTTGGAGAGCAAACCCGTTAATCTTGGAGGAGCTCCGTCTAAACGATTTTTTTTGCAGAAGATCTGCAAATAACGATTAACAATATCATGGGTAGCAATAGTTATTTAAACTAGATGAGCGGGGATTCCTAATTATTGAAGGAATGGTTATATCGGTATAAACATCGTTGTTTAATGCTTGATCACTCCATGAATACCATATTTGTGGCACACATTTTAAAACTACCTTTCCAATTCCCCTTTTAATGTTTTGTAGAATACTAAAGATACAAGATTAACATTTGTATTTGCACATTTGATTTCTATATTCAGTTAGTTATTATTGAGTAGCTAGCCACCAACGCTGAGAGAAGAGAACCCGTTTTTCGGACAAACCATAACATTACCATATTATGTTCAGATTTTATTTAAACTGTCTATTCAAAACTTTACATTCACATAAATTATGCTTTAATGGTAAACAGGAAAGTAATATCCTAATGCCATGTTTTAAAGGCATGATGGCATGCACATGCATGCCTTCGCATATGCACTCGCACACCATATAGCTAAACTCTACAAACCTCGAATAAAACCAGGGTTTGCTAATGTATCGATCAGAGGTCCATGGATGGAGTTACATTTTCTTTCGCTCAGTTACTAAATAATATACATGGGTATTATATTCCACTTGATATAACAAATGCATGTAGGCAGTTTATTTGAATAATGGCTTTGTAAGTATGTGTTGAAAAATAGTTTAATATGACATAAATAATCCACGCCCAAAAGCAAATATTCGGTTACACTAACCGTTCATCCGGTCATGTGCGATATATGTATGTGTTAATAAATAGCGCAATAAGCAAGTATACGGTTACACTACCGTTCAGCCGGTCATGTGCGCAAGGGTATAATAACGATATGTGTTAATGCTTCTAATTATGTTGGGTTGAAATGTACACGCAGCTTCAAATCAGGCCGTCAGCAGGCCAAGGAAGCAGCAACATTGGGAAAGTTTATTATCTGGGCTCACAATTTAACCAGCATTGTTTTCCCTCTCCCTCAGCGTCGTCATCTTTCTCCATCAGTCTCGTTCTCTCTCTCTCTCTCTCTCTCTCTCTCTCTCTTTCTCCCTCTCTCTCTCTCTCTCGCTCTCTCTCTCTCTCTCTCTCTCTCTCTCTCTCTCTCTCTCTCTCTCTCTCTCTCTCTCTCTCTCTCTCTCTCTCTCTCTCTCTCTCTCTCTCTCTCTCTCTCTATCTCTCTCTCTGCCTCTCAGTCGTAATATCCCTCTTTCAATTCGCTTCCTTTTCCCATTCTCCCTTCCTCCCTCTTCCTCCCCTCTTTATTGGCTGCAGAACTTATGCGCGGTGTACTTCACACATAAGTATTTTGGTGAAGGACCTACCATATACACACACGCTTACAAATATTTGAAAATGGATGTTTTCCAAAATAAAAACATTCGTATAGGCCTCCGGAAATACCTTTACTTGTTAAGTGACAACCTATGGACATATAATACATATTATATTATAATATATGTATGATATTGATTATCCCTTCACAGCAATGGTTGGTTTAGGGATGCTGGAATGTGGAGGCAGATCACTGCATGAATCGTCGTAAATCAGGAGAACCACAAGTGTGAATATGTACAAAACTGATCACACTCTTTAAGAAAGAGATCGATCAGTGTACGGGAAAGACATATATAAAACACTTCACTTAGTAGCTGGTAAAGTATTCAATCATATTGAGGTTCCCATAATTAAAACAATGCTACTAGATCTGGAAGACGCACCATGGAAATAACTGTTTTGTATAACTTTCGACAAATGCAAGAATAAATGTATCGAACAAAACCTTCTTCATATTTGCCATTCGTTCGGCGCCGTGGGACTAAAAGGAATGTGGGCTGCAGAAATATTCCATAGTGCAGTGAGGGATGATAAAATTGGAGAAGCGCATAAGCAAGACTACTTTTGGTCGACTGCAAAAATATTTGTGGATGAGATTCACCATGTGACAATCAGAGTGAAATATATGGTGCATAGATAAATATCAATTTATTGCTACTGCATGGAGCTGAAGCAGATACACTTAACTGAAAGCATGTTAGCAAATGGCATGCCTTGCTAGTGATACACGAGTACAACATGAAATACTCGCATACCCAAACAGAACATACTCAACTGAGCATACACGAGCAAGTATATATTATGAAATAAACAAAGTGGCACCAATAGATGGCAACATACCTCCTAGATGTAATAATGTAAACATTGAAGAAAAGAAGCATAAACTTCAGGTACTGATTCTTACTTGCCGAAGAAACACACGCAACGTGAGCCAAGTAATAGTCGCAACCGAGACTGACAGCGAGATAAATTGTACTGTTCCAATTAATGTGTCAAGCATAGACAACAGTGGCATGATCCTAATCGATATACAGTAAAGCAATACATTATACAGTAAACTGTTGTGTAGAGAATAAATATGGTGTGTTAAAGAGAAACATTTAATTAAGTAACTATAGGTATACCACTTGTTAAAGTATAATTCGTTAAATACACGTATATTTTAGCATGAACACCTAAATGGAACAATCAACTAAAAGAAAAAGGCCTATTGTAAAGCACTTACGCTAACTGGCTGCACAACAGCGTTATGTAGCCAACGGTACATACAACGACAATGTGTTGTAACATGGTTACTTCGGCCGACGAGCTTGGAACAGACGCGCCAGTGGACGACAGTAACGACGAATGGGACAGCAGGTTGAAGACAGAACTCTGAATGACGTGGAAGCTAGCTCACTTCGCATCGACTGTCTTACAAATGAAGTCGACCGCGAAGCGTGGTCGTGTAGTGACGCAGTCGGTTGATGATGTATGTAAGTGTTATCAAATGTATGCCACACCTATTCAACGCAGTTGTTCAGCAGCTATGCGTTACATTAATAAACAATTTAATATGACGTAGATATTCCATACCCAAAAAACCTATTTTACGCTGATAGTTACACTACCAGCGGTCATGTGCGAACGGGTATAATAACGACATGTTTGAATCATAACGAGGCTGCCGAGTATACGTATTTCAATAATTTGGTTCTCCTTTATTTTATATTTTGTCAAGTTTTGCAGCTTCTTAGTTTGAATTATACATATATAATATAACATTTATTGGGTTGTTTTGTGTCGAACACACCGTCATCGTTAAGATGAGTGCTTTTGCAGTGAATTTTATACTCTGACTTTGATACTTAATATATTGACTTATATTATCGCCCATTCTTGTCGCAGGCACGAAACAGTGTTCGTTTGTTTTGGTATTTTTTAAATAAGCATATTATTATTGTATGATCTGTATATAATTTGCTTCTTCTTTGTAATAGTTTCATTATTCAGTATGCGATTATGCAGTTATAGCTCCTTTATGTCTCTGTTAGTGACTATATATTAATACTGATTATAATGAGTTGTTCCTTGAATGGATAGATGCTCCCATTTTTCGGTTATTCTTATTAAACAAAAATACCTCTCAAGATACTTATTATTCAATTTGAATACTTCGCTCGCAGGACATTTAGACAGTGGCGAAGTCAGTCTGTTCAAGAAAGGGTTACATTTCGCGGTTACCTCACAGAGCCTACCCTTAGACGATCTGATAATGGCAACAAAATCAGCATGTAAGAGCATCAAAAAACACGCACAGCAGATGGGTTGAGAAGCGATGTAGCTAACGCCGTGATGAAACACAAAGTCAAGGACAAGAGATCCAACATGTCACTGGAAGAGAGGAAAGCACTTCAAACTATACGTAGCGATAAGGCGATCAAGATTCTGCCAGCAGACAAGGGTAAAGCAACTGTAATTATGAAGGCCACAGAATACGACACCAAGATTGCAGGGTTATTCGGGGATGACACCAACTACAAGAAATTGGAAAGGGATCCCACTAAAGTGTACAAAAGTAAACTAGTCAACATCATGAAAGAGTGGAAAAGAACCAAGACGATTTCAGATGCCCTATACTACAGTATCTACCCTTCATCAGAAGCAGTCCCAAAATTATACGGAGTGCCTAAGGTTCACAAGAACAATGTACCATTAAGACATATATTATCAAGTATAGGCATTATAACATACAATACGGCAAAGTTCCTAGAAAAACAAATTGAAAAAAAAGCACATAATGTAGGAAAAAAAAGATCGAAGTGTTGGAAGTTCCACCAAGGAAAAAATAGTATCCTTTGATGTGACAGCCCTGTTCATTAGAATTCCTGTGACAGATGCGGTATCGATGATTAAGAACTGGCTAAACCAGGATACAACACTGAAAGACATATGTGAACTATCACTAAACCAAATTACCACACTGTTAGACATTTTTTTCTGAACACCACATATTTCATTTATGATGGAATGTTCTACAAACAGAAGAAGGGAGCAGCCATGGTTTCACCGGTGTCTCCGAAAAGTAAAGCACATCATCCTCCAGACATCTGGTTGACATGTGTAGATGATACATTCAAAGAGTTCCAAGAGAACGAAGTAGCATATTTCACACACCATCTGAACTCAATGGACGAGAACATTAATTTCACGGTTGAACCAGAACAGGACAGTACGTTAGACTTTTTAGACACGTGTATGAAAGATGAAGGATCAACCAGGTTAATACATATCTGAAAACAACCAACGAAGACAAGTATTTGAACTGGGATTTTAGTAACCACTTAGAACACAAACGATCAGTGGTTAGAACTCTCCTCCAAAGGGCAGAAAACCTGGTAACAAAAGAGGACAAGCACAGATATATGGATCATGTCAAGACATTACTGAAAGCAAACGGTTAAAAAAACTTGGATGTTTAACTTCATGCCACCAAGAAGAAAGAAGAAGAAAACAACCTCAGAAAAAAACAGAATACAACATGGCATAATTATGGTAAGGTCTTCCTTACATTAATTAACAACCAGAACAATTAGCAACGTTTTTCAAGTAATGTGACAAATACTATGAGGTCACTGTTGGTACATCCGAAAGACCGAACAGGAAAGGCAGCAAAGCGTGGGGTTGTGTATGATATACAATGCCCAGAATGTGACCAACACTATATAGGAGAAACAGACAGAATATTTCGCACAAGAACTAAAGAGCTTCTATCTTGTCGCCAACCAATAGCAGCTATAAATGAAAAGAAACTGAACGCAGACCGTCAGTTTTCTGTGATGGACGTTAGCAATCTAGGCCACGAGGAGAACTGGCATAGGAGGAAAATAAACAAGGCAATCAACATCCACACAGTGAAACCTACGCAGAACCGAGGCGTTGGGCAGGAGCTCCCACCAGTCCTGCTCCAGATTGTGTCACATGACGTTGGTCATGTGGCACATCGGTAACTTCAATCTGCTGAAGAAGACCGCGGGATGCGGTCGAAATATTCAGATTGAATAACAAGTGTCTTGAGAGGTAATGTTGTTTAATAGTGTGCTGTTGTTGTGTTTGGCTAAGCTATCAGCAGCATCTAGATTCTTGTCATAGTCCTAGGCTGTGTTAAAACGAGTGGTAGTTGAGTCATAATTTAGCGATCGGAGTCGGCCCTGGTCACTATTTCTAATTAAATACATTAGTTTTAATCCCAGATTTGTGACTTCTTTCCCTGCAGCTGCATTGAAACTTAACAACACCATATGCTATGTTTTATTGTTTTTATTTTCACATTTTCATTTACTGAGAGTAAAACATGTTTTTCACTTCGTGCTGGTAATTTTGTTTTGTGTGCCTACATTATTTGAGGACAATTGCACTTAAACAAGATATATTGAATATTTATAAACACTTTGAGATAATCATCAACGATAGTATACGAATGACCTTTACGAAAACTCCAGCTTTACTTAGTCCTTGTCATTGATTATGCACACACAGAACACGGTATACAAAATCCGGATGCAACACATCATTTAGGCTGTTTGTCATCCTCCTTCTTGCCGGTTATATCTCAATAAATGTTGGACCACAAACAGTTCAAAACATGCGTTTCACACAACAAATCTTAGTTATGTCCATCATAAATATGGTGCCCTTTCGGATTTGATATTATCAAAACAAATAGTTTAACGTTCACATATACAGGGCTCTCAACACCTGTTACATCAGCATGTCTAGTTGACATTTGTTCATGTGTTGTTGCCTATGTCATTACCCAAGCCATTTACGTAGGGGTGATGGAGACACATTCTTGTTCCTGAAACATTATAAAATAGGAATTATTGATTCACCTCAATACCAAAGCTTCGAAGTAATATGTATTTTTATAAGACATTCATCCATATGTGTTATTTTTATATGCATCTACTATCCTCTTGGAAGCACACATAATGTGTTTTGATGAATTTCCATATTTTCTTGAAGCCACTTTACAATAAGAAAATACCTTTATATGTATGGAGATTTCAAAATCCAACTTGATTTACCAAATCTAAATAATAGATCATTCATGGATGTTCTATAAACATATGCATTTCAACAATGCGTTCAATTTCCTACTGATGTTCATGGTCATTGGCTCGATCTGTTTATTACTAGACCTTAGTTACGAAAGTCGCTTTTTACATTGTGGTTTGATAACACTAGAGACCAGGAGTAAGAGGAGATCAAATAGAAATGTTTAAAATGGTTATGCGGATGTTGGTAGGAATATGTTCTTCAAACTTAAAGAAGGCAGTAGAACCAGAGGACACAAAGCAGCATTAGTTAAGGAGCAGTGTAGGTCGGACATGAGAAAGTACTCCTTCTATAATGATAGTAACTATGAATTTCCTGAACCACCACTTTCTGAAAATCCACTACAGTGTTTCACACCGGCAACTACTAATGAACGTATCATTATCGTTAAAAAATCTCCTAACAAATGACCCCGTGAGACGACAAGGACTACTACCGTTGCTGCGGACATATGGTTGCCCTAAATAATTTTTTATAAATGATCGATGCTCTGTATTCAGGTATGATGGAGAAGGACGTAAGCATGGCATCGTCAACTGTTGTGCAGCCGATCAAATCTCCATTCGGCGTCACTTATCTATGTATATACTACTAAGACAATATAAACGGCATTAATTAGTAACTGCCTTGAATATTTCATTGACTACAAAATAACATTTCTAAACGAGATTTGGCTCAACTTCAACGAGAACAAAATTGTCTGGCACGTGGGGTATTCAGATTCAGGCGCTTCTGTTTTCATCATCATTACCACTACTTTAACATATACACTGGCTTCATGTTACGCATCAATTTATTTTAAGCTGTCCACACTTACATATCGTGCTCCATCTAAACGGCAACAACCATATATGGCTAGTCTCCTGCATCTTTCAAATATCCATAGGATCATCAATTTCACAATAACTTATTGTACCTAAAATAACACTTAACTTGGGCATTTGTTCTTTATCACTCGCTGCGCTTGGGGTCTGGAATGAATACACCATGACCTCAAAAAAATCTGAAACTATATCTGTCTTCCGAAAACAATTCAAACACATTTATTTAACATTGCATTTCCACCGTAAATCTTCAGTTGTCCGTCGTTCTAATAATGATTTTGCGCGTCCCAGTTCTCGACGAACCGTATTGGTTCTGTTGTGTTGTTCTGAGCTCAGCTTCCTGAGGATACAGGCGCCACATCAATTGTTTTTTATCACTTATTAATACAATGATATATTCGCGCCATAAAAATCACGTACGACTACAGGTTTCAAGAAGCGTTCAATAAACGTTTGACGTAGATTATACAACAATGATACATAGAGTTGCTAACAATTGCAAGTATATATTGTTCTGAGTTACAACATTTATGCGAGCAACTACATTGATTCCTGCAACAATACCCCACTCCGGGGAATTTATAATTTGTTTCATTGTACCAACGGACCCATGGGCATGCTTTGGAAATGTCAACCCGCTTACCTGGTAATCTCACGGATAAACGAGGGGACAGACATACAGACTGACAGAAAGACATATATACATAAGAATACCAGAAATCCATGGATGAAGTTACACATTCTTTCGTTCAGTTACTTCTGAATAACATACAGACGTATAAGTTTCCACTTAACATATCAATTGCGTGTAGACAGTGTCTTTGATTAATGAGTCTGCAATTATATATTGATAAATAGTTTAATATGGCGTGGATACACCACGCCAAAATAGCCATTATACGGTGATATTTACACTACCGTTCAGCCGGCATTATAATAATGTGTTAATTCTTCTAAAGATTGTTGGATGAGTTCTATACGAAGCTTCGAATCAGGCAGTTAGAAGGCCAGGGATGCAACAATATTTTGAAAGTTCGTTATCTGGGCTGACTTGCAATTTAACAGCTATACTTTTCCCTCTCCCTCTGCAATGCAACCTCCCTCTCATTACACCGCTCTCTCTTCCCCTCTTCTTCTTCTTCTTCTTCCATTTAAGCTCAGGACTCTATGTGGGAGCGGGTAATGTAATGCCGGTTCGGGTCCGTTTTAGTCAGTATATGTCGCGTCTGCGTAGTTAGGCAATAATTTATTGCATGAGCTATATGATATCTAATAATAAGGACTGTATAATTGTTCCATGTTGGCATGGTGAGAAGGCTCTCGCATCGCTCTTCATCATCTTCCTCCTGTCATTTCCCTCTACCCACTCTGTCCCGCCGCCTCCCCTCCTACTCCTCTCTCTCCCACTGTTTCTTGGCTGCAGCATTTAAGAACGGTGTATTTCATATACAAGCATTTTAGTGAAGGCGCTACCGCCCACACACATGCACGCACACACACACACATGCAGGCACACACCTACGTGCACGCACGGACGTGATGCAACTACACTCACATGAAATGCTGGACATGCAGTGGCATTGGACAATGGATATCGTCCAAACTAAAAGCATTAAAATAGGCCTATGTTTGTAGGATTACCTATTAAGTGACAGTCATATTTAATCATGTATATGAAGAATAATACATATCCTCTGATATTTACCATATGGATTATTCGTTAACAGATATGGTTGCGATTGAGGGATTGTGTTAAGAGATGTCTAAAGGGCAGAAGTAAACAACCGATAATGGAGAGGATGGCAGAAGATCATAATGCAGACGACAAATAAAATGATGTGGCCCCGCACTCCATGGGACCAAGATGTAGAAGAAAAGAACTATGTTAATGATCACTTAATAACCACGTACCTTTATAGACCTACATGTATACGCTTAGAATGTGTCATTTGGCATCTGACTTGGAGCAGTACAACTCTTAGTAGCACACAATGCAGTGTTTTACAAGTTCAAACGCCATCATCTGTCATTGCTGAGAGTGTGCATTGGAGTCAGATGACGCGTCTACTATAATGATGGATAAAGATACAAAACTGACAAGATCGGCTGGTCACTTCTGGTTACTAGGTTTGGAGACATTTTCACTGATACCGTTAAAAGAGTAAACATTTCCAAACTGCTAATTTGCTTGCAGAACAATCTAAAAAATATGAGACAAATAAAGCTATCGACTCACCCAAGAACTGAAATGCGCCTAGCAAAAATGGTATATCCAGGGAATATCTCAAATGTAGAGGCAGATCACTGCATGAATCATTGCAAAACTTGATATGGATTGTTGCACGCGTCCCACACTTGTGGATATGTCCAAAAATTATCATACCATTTAAGAAAGGAGATATATCAGTGTATGGGAATGACATAGGTACACCAATCCTCTTAGTAGCAGCAAAATATTCGCAAAAGCGTTCCTCGATCGTGTTTCGGTCAGCATTACAAACATAATCACTAAACCTCAAATTGCTTTTAAATATGGAGCATGCATTGTGGACATAACTATTTTGTATCCTTTGGGTCAAATCCAAGAATAAAAGAATGCAACAAAACCGGCTACGTTGTGTTTGTTGACTTTTACAAAAGCGTTCAACACCGTGGGACGAAAATGACTACGGTCATTGCTGTGGAAATATGGTTGCCCAAATATAGTTGTAGCAATGATCGAGGCTCTGTATTCAGGTATAATGGAATTGGAGAAGCGCTTAAGCAAGGCATCGTTAAATGTTGGTCGGCTGCACAACTATTTGTGGATGAGATTGGCACCGGCCTTCTCAGCACGGAATTTAGTCGTTACCTTTGATAATAATAAAAATGTTATACATTATTTCGCATGCCTGCGTCTTATGTCATTGAATTTAATATCCCTACTTAATCTGACTGCCTGGTCTTAATGGTATAAAAAACTGGTGTGGAGATTGAGCTAGTTTCTGTACATATCAGTCATAACTGAAAACATGTACGAGTGAGAAAATGGCAATCCATTTATTTAATACAGTAATCATAGGCATGTAATGCCGAAGAGCCCCTACATAGGAGTGACAATCACAATTGGTTACAAGTGCCATAGTAGGGGCGTAATTGCCAAGTTGATTAGCCATACACATACATGTACAAACAGAAAGGCTGGGGTACTCGATCCCCCAGCAAAATAGTATACATGAAAAATTGGGCTAAACCCCTAACAATTGTAAACTAACAATGGTAACAAATCAAATGCGATTAAAGGTAACGCAACACCTAATGAGTAAGGGTGCTGTACATATATATATATATATATATATATATATATATATATATATATATATATATATATATATATATATATACATAGTAGGCTAATCACACAAACAGTTATAAACAAACCATAATGAATCTAGAGTAACCCAATGCATAATGTGTAAAGGTGCCATATATACACGCATATAACGAAAACTGCCAACTATTAACACATGACACAGAAAGGCAGGACCAAACTGCCACACAAATGTACTTCGAAAAGTACCCGCACTAAAAACCCTGCGTACACTACTGATCATTCAGTGGAGGAAAAAACATAATGCAAAACCTCGTGTACCAAGCTACTACAGGGAAAAGCGTCAAAAATAACTTTGTGAAGTACCTTTCTGTGACCAATGTTTCGCAATGTACCTACACGTTGTGCACGAGCTGATCTATTGGACCCCCACCGTTAACACACTATTAGGGAGGGTGGGTGGGATTTTTTAGCAGAGCGTATACGCAACGTTGCTTACTGTACAAGATAGAAGCGGCAACTGAATTTGAAATACTTCTCGTCCAGCACAAAGTTGCCCTCCGCCAATCACCTATCATCACTTGCCTCGTGCAAACACTGGACAGTACCTTTGCGCCACCTTGTGATTACCGGTCGGGCTGCTTTGAATGGACCTGTCAAATTTAATAATAGAGGAGGCGCCACCGAATGCCCCTCTCCAAGCCTCACATGTATAGTTATCTGCTCGTAAAAAGATGTTTCGTCTTTTGGACAAAATTGCATTTCGCATGCCTGCGTCTTAAGTCATTGAATTTAATATTCCTACTTAATCTGACTGCCTGGTCTAATGGCACCGGCCTTCTCAGCACGGAATTTAGTCGTTACCTTTGATAATAATAAAAATGTTATACATTATATTGCATATTATCATATTCGTGATATTCGTCGTATTCGCCGATATGTATTTTGTAGTTAACAAAGCTATTGCAACTGCTCTTTTTAGTAGTAGATATGATTATTGCAATTCGATTGATCATTGTAATGTTCTCAATGAAATCTTGAAACTTCAACATGTTCAAAATTGTTCGACAATTGTAGTTACTTTCTGACTCACTAACAATTCTTCTTCTTGTACCCCTGTCCGATATCGCATTATTTATACAATCCGCACAATTACCTATCAAGCAATTTCATCCAAGCAACCAGCTTATCTACATTCAATGATCACTCCTGCAAGACAGACCAGACAGCTTCCTTCATCTAATTATAATCAACTTTTTCTTTCCAGTGTTAAGACAAAGTCGAAACTATAGCTTTCTCAGTTGCTGCACCCACTCTGTGAAAATTACTCCCTGTTAATGTTAAGTGTGTAGAAAATGTAGCAACGTTTCACCGTAATTTAAAGCACACCTGTTTAAACTAGCTTATCCTCCATAGCTCCCCAGCGTACCAACCCAACTGATTACAACTGCAACTGTTGATCGATTTTTAACTGCTTAGCCGCTCTTGCGGTTCCGGGCTTGGGTCTCCCGAAGATCGTAGCGCAACACAATCATTGTATATATTATTATTATTACTATTATTATTATTATTATTATTATAGCGAAATGCTTTGTCCATGGAACAATAGTACGTTCAAAGCTGGTCTATAGAGCTGAAGCAAAAACACTATACCGATAGCATGTTAGTATACTTCGTGCCTTGCTGTTGATATGAGGGTATAGCATGAAGTGCTCGCTTACCCAAAAAAGGACATATTCAAATGAGCAAACACACCGAGCAGGTATATATGAGACACACGAGTCAAGGGACGCCAATTGATGAAAACCTACTTCCTAGAGAAATGTACTTCCAAATGTCGGAAGGTACGAAAAGCGGAGTTCGCCTCACAAGTAGATTCAAATATGTAATAATGCAAACATTGGAGAGAAAATATACGTAAACGTCAGCTAGTGATATTCACTTGCCGGAGAATTATAGTCTTCCGATTCATATGTCAAACATAGACAACAATATAATTGTCTTTATCGCTATGCAGTAAAGCAATACATTAAACTGTTCACTGTTGTGTAGAGAATAAATCTAGTGAAATGTTAACGAGATACTTCTAATTAAACAACTATATGTATCTAACTTATCAATGTATAATGCCATCATGTAATTTAACTTAGAAACTAGCACGAATGCATCGACAAGAGCCAACACAAACAAAACAACGTATTGTGAAATGCTTACACTGACTGGCTGCACAAGAGTGTTATGTATCCAACGGTACATACAGCGACAATGTGTTGCAACATGGTTACATCGGCCGACGAGCTTGGAAGAGACGCTCTAGCGGACGGCAGCAACGAAGAATGGAACAACAGGTTGAAGGGAGAACTCAGAATGACATGGAAGCTAGCTCACCTTACATCGACTGTCTCACAAATGAAGTCGACCGCGAAGCGTTGTCGTATTTTGACGCAGTCGGTTGATGATGTATGTAAATTATATCATACACTTACCTATTCTTCACTTTCCAACATGTTGGTGACTAGTTTTACAGTTGGCGACATAAATATAGTCGTGATGTGTGTGTGTTCTCCACCAACATTTTTCTGTATTTTTTGTGGACAGTTGGCATGTGACAATCGGCCGATGTATAGTTGCCAAATAGTTGTCGGCAGACAAACTGTTGGCGACTAAAATTCGGTATGTGTACGGCGGGCTACAGAGTGCTTTGTGTTTTAGATGATTCTGCTAGTTAAAGCCATGCAAGTTTCAAAATGTAACGACACATCAGCATGATACATTACTACGTTATAAACGCATATATTTTTATTTAGGTATCCCACCTTAGCAACTGACCACATTTTATTTGTACACATCAAAACAACGTTTTAGAAAAAAACTTTCATTGGATTATTGAAATATGTTTTGATATATCAAAGTTATTACACTGATGAGGCATGCATATGTAGCATGTTCATGTTTGTGTATTCGATAAGTCCTAACGTCCGTACCATTAGGCATTACTGAGTAGTTAAAAGTGTATCAATAGTGAAAATTTTCAACACATCTGTAATAATCATATCTGCGATTTATGGAGGAGGATCTATAATATCTCGCAGATGGGTAGGTCACTGGAAGTTATTATGCTTCCTTCCTAAATATCTACATTGTTCTTAAATATTTAGAAACACAACAGTACGAAATGTAACTCTTTGTAAACTTAGACAAATCAATCTTTATTCGTGGTCGTCCTTTATGAGACAACCGATTGTTTGTACACCAATATAAGCAACATCTGCAACATGCGTTCGTGCGTGCTTGTATGTGTGTGCGCGTGCGTAGGCGTGTGCGTGCGCGTGGGCGTGCGTGTGCGCGTGTGTGTGCGCGCGCGCTCGTACGTGGGTGTAAGTACAATACTTGCGCGTGGCAGAATGGAACTTATGATGACAGCTGCAACATTTATGCGTGACGTACTTCACAAAGAAGCAGTTTTGTGACGATAGTACCGACGAGCATAAATCGGCGGTAATGGACAGCGACGGTTGAACCAGAGATTTGTTGTCCGTCGTTGTAGTACACCACCGCAATGTCTGTCACTTTGGAGTCTTTGGACAACGTCAGCCGCAGCACCTGCACCGAGCAACATGACGTGACATTGTAATCAGATAATTAACAATTTCAATATATTGTTGAGATAGAAAGAATAATGGAGACACTGGTGGTATAAACGAAAAACACACGACAGCGAAGGTAACAGCGGAAAGACGACGAGCAGATGAAGACAAACATTTTTCTCAGAGGGTATATTTTTCCGATTGCAAACACACATATACGACACGTCCATACCCAGACGACCCTGTACTCAAACGCACATGCACACTCGAACCTACACACCCACGCACACACGCCCGCATGCACGTACGCACGCAGACACGCAGGCACACAAACGTACAAGGGCATATCACACACATGCACGCATGTAATTCAATTAAATTGATATGAAATGCCGGAGGTATTATACATTGACCGGGGATGCAGTGTTATTGAAACACTGGATATCGTCCTCAATAAAATAATTATGGTGCAATATTCAAATACAAATGCCGAAAAAATATTGGCTGGGACTAAATCACTCCTTGCTACAACTGTCGTAATACGCGCCAATTAAATTAATCGTCTGCTTTATATAATCAAATTACCCGTACTAATTCCATTACGCCGAATTCACTGTACCTGCGACGGCGATCTGACGTTGTGAGGCGACTGCATGTGGTTCAAATGCGCCTGGGCGTCTGGGGCCCCCGCCAACCACAAATGTCCAGAAACCACGTCAACATTGATATACGAGACGGATATTTTCAGCGGAACCACCTGAAACACACCAAATATCTGACTAACTGAACAATTAAGTAACTAAATCAATAACTAGCTAACTAACTAACGTCCAATGTGATACCAATCGTCGTTAGAAAATAAAATGTTGAAACCGGAAATGTCAACCGCTATACATTATCGGTGTCTAGGCGGCAACAAATATTACAGAGCTACCAAGTCCACCGCTATGTCTTCCGTATTGCCAAAACCTTACTATCTATAGCTTTTTTTACATAGAAAGCGTGATTCCACCAGGAGGGAACCCTTCTTCCACACTCCTCGTCGCGACCGCGTCGCGAAGCCTTCATCTATCGCCCCCAAACATGAGAAGCTCTACATATCCCGTTTATTGTGCAGTGCTACTTAGCACGTCTGGATCTTATGAAAGGCGAGTTGTCACTGTCATATTGAGAAGTGGAACCATCGAGTTTACTGTAAACCACATAGCAAACATTATTATATCCCACATTGTAGACTACAACTGAGAACGCTTGTAAGATTATTCGGAACATTTTGGGAACAAAACGTAGTATCAAATATATGGAACTTCCCAGCAAAGTGTTCGGAAGAGTGTTTATGGACAGAATAAGAGATTGTGTTGACGATAAGTTGAGATATTGATTATCAGGCTCCATAAAGAATACAATTTAAATATAGTCATTCTGAGAAATATAATAGAGCACATAGTGGAGGGCCGACAACTTCATGCATCACTTTCGTGGACTTCGAATTGGCCGAAGGAGCCTTTGGGAAATCAAGGACAAGTACGGAATCTCACACAAGATCATCTAAATTATTAAGATCTTAGACGCGGAGAGATAATGTCAAGGCAATAAGATGGAGCAAGATTTGTCACGAGAAAGGCAGACTGGCGAAAAAACAATAACACAAGAAACACACGAATTGGGGTGGAAAACATGGACTGAAGCCAAACAGATGTACAAAGATAGAACGAACTGGAGAAGGAACATCGCAGCTTTATGGATCACTCTACCCGAAGAGGATATATAGGGTAAAGTAACGGAGTTGTTTGTCCAAAATTGTTGTCAAAACTTCAACAGTTCTAAACTGTTCCATAAGATGGGTAATTGCAAATCACAATGGGAGTGGTTGTTGTATAAATTAATCCGTTTAGTTCATGTTAAAAAAAGAACCGAAACACTTATGTGAATAATTGACAGGTAAGGTATTGAAACAAAGATTGTGAGTCGTTCTAAAAGTATCATGATGTAAAAGTAACCGAAATTGTCACGGTCTCCTTATCACAAGCCTTACCTGCTTCAGTGTCAAAGAGTTGTCCGATTCCCTGATGTAAACACTCAACCTTTTCCCTCCAAACTCCGACATGTATACGTACCTGTAACGTGTGGCACCAAACTTAATACGTCACTTCTCAGTAAACAGTTATATAAAAAGAGAGATTCTTCAACATGCTTCAACAACAATAAATGCGACTAACAAATTCTGCTATAACTATAACATGACAGTTGCGGATGGACGAAGGATTCAGGTGTTAGCTCAGATCGTTCAAAATGATCCCGAACCTTTTCCCTTCTCGTAAAAGTTGCTGAGAACGCATTATTTCATTCATCAGAAATAACAAATACACGAAAATTCATTTAGATGTTTACAAAATCATTATTGTTGCAATTACCATCTAGAAACTACACTGATTACATATAAGATTATATTGATGTGCTGTACAATTAGGCAGCTTTGAACAAAGCGAGAGATGTACCCGTCATAGTGGGAGGCGGAAGATTGAGGCAGGCGTCGCCCACAGAAAAATTTGAAGATTTGGCATGCATGTTTGGCATTTCAAGGGATATTTCATTAAAGTAATGGATGTCATTAAAAAAGCGCATTCAAGTGGAGCAAAAGTTACGTTTTTGGTCTATGCAATTATAACAGTTACTAAGCATAACCATTTGCAACTACAATCACGAATATTACGCCGATGGTTTACTGTGAAATTCTTGTTGAACATACAGCATCTTAATTTCACGGGCCGCGTCATACTGTTTGATAATCCTACATCAAGAGTGTCGAAGTCTAGTCAAATTCGCTGGCCAAATGAAAACATATTTGCATACACATATTCCTTTACTTGTCAGTAGATTATGGTGATGCGTGGTTTTGTGCAGACCACATCATTTCGTACGCCACCCGTAGTCTATATTATCCGATTTTCGTAGAAATGCGCATGCGCTTATCGGTCGCGCTGGTTAACATGTCAGCCCTAAGTTAAACGGAGAAATAACCGGATTCTTCTTTATTTTAGAAAACATTTAAGTAAACCCAAACCATAACTTTTATTTCGCTCTAAACATGGGCAACTGCGGATAGACAAAACTATAGCGGACACCTACTTGCCATCCGGGGATGTGTTTATACTAATCGGGATTTTACGTCCTGCTAGGAGAATATGCCCCCTGGTGCCATCGTAGAAGCCGACGCTGCCAAAACTGAGATGACGAATGATCTCCGCATTAAAATCGAACTTGTAGAAGTTGATAAAGTAGAAACTGTCTTCTCCCGTCGCATAGATGTCACTGGGGCTGAAGGTGAACATTAAAACATCGATGACGAAGTAGGAAGTGTCCGAGTGAAATCGACAATGTAGTAATCAATACGGAATTGACTCAGAACATTATAAAATATGAATTACGATATTAATCTGAAATCGATGGCAGTCCGTTCATACCGCGTAGCAGCTTACCAAACCTGTTGTGTGATTAAAGAATTCCGAATAGTTAACAAGGCGTTGGTTAATATTGATTAACGACATGAATTTTTAGAAACACTGACTGCGTGATTGTCGGGTCACTGTATGTTCGCAGGTGGTACAACTTTCGTCTCTTCTCGTCGTAGCGAAACTTCTCCACCGTCTGTTTGCTGCCCGCACGAGCGTTGGCAACAAATATGTAAATCACGTCTGAATAAAAAGTAATATAATGCGTCATATCCAATATCATAGAAAGTGTTTGCGGCTGTTATACAGCGAATGAAACATTCTGAGCGATTTCACGTATTTAATTGTACGCATTCATTAAGAAAAAAACAATCCATTAAGAAATAAGCAAATAATCATCTGGACAAGTTTTATATCCGGATATACAGCGCTATAAAAATTAAATGTATTATATATATATATATATATATATATATATATATATATATAAATATATATATATATATATATATATATATATATATATATATATATATATATATATATACATATACATATATATACATATATATGTATATATATATGTATATATATGTATATGTATATATATATATATATATATATATATGTATATATATATATATATATTTATATATATATATATATATATATATATATATATAGATATATATATATATATAAGCCTACTATATTACTTTTTAAACAAAGGAACGTCAACGGTGACATATGGCCGCAGCCAAAGACATTTCAAAAGAAAACGTCCTGTGTTGCACAAATTCTTACTGGTGTTGCAGTCTCTCCAGATGCTGATACCGGTAGGAGAGAATGTCGATCTGTCGAGGTCGCCTACGATGTCGAGCGCGTGTGCCCCGTGTCTGGGCTTTTTGAAGTTAAACAATGATATATCGCCCCGACTCTTTGCTTGCAAGCCCTGTCCAACAACAAGGAGGTGTTTAGGTTAAAAACTAAATGTTTTCGTTAAGTATCGCTACTACGCCCTCAGCGTTTTTCCAACTATCTTCGTCATTATCTACGTTGCCGAATATTGTATTGACACTGAAGGCGGTTAACGTCGTCGTCGACATAAGTGGTAGCATCAGATGATTAATATTTAGCGTAAGTTCGTTTTCACTTACTTCTTTGTTTTGTTTACACAGTGTTCTCTGTATTCGCTAGGTGGCAGGCTTTTTATTTGCACGTGCGAGCTTTGTAGAAAATACATAGTTGGCAATTATATAAGCCAAAAGTGTTCTTTTGAACACAAAAACAGCCTTATTAAAAGCTAACGTAGCAATCAGATTAAGTCAAAATTTTGTGATGGCGCTGTGCAAACGTCGTGTAAAAGCCACCAGGCATTTAATATGCAGCAGTTGCAGCAACTGGGTGGACATCGTCAAGTCCGGGTGTGAGTAATCCTGGGCTGAGGTTCAGGCGGATAGTTTTAGTTTTGAGTGTAGGGGATGTACGAGGATGAAGAAACTTGAAGTGGAGTTAGAACAGCTGAGGCTGCTCGTTGTGGCTGTGGTGGGAAGGGAGCAGGTTGGTTGTGCCAGTGGTTCTGGTGGGGGACAGTAGATGCTAAATTGGGTGCAGACGACCAGAGAGATGCTAAGGAGAACTCACCTCAGCCTGGAAGGAGGCTGAGAGGAGGAAAGGTGACAGGTCGTATGGAGACAGGACGTAAGAAGATGGCACATAGGTAGACAGGACGACAGGAGACAAGAAGGAAAGAAATTGGAGGGAAGACAAATGGATCGAAGGAAAGGAGAGTGGGGGAGACAGTAGCGAAGGAGTCGGAGGGGAGGAGATGATATTTAAGGTGATGAGAGTGAGGCAACTGGAGGGAAGGTGTCAGGAGGGAAGGCGACGGGAGCGCAAGATAGCCAGGAGAAGGGAGGGAAAGGAAACAGGTTGATGAGTGAGGGAGAGCCTGATAACAGTCTGCCACCAAGTGACAAGGAAGCAGGACAGAATGTGATGGGTGGGATCCATCGAAAAAGCTATTCTTAGGCAGTGATAGAGGGGGTGATAAAGAGAGCGAGGGCATTTGTGAAGGACGCAATAGTTAGGAAGACCGACAGAGTCTTAAACAAGGGAGATGACGTGGTTGTTTGCTTGCCTGGGGCCAAAATAGAGGCGATAAATGAGAGCGTAGGAAACATTGTGGGTTCAGGCAAGGGTGGAACTGTTTTAGTACACGTAGGGACAAATATCGTAGAGAGGGAAGGTACAACTGCCATAGTTAGGAAACACAGGAATTTGGTCAGAACACTAAAGCAGATTCGGGTTGAGCAGGTAATACTGTCAGGGACTTTACCAGTAATAGGAAGGAGGGGACATATATATCGAAATTGCCGGGATGTCAATTAACATGCTAGTTTAGAAGCTATGTAGGGAAGAGGAAGTTGATTTTGTGGGGAAGTTTTGTTGGAAGGGCTGATATGTACATGAAGGACGGGCTTCATCTAAATGGAAAGGGGGCAGCAGTATTTGCGGATGGACTATCTGCAGCACTAGACAGTGGCATGGGTAGCATATCAAATATGTTTGGAAGTAAACACTATTTAAACTAGAAGCACAGTGGGGTTACTTAGAGATGCATCAAGCAGGACAAGAGGCCACCAGTACAGATAAACCAATAACAGCTTGTCCGAAAAACATGTATGAAGCAGGTTATAGATGCGTGTGTTTAAATGCTAGGAGTATAGTAAATAAGAAAAACGAATTAAACATTATGCTAGAAGATATTGACCCACACATAATTGGTATTATGGAATCATGGGCTAACACAAACATAACATATGCTAAATTCGGATTGACAGGATACGTAATGTTTAGGAGAGATCGAATAGGAAGAAGGTTATTTTATATGTTAAATAATCTGTTCAGGCTTATGAAATAAAATTAGAAAGGGAAGCAGATTACGATGAAGCTGATTGGTGCAAAATAGTTTCAGGAAATAAAAAATTAACTATTGGATTAGTTTACCGTAGCCCAAACATAAACGAAGAGGATAATACAAAAATACAAAATGCTATAAAGGAAGTTAGCAAAGGGGAATGCATCATAATGGAAAAAATTTAACTATGGACACAAACAATGGAAATATCTAGAGAGTACAGATAGTGAGAACAAACAATTTATATTTTTAATTAATTTGATTTATTGCCCTCAAATTAAATTCAGGAGAGCTTCCTTACTCAGCACGTACAAGTTTTATCATCACAAAAAGCATTTGTAGACAATGTAAAAATACATGAACCAATGGGTAACAGTGACAGCAATCAAATACGTTTTGACATCAATGTAAAATCAGAAATGAACAATAAAAACCTATAGGAGAAACTTCCGCAAAGATAAATATGAAAGATATAACAAAATACTTAGCAAAGCTAGATTGGAATAACATGCTGATGAATAAGACCGCATTTGAATGTTGGAATACTCTAAAATATGAAATTGAGAGTATCACCGATAAATTTGTTCCCTTTAAAAAACAAGGAAAACGGTTTAGAAAGAAACACTTGTCTAAAGAAGCTATTAGAAAAATAGTGTTTAAGCAAACTATGTGGAGGGTTTATAGGCGTACCAGAAAGGATGAAGACTACACAAATTACAAAGAGGCACTTAATCTAGCTACAACTGAAATTAGAAAATCTAAAAGAACCTTTAAAAAAAATTGGCAGGTAATATGAAAAATGACAGCATGAATTTCTTTGCTTTTGTAAGTTCGAGATAAGGTTGGACCACTGGAAAAACAACAGGGGAAACATAATTTCAGACGGGTTTCAAATGGCAGAGGTTCTGAATGAGTATTTCAGCTCAGTTTTTACCATAGCAGATAACAGCTCACTTCCATTTCTATTTATTAAATGTTATGGCAATAAATCAGAATGTTAAGGGCAGTTATTTGTAACTCCCGAAATGATAGCAAAGACAATTAAGAAGATGATAGATAATAAATCACCTGGAGTTTAAGGGATACCATCTCAACAGCTTAAGGAAATTGTTGAGCAAATTAGTACACCACTTGCAAAATTGTTTATCTTGTCGCTAGAAGAAGGAATAGTTCCTTCAGAATGGAAAGAAAATTACAGTCCAGTGAGTTTAATATCAGTTGTATGTAAATTACTCGAAACATTAATTAGAAACCACATGGTGGAATTCCTTGTAAAACATAAATTAATCATTGCATCTCAACATTGGTTCCTAAAAGCAAGTTCATGTCTAACCAATCTCTTATATTTTGTTGATGAAATTAATTTCAAAGTGGGTAGATGACGGGCCACCAGTGGATGTTGTCTACTTAGATTTTCAGAAAGCTTTCAATAAAGTGCCACATCAAAGATTGCTACTTAAACGAAACGCCCATGGTATAGGTAATGATGTAATCACCTGGATAGAAGAGATGCTTACACACAGAAGACAGCGAGTAATAGTAGATGGTGAGATTTCAAACTGGAAATCTGTTTTGAGTAGGGTACCACATTGATCAGTATTAGGCCCTATTATGTTTCTAATATATATATATATATATATATATATATATATATATATATATATATATATATATATATATATATATATAAATGATTTAGAAGACGACATATTTAGCAAAGTACTCAAATTTGCAGATGACACAAAAGTATTCAGAAAGGTTACTAATGATACAGATAAACAAAGTTTACAGGATAATGTAGATAAATTAGTTAAATGGTCAGAAAAATGGCAAATATAATTTTGGGAAGTGTAAATGTATATACATAGATCATGTAAACATGAACGAAGAATATGAAATGGGGGATGCTGTACTAGGTAGTACCACACAAGAAAAGGGCTTAGATTTAACAAGATTTAACAATATTTGCCATCCAAGCCAAAGGCCCAGATGGCAAGTGGACAAGGAAGCCATTGGCTAATCGAGAGTCCAACAATGTTCATCTACTTATAGCCCGCCCTCCTGAGATATGTGTCAACCTTGTTTTTAAACATATTCACGCTGCTAGCAGTTACACAATCTGTAGACAATTTGTTCCATTCATTTATTGTCCTCTGTGAGAACGAGTGCTTCCTGATGTCCAATCTACATTGATCCTTTACTAATTTTACATCATGTCCTCTAGTTCTGCTATCCTTATTGAGTGAGAAAACATATTTCTATCAATATTTTCATACCCATTCAATATCTTAAAAACTTCAATCTGATCTCCTCTTAACCCCCTTGTCTCTAGAGTTGTTAAACCACATTCTTTCAGGCGTTCTTCATAAATAAGGTCTCTCAGTTCTGGAATTATTTTAGTTGCTCTCCTTTGTATGCGTTCAAGCGTATCTATATCCTTCTTACGATATGGTCTCCATGCTTGTATGCAGTATTCTAAATGAGGTCTAACTATTGCTTTATAAAGAGGTATAATTAACTTTTTTCCCTTGTATGTTATGTTTCTTCTAATCAATCCAAGAATTTGATTACCCTTTGAAGCTGCAATACCACACTGCTCTGAAACTTTCGTATCAGCGCTTATTGTAACTCCTAAGTCCTTTTCTTTTACAGTAGTACCCAGAACAGTATCTCCCATTTTATAGTTTACATTCAAGTTCCCATGTCCTGTATGTAGACATTTACATTTCCCAAAATTGAACAACATCTGCCATTTCTCAGACCATTTCACTAATCTGTCTAGATCGTTTTGTAAATGTTGTTTATCACCATCAGTATTAACCTTTCTAAACAGTTTTGTGTCATCCGCAAATTTCAGTCTGTTACTTGTTATACTGTCGTCCAAGTCATTGATATAAATTAAGAATAATATAGGTCCTAATACTGATCCTTGAGGTACCCCACTCAAAACCGATTTCCAATTTGAAACTTCTCCATCTACTACAACTCGTTGTCTTCTGTCAGTCAGCCATTGTTCTATCCAGTCAGTTATGCTATCCCCGATACCATGGGCTTTTAATTTAAGTAGTAATCTTTGATATGGCTCTTTGTCAAAAGCTTTCTGAAAATCTAAGTAGATAATATCTACTGGCGATCCCACGTCTATCCACTTAGTGATTTCTTCCAAAAAACATAACATGTTTGTTAAGCATGATCTCGCTTTAAGGAAACCATGTTGAGATGAATTTAATAATTTATGCTTAACGAGGAAGTCCACCATATGGTCTTTAATTAACCTTTCTAATAATTTACAAATCACTGACGTTAAACTCACTGGTCTGTAATTATCTTACTTATTTCTCGAACCCTTTTTAAATAATGGTATGATGTTTGCTTTTTTCCATTCAAACTGAACAACTCCCTCTTTTAATGATAAGTTGAATACTCTTGCAAGTGGTATACTGATTTGTTCTACTGTTCCCTTTAGTAATTTTGGAGGAATCTCATCCACTCCCGGTGATTTGTTATCCTTCATTGCCTTTATTTTCTTAGTTACCAATTCTGGAGTTACAACTAACGGACCTAAATAGTCAGATTTAGCCCCCTGAAATTTAGCATCAGCAACTGGTAATGAACTAATATCTTCTTTGGTAAACACTGAACTGAAGTAACCATTTAGGTCTTCCGCCATTAAAAACCCCTGTGATATTATATTTCCAGCACTGTCTTCTAGAGGTCCAACCTTGTCTTGTGCGTTTTGTTTACTCCTGACATATGCATAAAAACTCTTGCTGTCATTGTTTATATTACATGCTAGTTTTTGCTCTTAGCTTCTTTTAGATTGTCTGATTTCAGTTGTAGCTGCATTAAGTGCCTCTTTTTAATTTGCATAGTCTTCTTCCTTTCTGGTACGCCTATAAACCCTCCACATAGTTTGTTTTAACACTATTTTTTCTAATAGCCTCCTTTGACAAGTGTTTCTTTCTACACTGTTTTCCTTGTTTTTGGAAGGGAACAAATGTATCGATGATACTCTCAATTTCATATTTTAGAATATTCCAACATTCAATTGCGGTCTTATTCATCAGCATGTTATTCCAATCTAGCTTTGCTAAGTATTTTCTCATATCTTTGTAGTTACCTTTGTGGAAGTTTCTCTTGTACGTTTTCTTATTTTTACTTTCTGATTTTACATTGATGTCAAAATGTATTTGATTATGGTCACTATTACCCAATGGTTCAAATATTTTTACATTGTCCACTAATTCTTTTTGTGATGACAAAACTATATCTAATACATTTTCTCCCCTGGTTGGTTCTAGTACGTGCTGAGTAAGAAAGCTATCCTGGATTAAAAATAGAAATTGTTGGTCCTCAATCCCTGTGCTCTCTAGAGAATTCCATTGTATGTGTCCATGGTTAAAATCTCCCATTATGATACATTCCCCTTTACTAACTTCCTTTATAGCGTTTTTTATTTTTGTGTTGTCCTTTTCGTTTATGTTTGGACTTCGGTAAACTAATCCAATAGTTAATTTTGAATTTCCTGAAACAATTTTGCACCAAACAGCTTCATCGCAATCTGCTTCCCTTTCTAGTTTTATTTCATAAGCCTGAATAGATTCTTTAACATATGAAATAACTCCCCCGCCCCTTCTTCCTATTCGATCTTTCCTAAACATTACATATCCTGTCAGTCCTAATTCAGCATCTGTTATATCTATGTTGGCCCATGATTCAGTTATACCAATTATGTGAGGGTCAATATCTTCTACCATAATGTTTAATTCGTTTTTCTTATTTACTATGCTCCTTGCATTTAAACATACGCATCTATAACCTTTTTCAGAGATGTTTTTCGGATGATTTGAAATTGGTTTATCTGTGCTAGTGGCCTCTTGTTCTGCTTGAGACACCTCTAGGTAACCCCCCTGCACTGTACCCAAGTCACTATCTACTGCTGCTGAAAGTTTGTCTGCGAATACTGCCGCCCCCTTTCCAATTAAATGAAGCCCATCCTTCATGTACATATCAGTCCTCCCAACAAAACTTCCCCATAAATCCACAAATCCAACTTCCTCTTCCCTACATAACTTCTGGACTAACATGTTAATTGCCATCCCCCGACAATTTCGATATTTGTGACCCCTCCTGCCCATTACAGGTGAAATCCCTGACAGTATTACCTGCTCAACCCGCGTCTGTTTTAGTGTTCTGACCAACTGCCTATATTTCCTAACTATGGCAGTTGTACCCTCCCTCTCTACGTTATTTGTCCCTACGTGTACTAAAACAGATCCACCCTTAACCGAGCCTACGATGTTTTTTACCCTCTCAGTTATCGCCTCTATTTTGGCTCCAGGCAAGCAGACCACCACATCATCTCCCTTGTTTAAGACTCTGTCGGTCTTCCTAACTATCGAATCCCCCACAAACACCCTCGCTCTCTTCCTCACCCTCTCTATCACTGCTGCAGAATAACTCTTCCGTTCGATCCCCTCCATCACATTCTGTCCTGACCCCTTCCCTCCTGTCTCCTTCGCTCCTGTCTCCCCCACTTCCCACTCCTTTGCTCTTGTCTCCCCCACTTCCCTCTCCATCACTCCGGCTGTTTTCCCTCCCGTCTCCCCCACTCCCTTCTCCTTCCCTCCTGTGTCCCCCACTACATTCTCCTTCCCTCCTGTCTCCCCTACTCCCCTCTCCTTCGCTCCGGTTGTCTTCCCTCCCGTTCCTTTCCTTCCCGTCTCCTTACATCCTGTCTCCCTACGACCTGTCACCTTCCCTCCTCTCAGCTTCCTCCCAGGCTGCGGTGAGCTCTCCCTAGCATCTCTTGTGTCTTTCCCCACTTTATCATCTACTGTTCCCCCACCGGAACTACTGGCACAACCCCCCTGTTCCCTTCCCACCATTGCCACAACATTTAGTGCTTTCAGAGCAATGTGGGATTGCTGCTTCGAAAGAAACTCAAATTCTACGGCTAATTAGGAGAACTATCATGTATAAGGAGAAACAGCTAATTGTACCCCTGAACAAAACAATAGTTATACCACATTTAAAATATTTTATTCAAGCATGGAGGTCATATCGTAAAAAGGACATAGACAAGCTAGAAAGAATATAACGAAGAGCAACTAAAATGATTCCAGAATTGAGATACCTTAGTTACGAAATCGTTTATTACAATGTGGTTTGACAACATTAGAGACAAGGAGACTACGAGGAGACCAAATAGAAGTTTTTAAAATAGTGAATGGTTATGAGGATGTTGATAGGTATATGTTCTTCAAATTTAAAGAAGGCAGTAGAACCAGAGGACACTAAGCAGCATTAGTTAAGGAGTAGTGTAGGTTGGACACGAGAAAGTACACTTTCTCATAGAGGGTGATAAATGAATGGAACAAACTGCCCAATGATTGTGTTATTTTTAGTCATGTTAATATGTTTAAAAATAGAACTAACAGATATTTGCTAAGGGCGGGCTACACATAGATGAGACAAATTTTGGACTCTCGATAAGCCAATGGCTTCCTTGTCCACTTCCCATCAGGAACTTGTTGTTTGGGACGGCAATCTTGTTAAATCTTGTTAAATAACTAACAAAAACGGCCATCAGAACTTACCGATGTGATAAACGCAAGACCATTCGGTAGCGCTTGGATATCATCAGAGCCTACATCTAGTAAACACGGACACAGATTATAGACAAGCTGTACTAAGTTAGATACCGCGCATACAACCAAGAAGTAAGAAATTACATCATGTGTCTTCGTTGTGTGGAGACATTGTGCGACGTTAGTTAGACAATGTGAACGGTCAACCGTGCTTGTAATCTGAATACTTATTAATTTCCTGGCTTTTATAATATTATATATGAAGGCCAAATTAACAATCCCATATATATATATATATATACATATATATATATATATATACATATATATATATATATATATATATATATATATATATATATATATATATATATATATATATATATATATATATATATATATATATATATATATATATATATATACGCACGCCCTCACGCACTCACACACACACTCACACACACACACACACACACACACACACACACACATACACAATCATCAACACCTACCGATTCCTGGCACCAAACTACAGCGGCCTGGCTGGTGGTTGCATACCGTCTTGTGGAAAGGAAACGTCCATCTGAAAACGTAAACTCTTCAACGTAAACGTAAACTATACAACACAAAGATTCAACACATGTATGGCGCTATTGCTTGGCTTCAACTCAGTTGTTTTAAGCATGAAGGACAAATATACAAAATGTTCAATATCTGCTGGTCACTTCTGCTTAGAGACATTTCCACTGATACCCTTGAAAGTGTGGATCCATTTCCAACTGCTAATTTGTTTACATAATCTTCCGACGTATATGAGATGGATAAAGCCATCAATTCGCATACGAAGTCGCTGCAGTAATCACTGCCTCAAATGTATGCCACGCCTATTCAACGTACAAGTTCAACAGCTATGGGTGGGAGAGAGATTTGGATTCGTAGATTTGTGTGGATGTTTTTGTTGGGAGAACAAACCCGTTTATTTGTGCTGAGCTCAAT
>OY759261.1:7064160-7166660 GCA_963662155.1 Lamellibrachia columna | reverse complement strand
CTCACAGAGGACAATAAATGAATGGAACAAATTGTCTACGGATTTAATAACTGTTAGCAGGGTGAATATGTTTAAAAACAGGTTTGACACATATCTCAGGAGGGCAGGTTACACGTAGATGAACGCTGTTGGACTTTCGAAAAGCCAATGGCGTCCATGTCCACTTGCCATATGGGCCTTTGGCTTGGATGGCAATTCTTGTTAAATCTTGTTAAATCTTCGGTCAATATGGCTCCGGAATAGGGTAGCGGAAATGATTGACATCCTGTAGAATCCATCATAACATGTTCTGTCTCACAACTGCCTGCACTGTCACAATAGAGTATTTCATCACGTCCATTACTCGTCGCACTATGCCTGCATAGTGCAAAATGCAACTCGCATACTGCTGTGTCGTCCTTCAGAGGCCATCGGAACCTGTTCTGTCCCACAATTTACATGCACTGCACCGCTACAGTTTCTTTCGTCACATCCACGACTCGTCGCTTTATGTCTGGGTAGACTTTACCATCATACAAAATGGTGCACCAATGACCAGTTCTGCATCCTTGGATGTTCTTGATGAGCTCCACTCGACTAGGTTTGGGTGGATCAGAACTGTTGTGTGCTCTCGATTGGGTTGCAGGTCTTATAAGTATTCGGCTCTTGGGTAGGTGTAGGCCTAGTAGGCGTAGCATTCTCTGGTCCGACATTGCTTTGTTTAGCTAGTTTCTTTCTTCGGTGTTCATAACTCTGGTACTCTGGAAACAGATGTCAGTGCTGGGGCTGCAACAGCTGGGGTCAGAGCGAGGCGGCATAGGGTTGTGTTGTTGTGCAGATTCCGTGATTAAATTAGTTACCGTAGCAGCTGAGAAGTCGGAATCTTGGAATACGTATATGGTCAATGATCACCGTCCTGCCTTCCTGAAGCAACTAACAGCATTCTGAACGGATGCCGCTTTGTCACTAGTCTGCCTACATGTTCTCTCATCCACATCCTCAATGCATCATCGTTGTATTTCCCAAACGGTCTGAAAAACCCCCACCCAAAGGCTGGAATCGGTGAGTCGTGTGTGGTGGAAGTGAGACCATGGCAACGTCAATTGTAGCGAAAGTCTTTGTGTTGGTCACGAGTCTATCCAGCATGAACACAACCGTCTCCTCCTTCGTTGGTTTAATAAAATCTACGAAATGTCACAGCAAAGTAACAAACCCATCATAGGACAGCCAGCCTTTGTCCCCGGAGGTTCACCATTTGTCAGTTATATATTCATCATCTTCCATGTATATATGACCATTGGCACTGAATTTATGTAAACCCTAATAAAGTATTTGGTAGTCCGAAACAATTTATATTTACCTGTGACTGAATGTTTTCTGTTACAAGTTCCCTCGATGGGACCACTTAGCAACCTCCTTTATTTGTATTATTACAATTGCTGCCTTGCCTAATATTACTTTCTGGTAATGAATAAACTGTGTTGGAATAATTACACACATCTAATGATGGCATACCCGTATGTAGGTCACTGATCCAATTGTGACAACTGCAGTGGTCCAACCGTGGAATGTCACAGGGTAAAAATATTGCGTTGTCATCACAAGCAGACAACATCCACTTCAAAATTCTTATTATCGCCACATACATTGGGCTCATATACTCTTGATTTTCGACTGTAAGTATGACCAAGGGTGCTATGCTGATAATTGATCACGACCAGCTCTTTCGTCGAAATCTACCGTGTCATCCGAAATGCCACTGATGAATGCTATGATCGATTAAGGATGCCACGGTGTACAGTAATATGGAACATACAGCAATGGTCCGATCGATAAATTGCTCCAATCCCGGCAACTCTCCCATATATATATATATATATATATATATATATATATATATATATATATATATATATATATATATATGTTTTGAAAGATAGGACCGGGTGGAGAGAGGAGATGGAGGAATATCGTGTTATGTGGCAGAGACCATGGTGTATGATCGGTTGCATGATATTGAAGATGATTATCATGAAGACAAAGAAACTACCAAGAAAATACTCGTGTATTATTATATCGTGAAACTACGATCCACCAGGTGGTGACGACTCGTTCCGGAAGTACCTGATAACTAGTATTGACACCATTTTGTGACGTAGCCCAGATTGTGGTATTATTTTCAGTGGAGATTTTAAACATTTCAAGAACTAATTTTTACGCACACTTTATGGATACGAGCAGCCAGTTAAGACTGCCACACGTAATCGTGCAATATTAGACACAATGTGGTGTAACATATCACCTGTGTACGGCTGTCCCACATTGCTTGACGGAGTTGGAACATCATGTTTCCAAACACTTGACACGGGCATGGTCCAGAGCAACGTTATCAGGCGCATTGGTAACAAAGAACGAGCAATGTTTATTTCAGCGCTGGCACACGCCCGATGGGAGTATATGTACACATTGCCAACGTGCGAGTAACAGTTTAATATATCTCTTCCAGCACACCATGGATTATTTACTGGGCACGTTTTCCCGTACAAGACTAAGACTGTGTCACTTCATAACACAGATAAACCATGGATCACAGATGGCTTCCGGCACATGATCAGACAGCGAGAACGAGCTCGTGTGTCTGGGGACATGGAACACACCAGAAGACTTAGTAACTTAGCGAATCGTACAGCACCACAATTGCGCCACCTGTTTTACCAAACAATAATCGAAACACCGACACGTGACTGGTGGATACACATGAAGCCCCTCGTGGGAACGTCATCTGACAGCCGCAATGAGATGCAGGGGCTGGCCAATAAATGCACAAATGGGGCTACGGACAGATTGATCAACTTTATGAACAGGTTCTTTGTGTCAGTGTGTGAAGACTTAACAAGATTGCTGTCCTCTCACCCTATATTTGACGCCGACGAATCATTGCCAGCTGAGTTCATTATCAGCGTGACAGATACAGTGGTGGCACACGAAAAGGTCAAGGTTAACAAAGCCACTGCATCGGACAATATTCCGCTATGGTAATTGGCAGAATTTTAGCACCTTCTCGCGGCACCGGTCACAGCTATCTTTAACGGATTACTCAGGGAAGGAGAACTACCCAAGCTTAGAAGTCAACAACTGTCTTTCCGTTGCCAAATAAACATCCACCCCCCGCACACCTATATCGCAAATGTGTTTGAGTCACTTGTACTGAAATTGGTCGATATTTGTGGAGCAGGGACTTGTACTACTGATGTTCAAAAGTGGTATGAAACCACAGGTGTAACTTGCAATTCTATGAAAATTTTATTTCTGGACTACAGGAAAGCATTTGATCTAATTAATCAAGGTGTATTAATCTATAAACTAATCACAATGGAATTACCAGCACATCTAGTCCGGTGGATGGCAGCGTTTCCATAGACCGTGAGCAGAGAGTTAAGATCGGGGACGCTGTATCAAAACCAGGCTAGCCTAGTGGAGGCGTTACCGATGGAAATTTATATGAAAAAACTTGTTGGTCCATATCAATGATTTACAAACACCTTGTCCTATCTACAAGTATGTGGAAGACAGCACAATATTCGAAATATGCAACCAAAGCAGACTATCTGTCATACAGGATACAGTTAACATTACTGCGCAGCGATCTAGCATTGCTGATATGCCATTTAATACGAGTTAGAAAACAATGGTTATATGTTTCTGTAAATATGAAACGTATGTTGTATCTCTATAGTGATATAAATGGGACTGGCAATGGTAAGGAAAAGGATATATAAGATATATCAATTTAAACGTGGTGTAATCAATCAAATTTATTTGATTATAATTTATGTATCTGTGATCAGACCAGTAGTTGAATATGCTTGTCCGGAATGGCAAATGAACTTGCCTAAATACTTATCGGACAATATCGAGATAATCCAAAAACGATGTCTCAAACCTATATTTCCTGGTTTTTAGTACGAGGATATTCTGCCGACGGTAAGCGCACGACTGCACGACAGGAGCAATGAGATATGTCATGCGTATTTCGGTAGAATGAGACGTGGTGATCACAAACTGAATACGGTACTACCGGATATTCGAGTGGTTTCATATGCTCTGAGAGCGTTTAACGAACTACCCTTTCCAATGGCTAACACAAATCGCAACAAAAACTCGTTAATACCATGGTGTTTGGTACACTGTCAAAACATTTAAAATATTTAAATGGTTTATCAGGTATGTTTTAGCATACAATTTTAATATATATTTATCTGTTTATTTTCATTTTAATGTAATTTAATTATGTTGCTTATAGTGAACTGCATTAATGTAATTATAATGATACAGTCAGTTTTAATATAAAATACCTCCTATTGAGTGTTCTGCTTTCGGTTCGTTTTAGTGAATGTATATTAACCCACATGGCAAACACTGAATTTAAGTATTAATTTAGGTCTTCCGCCATTAAAAAACCTTGTGGTATTATATTTCCAGCACTTGCTGTCATTGTTTATATGACATGTTAATTTTTACTCAAAGGTTCTTTTAGATTGTCTAATGTCATTCGTAACTGCATTAAGTGCCTCCTCGTAATTTGTGTAGTCTTCATCTGGTACGCCTATAAATCCTCCACATAGGTTGCTTGTACGCTAATTTCTAATAACGTTTTTGATCAATGTTTCTTTCTAGACCATTATCCTTGTTTTCATGGAACACAATTATCAATGATACTCCCAATTACATATGTTAGAATGTTAAAAAATTCAGTGATTCCAATTTTCTAATATCTTTATGCTTATCTTTGTGGACGTTTATCCTGTATGTTTTATTTTTTACTTTCCGAGTTTAGCATGATGTAAAAATGTATTTGATTATAATTACTGGTGGCCAAAGCCTCATGTATTTTAACATCTTGACATCCACTCATTCATTTTGGGAAGACAAAACTAAATTTAATACGTTATCTCCCCTGTTTGGTTCTAGCACGTGTTGAGTAAGGAAGCTATCCTGAATTAAAAGTACAACAGTCGGTCCTCAGACTTTGTAATCTATAGACATTTTTATTGTATGTTTCCGTGATAGAAGCCTCCCATTATGGTGTACGCCCCTTTATTCGCTTCCTTTATATGGTTTATATATTGTTCTGTTATTCTCTTAATTTACGTTTGAACTTCGGTACAATAATCCAATTGGTAATATTGAATTACAGTTTCATTGAAATGTGCTTCCATTTCTATTTTTTATCGTAAGCTTCAGTAGATTCTCTTATCTATACAATGACTTCCTCTCCCCTTATTCCTATTCAATCGATCGATCGCAAACAGTACGTACCCTGTCAGACTTAATTCAGAACCCGATATTTCTTTGTTGGCCCATAATTCGGTTATACCAATTTCTTGAGGATTAGTATTTTCTATCATACTATTTAATTCTTCTTTCTGATGGCCTCATGTCCCGTGTGAGGCACCTCAAAGGAACCCCCGCTTCCAGTTTAAACAATATTTGCTACCAAAGATACTGTTATGCTTCCCGTGCCACTGTCGACTGCTGATGAAAGTTAATCAACAAACACATCTGCACCCTTTCCTCTAAAGAAAAGCCCATCCCTCGTGTACATATAAATCATCCCAACAAAACATTCCCACAAATCCACAAATCAAACTTCCTCTTCCCTACACAGATTCTAAACTAACGTGTTAAATGCCATCCTCCGGTAATTTCAATATCCCTGTTCCCTACTTCCCATTACTTGTAGCATCCCTGACATCATTATCTGCTCAAACTGTCAGTGCTTACATTCTCTACCTAACTGCCTGTATTTCCTAACTATGGCAGCTGTACCTTCCATATCTGCTTTGTTAGTCCATACATGTACACAAATGGAACCTCCCTTGCCCGAACCCACGGCATCTATGTTTGCCCTTGGAAAGCAAACCGCCACGTCTTCCCCATTCCTAGTTCTATGTCAGTCTTCTGCAGGTAACTCTTGTGACGGATCCCTTCTGTCGCATTCTGTCCCAAAGTAGACTCGCCCCGTCGCCTTCCTCCCAACTACTTGGCTGCCGTCTCCTTCGCTCCCAAGGACTTACATCTCGTCTCTTTCCGTCCTGTCTCCTTAACTCCAATCTCCATCCGTCAGGTTTCCTTCCGTCTTGCGTCTCTTTCCATCCTGTCACCCTATCTTTCCCTAACATCTCTCCCATCACCTTCCCCAATATATCATCAACTCTCCCTCCATCGGAGACAATGGCAAAACCCACCTATTCCCTTACCGCTAATGCCACAACGACATATCCACCTATAGTCCCTTCATCATCGCTCATCTCCGACACTCAAAATTAAAACTATCCACCTGAACCTCAGCCTAGGACTTCTCACACCCGGAATTGACGACGACTACAACCACATGTTAAATGCCTGATGGTCTCTATTTGCCGTTTGTACGGCGCCCTCACAGAATTTAGATTTTGACAAAATATTAATTACTGTTGTATATGTTATTTGTACCTTGCTGCGTTAACTTTGAATAAGGCTGGTTTTTTTCTTCAAAACACGCTTTATTATTAAATAATTAAATAACCAGATTATTAGGTGGTAATTTAACTTTTAAATGATATACTTGCTAACTATGTTCTATCTACTAATAATTAAACGACGAGGATAAAACAAAAACATAACAATCTATAAAGGGGAATGTATCGTAAAGTGAGAGTTTAACCACGGACACATACAATCGAAATATCTAGAGGGCCAACATGAGAGCTTCCTTATACAACACGTGCTAGGTCCAACCAGGGAGAGAATGTATTATATTTCCTTTTTCTTCCCTAAATGAATTAGTGGACAATGTCAAAATACATGAGCCATTGTATAACAGTGATCATACTGAAATATTTGTTGACATCAAATTAAAATCATAAAGTACAAATAAAAATACAGGAGATATTTCCATAAAGGTAAATATTAGGAAATTACAAAATACTTAACAAAGCTAGATTGGAAAAACATGTTAAGAAATAAGAACGCAACTTAATGTTTGCAAATTCTAAAATATGAAATTGAAGGTAGCACTGATCGATTTGTTCCCTTGAAATAACAAGGAAAACGGTCTAGATAAAAACACTTGTCAAAAGAAGCCATTTAAAAAATAGCATACATGCCAAATATGTGGAGGATTTTAGGCGTACCAGAAACGATCAAGTTTGCACAAATTAGATTCACTTAGACAATCTAAAAGATGCTATGAAAAAATGTGCATGCAACATAAACAATTACAGCAAGAGTTTGTATGTACATGTCAGAAGTAAACGAAACGTACGAGGCAAGTTTAAACCACTAGCAGAGTGTGTTGGAAATATAATATCACAAGGTTTTTTAATGGCGGAATACCTAAATTTGATACTTCATTTCAGTTTGTTTAGGTACTACTTTAAAACAAAAGGACTTAGGAGTTACAATAAGTATTTATATGGATGTTTCAGAGCAGTGTTGTACTGCAGCTTCAAAGCGTAATCAAATTCTTGATTTGATCAAGAGAAATCAACATACAAGGAAAAAAGCATACTAAGTGAAAATCAGAGTTAACCGTATATATGAACATATAATACTCAACGTGGCCCTCATACACCAAAAGAAGAAAAGAGCTATGTTTATCAATGATTGTCACTAAATATCCCCGTACCTCCATAGACATATATGACTACGTATATAATGTAGAATTTTGGAACTTGTTTTGGAACTGCCCAACTCTTCGTAACACACAATGTAGTGTTTGAGATTCTCAAACGCCTTGGCCTGTCCTTGCTGATAGTGTTCACTGAAGTCAGATGACGCGTCTACCATACTGAAAGATAAAGGTGATACACTGAACCGATCGGCTGGTCACTTCTGCTTAATATGGTTGGAAACATTTCCACAATTGAAATAATGGAACAATCTCAAACTGCTAATTTGCTTATTGCACAAACCGAAGTATATGAGACGGGTAAAGCCATCGATTCACCTAAGAACAGAAAAGAGCTGACAAAGATGTTACATCCGGGAAACATCTGAAATGTGGAGAGAAATCACTGCAGGATTCACTACACAACTTCATAGTGTCAGTATATGATGTTACACGCGTCCCACAAGACGTATAAGTGCAAAATGTATTGCACTGTTTAAAAAAGGTAATCGATTAGTATATATGAATGACATTGGCATACCAATCATCTTTGTAACTGGCAAAGTATTCGCAAGATTGTTCTTCAATCGTCTTACGGTCCGCATTGCAAACATAATCACTCAAACTCAAACTGTTTTAGAAGTCGATTACGGACCGTGGAATTAAATATTTTGTGTCCCTTGCGTTGACTTTCCGTGGGAAGACTAGGACTGCGGGCATTTCCTCGAAAATATGTTTGCCCTAAAAAAATTTAGAAATGATCCAGGCACCGCAGTCAAGTATGATGGAATTGGAAAAGCGCATAAACAAGACATCATCAACTTTTGGCCAGCTGCACAGGCATTTGTGGGTGAGATTTTGCATGTGTCATATGTCATGTTTGGTGCATTGAACAATTGCAGTTTCCACGTTGCACTATGGAGCTGAATAATAGACACTGTACTGAAAGCATGTCACGCCTTGCTGGTGCTACATGGGTAGAGCATGAAGGACTCACATATCTAAATATATGCAAATGAGCCAATACACTGAGCTGTTCAGGACTGGGTCATATCACGAAACAGAATGATATTAATAAGAGCTACGAATGGTTTGGTAATGTATTCAATGAATTATATGACATTACATCGCCTGTAGCCTCGATTATCCAGGCTCCGTGGTGTGACGCCACCGTTTGTCGCACAAATCATCGCCTTGATCCAAACTGTACTTTTCATTGTAACATAAATGATGTATGCACGTAGATTCTGGGTGCATACATAATTATATTAATTAGGCCGTCATCCGGGGAATTTCCTAACTCATCAAAGAAGAGTGAACTGTTATTAGTTTATACTGTGTAATACTAATCCACTATAAACTTTCACTATATTGACACAATTGTCATTAAAAAAAGTTCAAACATGCAATATATTTTATAATGTAGAATATCGATAATGACCCTGATTGGCTGCTGGCGCTTCAAAGTAACGCCTACATAAAATGGACTGGGTAACACTAAAACCACGTGATCGGAACCAGACTCTCTTCTCGTCGAGTTCGCGAAAAAATATGTATGTTCATGTTCAACAACAAAGAATCGCCGCTGGACACAAGAGGTGCAGGCCTCCCGTTTGTTAGACCTCATCATCCTCACACTATGTAACACGTTAACTTGTTTCGCCGGTGAAATGGCCAATAGGAATAGGCTAACAGCACCGAAGATGATATGATATGATATAATACTGAACTATTCCCTCTGCCTCTATACGTATTGTGACATGCCGTCTACAAATGTCAATTAAGCGCACAATTACTGTCAAGGTGACAAGCAAGGGCCTACAAAGATATTGTTTTTGCTTATCGAGTGGATTTCCTCGAATCACAGTGGCCTCCATTTTGGTTCGCCATCATATGCTCATGTTGCTATGATTACTGTGGTCACAGGTCCTACAGTAGAGTTCCCCTTCTCGAGAGTCGGTGAGCCCACGAGAGGTTTCACTTTTACCCACTGTGTGGATTACGTCACTTCCCCTTCCATAGACACTGGGCGTCTTTAGTTATCTTCCGAAAGGCACAGGCAATGTGGAGTGAACGAAATTTCCCAACTTTTGAAATGGCAGCAGGTGGACTCGACCACCGGTCTTCTAGTTTGAAAGACCGGCGCTCGTTTAGATAGATATAAGTACATTATTATATAGCTCGTTATCGAATCCGACCTGTTCGTTCCAACGCCATCATATCGACATCTCTGTGAAGCATTCAGCCACACTGCATTGATTGCATAAAGACTATTCGTTAACATATCAACCTATGCATGGAGCCAGGTACTCATTATACAGCTGAGTAAACTGTGGCAACGCGGGGAGAAATTGCCAGTTTCGAAGAGGCAGCAAGACGATTCAAAACTGGATCCTCTCGATTGACAGACCAGCACTCGGTAACATCGCACACATCGCATATTTTGAGGTGATTGTAGGCCAGCAAGCGTCTCTATTCCATTTAGTCTTTGAAAAGTTATTCTATTGACACCGTCTCGTGAATTTGTCACGTGGTATCACGTGACGTTGTGACATCCCTACACTGCACCACCGTAGTTGCCACGACGGCAGTTATTGCTTACATCGTAGGTCAACATTAACATGTGTTTAATGTTTACTTACGATATTACGAACACAGTGTTGACATTAGGTTAAGGAATTACAAATAAATCGTCAACCGATTTGTTTTAAATGTCGACCCCATAAATATTCATCATTCTGACAGCTATTATTTGCTGACAGGTCGCGACGTTTGTTGTTTGATATTAATACGGCATTGAGTTGTTCAAGGTCTTTCCGTTTCTAAGCGCTACGTGCAAGAAAAGTCAAACACGCACAGTCTAAGGATCCGTTCATGTCAACATTTACATATTCGTACAAAATGTATTAATTCTCACACCCCCTTCCCCACCCAAATTAGTACTTAATATTTTGTTAATTTTCCAGATTGAAAAATATGCCTGCCGGGGTTTTAAGGGGTGCATGTGAACCCATAACGCACTTAAGCCCTGAAATTGAACTCATCCTTTCCTGAAGAATTGTGCACGACTTACAAAAAAATCTTCCTAGAGCTCGGCAGGGACATCGTCCACCTGGAGCTCGACAGGGACATCGTCCACCTGGATCTCGACAGGGACATCATCCATCTGGAGCTCAACAGGGACATCGTCAACCTGGAGCACGACAGGGACATCATCCACCTGAAGCTCGACATGGACATCGTCCACCTGGAGTTCGACAGGTACATCGTCCACCTGGAGCTCGACACGGACATATTCCACCTGGAGCTCGACAGGGACATCGTCCACCTGGAGCTCGACAGGGACATCGTCCACCTGGAGCTCGACAGGGACATCGTCCACCTGGAGCTCGACAGTGACATCGTCCATCTGGAGCTCGACAGGGGCATCGTCCACCTGGAGCATTACAGGGACATCCTCCACCTGGAACTCGGCAGGGATATCGTCCACCGCGCTTGAATAGATCTTGTGTCAGTGTCATGCCAATTTCATATGTATTTATGTCTTGGAAATAGCGCTGGAATTGATCACTGGGTGAGGTAAGTTGCTAAGTGATCCTGCCTTTGAGCATCTTTTCTATCGGATCATCACCAATGACTTCGGTGATTCGGTGAAAGGTCATCGCATTTTAATATCGAATTCTCCTATCGCATAACTGCAGTTTTGCGATGAAAGCTTTAAAGCAGTCTGCGTGAATGCTGGTGTTGGTATCGCGACGTGGCAATTTCCGGGTTGAACTCGCCAAGAGCTTCGGATATGTCTACTATGTATGTCAAGTGAGTCTGACAGTTTGGAATGCTCATTTTCGAGAGCGGCTCCTCCTTTCTCTGATCTGCCAGGAAAGCCCGCACTTCCTCATATAATTCATAGAATCGTTCGAACATGTTTCCCTTCGACAGTCCACGGACCTGAATGTGGAATAACATAACCTGATGTTGAGTATCCATATTATCACACAGCTCCCGGAAGAGACGAATGATCAAGGCTGAACCTTTGATGAAATTTACAATTTTAATCGCGATTTCTAAGTGAGAACGCAGAGCTACCGACAACCTTTTTGGAAGCGAGGGCCTCTTTGTGAATAATGCAGTGTATTCCGCCACTGCAGTATTCCTAAGTGTGACGAGTGCCAATAATCCTGACCGAGACCAGCATGGGGCACCATCTGTGCACACTCAAACAAGATCCTTCCACTGTAGGTCGTCTGCATCAAACAAGGTTGACACTAGGTCCATAGTACCCTCTGCCTTATATGTTGTGTTCAGTGGATAGCAAAACAGGAAGTCGTCTTTGATGTCTTTATCGTCAAATGAATGGCGAAGTACAGTAATTATATTTGCAATCACGTGATATTTAATGTTTTGGGCCTTATCTTCTATCCGTGCTTTGATGTTGTTGTTAGACAACGGCATTTGCTTGACTGCATCTTCACTGAGGACGAGTTTCTCGCAGTCAAGCATACACGGCTTGATTAGAGTTATCTCAGTTGTGTGGGTCTTCATGTTCTTGGCTACATTCTTAGCTACGGTATATGCAGCCTGTTTGGCGGCCATTGAAGTCTGCTGAATATGTCCACTGCCATACAGTATGTATATCTTCAAAGCTTCGGCTTTCGTCTCAAAAAATGCGATTTTTTTTTGGATAGCCCAGGGTGCAGTTTCTCAAGATGCTGCTTTAACTGAAACGGTTTAATGGAGTCGTTGTTTGAGGATTTTGTGGCGAACACATTGCGGTAGAACATTGCAATTTTTGCGATGTACGAAAATCCATATTCAATGTAATCATCCTGGGATGTTCACATTTTATCTGTTGACAGGGGGATTAAGAAATATATCGGTTCTGAAAGAAGGAGTGATTGGCATAGAAAAATTCTAAATGTATTTTAAAACATTACAAATAGAGTATAACTAGGTACTTCCAACCGATTTGATATTCTCACTTAATGCCTACAATGTGTGTGTGTGTGTGTGTGAACGCTACTTTTATTTCTGATTAATTTAGTACTAGAATCAGTGTTATAGTTGCTTAATTTGTAAAAACAATAGTCAAGAATAGTTTGCAATTTTCTGCAAAAAAGTTGACATTTAAAAAATATTTTTTAGACGACCGAAACAGTAAAATTAAATATAATACATAATATTACTTAGTAAAATCAATGTAGATAAAATATGTAATAATATATCAAGTTATATGACTGATATTTTCATTTAAGCGATGTTAGTTTTAAAACAAAATTCTACATTGACACCCCTGGGCTTCGAAACAATCAATTTCGAAGATAAAGTGTCTTCTAGACGAGAAATCGAAAGTAGAACATATTGTGAACATGTTAAACTACTAAAATTATTAAATACATATTAAACATTAGCTTACGTTTAATAAATCTGATTGATAATCCAACAATTTGTTTTTTACAAATGTACCATTTTAACTCCCCACAATTGATTTGATGTACATGAAGGCAGGAACAGTACTGTCAGTAGATGCGACTCAAGTTCCTCAAGTCCACGTTACATGTCATATAAATATTCTATGACCCCAACATTTGCACTAAATCGACCTGAAAAAGCTTATTCTTTCATAACAATTCATCAAAATGAATGTGATAGTCAAACATTACTAATTTGAAACACTTTGACATAATTCGGGTTCGACCTTGATTTCAATGTTATCGCGTTGCAATATCACATTTACTCACCTTTTATGCAGTCGAGCAAGCACGTTTACTGATCTTTCGGCAGCGCCATATGTTGCTTTCTTAAAAAACAATATGAAATAATGTTCCGTTAAAAATAACGGTTCCCCTCGGCTTCAACAGTCATTATTCGGCTCCAGTTAAATGCGTTTCTTAAACAGCGAATTATGCTATTCCATATGTATGTGGAGAACATATTAAATTATATGTTGGAGTATATTTATTGTTATATATAAAACAGGTATAAAAGTTCAGCCAACAGCGTAAACAACTCTAATATAACCTATACAACAATGAAAAGAGTGTGAAAGCAGAATATGTGCACTAACTAATTTTTTTGGCGTTTGGCCTTCATTTCCAGCGTGAAATCCCAAAATTCCCCTTAGGAGGGAAATCCCCCAGGATAGGAACGCCAGATATAATAGAAGCTATGAGCATTAATTAGCATGTAACATAACACAATGACAGCAAGTGTTTGTATTTCAGGAGTAAACAAAACGTACGAGACAAGGTAGAACCACTGAAAGACAGTGGTGGCAATGTAATATCACAAGGTTTGTTATGTCGGAAGACCTAAATGGATGCTTCAGTTCAGGGTTTACCATATATGATATTTTATTTAGTTCATTACCATTTCAATATGTTAAATCTCAGTAGGCTTCAAATTAGCATACCACTTGCAAGAGTGATCAACGTGTCATTAAAGAGGGAGTGTTTCCTTTTGAGTGGAAATAGGCAAACATCACACCATTATTTCAAAAGAATTCGCGAAATAAGTCAGAGAATTATAGGCCAGTGGATTTAACACCAGTGATTTATAAATTATTAGAAAGGTTACTTAATGACCACATGGTGAAATTCTTTGTTCGGCATTAACTATTATATTATCTCAACATGAGAGGCGAGGTCATGCTTAAAAAAACACGTTATGTTTTTTTTAGAAGAAATCACTAAGTGGATAGACGAGGAATCACCAGATTAGATTTTCAGAAAGCGTTTGACAAAGTGCCACATTAAAGATTACAACTAAAATTAAAAGCCCATGATATCGGGAATGGCACAATTGACTGCATAGAACAGTGGCTGACTGACAGTATACAGCGTGTTTTGAGAAGATTGGGTGTTTGCACACTGAAAATCAGTTTTGAGTGGGGTACCACAAGGATCAGTATTAGGACTTTTATTATTATTATTATCTATCAATGTATTGGATTAAATTATCGTCCAAGCAACGTACTGAAATTTGAGGATGACACAAAGGTTCTCAGTAAGGTAAATACTGATAGTGATAAGCAACATTTTCAAAACGATATAGACAGATTAATGAAATGGTCTGAGAAATGCAGATGTTGTTAAATTTTGAGAAATGTAAATACCTACATACAGGACATGGGAAATTGGATGTAAACTATAAAATGGGAGATACTGTTCTGGGTGCTACTGTTAAAGAAAATACCTTAAGTGTTACAATAAGCAAGTGTTATAATAATGAAAGTTTCAGAGCAGTGTGATTGTGTAACCTCAAAGGGTAATAAAATGTTTGGGTTTATTAGGAGAAACATAACATACCATGAAAAGGCTATTTATTAATCCTGTATAAAGCAATAGTTATACCTTATCTAGAATACTGTATACAAGCGTAGAGAATATATCGTAAGAAGGATATAGATAGGTATATATATATATATATATATATATATTTAACAAGATTTAACAAGATTTGCCATCCAAGCCAAAGGCCCAGATGGCAAGTGGACAAGGAAGCCATTGGCTTATCGAGAGTCCAACAATGTTCACCTACTTATAACCCGCCCTCCTGAGATATGTGTCAACCTTGTTTTTAAACATATTCACGCTGCTAGCAGTTACACAATCTGTAGACAATTTGTTCCATTCATTTATTGTCCTCTGTGAGAACGAGTGCTTCCTGATGTCCAATCTACATTGATCCTTTACTAATTTTACCTCATGTCCTCTAGTTCTGCTATCCTTCTTGAGTGAGAAAAACATATTTCTATCAATAATTTCATACCCATTCAATATCTTAAAAACTTCAATCTGATCTCCTCTTAACCTCCTTGTCTCTAGAGTTGTTAAACCACATTCTTTCAGGCGTTCTTCATAACTAAGGTCTCTAAGTTCTGGAATCATTTTAGTTGCTCTCCTTTGTATGCGTTCAAGCGTATCTATATCCTTCTTACGATATGGTCTCCATGCTTGTATACAGTATTCTAAATGAGGTCTAACTATTGCTTTATAAAGAGGTATAATTAACTTTTTTCCCTTGTATGTTATGTTTCTTCTAATCAATCCAAGAATTTGATTACCCTTTGAAGCTGCAATACCACACTGCTCTGAAACTTTCATATCAGCGCTTATTGTAACTCCTAAGTCCTTTTCTTTTACAGTAGTACCCAGAACAGTATCTCCCATTTTATAGTTTACATTCAAGTTCCCATGTCCTGTATGTAGGCATTTACATTTCCCAAAATTGAACAGCATCTGCCATTTCTCAGACCATTTCACTAATCTGTCTAGATCGTTTTGTAAATGTTGTTTATCACCATCAGTATTAACCTTTCTAAACAGTTTTGTGTCATCCGCAAATTTCAGTACGTTACTTGTTATACTGTCGTCCAAGTCATTGATATAAATTAAGAATAATATAGGTCCTAGTACTGACCCTTGAGGTACCCCACTCAAAACCGATTTCCAATTTGAAACTTCTCCATCTACTACAACTCGTTGTCTTCTGTCAGTCAGCCATTGTTCTATCCAGTCAGTTATGCTATCCCCGATACCATGGGCTTTTAATTTAAGTAGCAATCTTTGATGTGGCACTTTGTCAAAAGCTTTCTGAAAATCTAAGTAGATAATATCTACTGGCGATCCCACGTCTATCCACTTAGTGATTTCTTCCAAAAAACATAACATATTTGTTAAGCATGACCTTGCTTTAAGGAATCCATGTTGAGATGAATTTAATAATTTATGCTTAACGAGGAAGTCCACCATATGGTCTTTAATTAACCTTTCTAATAATTTACAAATCACTGACGTTAAACTCACTGGTCTGTAATTCTCTGACTTATTTCTCGAACCCTTTTTAAATAATGGTATGATGTTTGCTTCTTTCCATTCAAACGGAACAACTCCCTCTTTTAATGACAAGTTGAATACTCTTGCAAGTGGTATACTGATTTGATCTACTGTTTCCATTAGTAATTTTGGAGGAATCCCATCCACTCCCGGTGATTTGTTATCCTTCATTGCCCTTATTTTCTTAGCTACCAATTCTGGAGTTACAACTAACGGTCCTAAATATTCAGATTTAGCCCCCTGAAATTTAGCATCAGCAACTGGTAATGAACTAATATCTTCCTTGGTAAACACTGAACTGAAGTAACCATTTAGGTCTTCCGCCATTAAAAACCCCTGTGATATTATATTTCCAGCACTGTCTTCTAGAGGTCCAACCTTGTCTTGTACGTTTTGTTTACTCCTGACATATGCATAAAAACTCTTGCTGTCATTTTTTATGTTACATGCCAGTTTTTGCTCATAGCTTCTTTTAGATTGTCTGATTTCAGTTGTAGCTGCATTAAGTGCCTCTTTGTATTTTGCATAGTCTTCTTCCTTTCTGGTACGCCTATAAACCCTCCACATAGTTTGTTTTAGCATTATTTTTCTAATAGCCTCTTTTGACAAATGTTTCTTTCTACACCGTTTTCCTTGTTTTCGGAAGGGAACAAATTTATCGATGATACTCTCAATTTCATATTTAAGAATGTTCCAGCATTCAATTGCGGTCTTATTCATCAGCATGTTATTCCAATCTAGCTGTGCTAAGTATTTTCTCATATCTTTGTAGTTACCTTTGTGGAAGTTTCTCTTGTACGTTTTCTTATTTTTACTTTCTGATTTTACATTGATGTCAAAATGTATTTGATTATGGTCACTATTACCCAATGGTTCAAATATTTTTACATTGTCCACTAATTCTTTTTGTGATGACAAAACTATATCTAATACATTTTCTCCCCTGGTTGGTTCTAGTACGTGCTGAGTAAGAAAGCTATCCTGGATTAAACATAGAAATTGTTGATCCTCAATCCCTGTGCTCTCTAGAGAATTCCATTGTATGTGTCCATGGTTAAAATCTCCCATTATGATACATTCCCCTTTACTAACTTCCTTTATAGCGTTTTTTATTTTTGTGTTGTCCTCTTCGTTTATGTTTGGACTTCGGTAAACTAATCCAATAGTTAATTTTGAATTTCCTGAAACAATTTTGCACCAAACAGCTTCATCGCAATCTGCTTCCCTTTCTAGTTTTATTTCATAAGCCTGAATAGATTCTTTAACATATAAAATAACTCCCCCGCCCCTTCTTCCTATTCGATCTTTCCTAAACATTACGTATCCTGTCAGTCCTAATTCAGCATCTGTAATATCTATGTTGGCCCATGATTCAGTTATACCAATTATGTGAGGGTCAATATCTTCTACCATAATGTTTAATTCGTTTTTCTTATTTACTATGCTCCTTGCATTTAAACATACGCATATATAACCTTTTTCAGAGATGTTTTTCGGATGATTTGATATTGGTTTATCTGTGCTAGTGGCCTCTTGTTCTGCTTGAGACACCTCTAGGTAACCCCCCTGCACTTCTAGTTTAAAGAATGTTTACTTCCAAAAACATTTGTCATTGTACCCAAGTCGCTATCTACTGCTGCTGAAAGTTTGTCCGCGAATACTGCCGCCCCCTTTCCACTTAAATGAAGCCCATCCTTCATGTACATATCTGCCCTCCCAACAAAACTTCCCCATAAATCCACAAATCCAACTTCCTCTTCCCTACACAGCCTCTGGACTAACATGTTAATTGCCATCCCCCGACAATTTCGATATTTGTGACCCCTCCTGCCCATTACAGGTAAAATCCCTGACAGTATTACCTGCTCAACCCGCGTCTGTTTTAGTGTTCTGACCAACTGCCTATATTTCCTAACTATGGCAGTTGTACCCTCCCTCTCTACGTTATTTGTCCCTACGTGTACTAAAACAGATCCACCCTTACCCGAGCCTACGATGTTTTTTACCCTCTCAGTTATCGCCTCTATTTTGGCTCCAGGCAAGCAGACCACCACATCATCTCCCTTGTTTAAGACTCTGTCGGTCTTCCTAACTATCGAATCCCCCACAAACACCCTCGCTCTCTTCCTCACCCCCTCTATCACTGCTGCAGAATAACTCTTCCTTTCGATCCCCTCCATCACATTCTGTCCTGACCCCTTCCCTCCTGTCTCCCCCACTTCCCACTCCTTTGCTCTTGTCTCTCCCACTCCCCTCTCCTTCACTCCGGTTGTTTTCCCTTCCGTCTCCCCCACTCCCTTCTCCTTCCCTCCTGTCTCCCCTACTCCCCTCTCCTTCCCTCCGTTTGTTTTCCCTCCCGTCTCCCCCACTCCCTTCTCCTTCCCTCCTGTCGCCGCTACTCCCCTCTCCTTCACTCCGGTTGTCTTCCCTCCCGTCTCCCCCACTCCCTTCTCCTTCCCTCCTGTCTCCCCTACTCCCATCTCCTTCACTCTGGTTGTCTTCCCTTCCGTTCCTTTCCTTCCCGTCTCCTTACGTCCTGTCTCCCTATGACCTGTATATATATATATATATATATATATCGAAAGAAGGATATAGATAGGTCTTGTCTATGAAAAACACCTGAAAGATTGTGGTTTAACAACTCTAAAGGCAATGAGGTAAATATGAGATCAGATTGTAGTGTTTTAAGATATATACTAAATGGGTACAAAAATATTGATAGAAATACGTTTTTTCTCAATCAAGGTAGATAGCAGAACTAGAGGACATGAGGACGTGAAATAAAATCAGAAAATTATCAATACAGATTGGTTATCAGGATGTACTCGTTCACACATAGGTCAATAAATGAATGAAATAAATTGTCTACGGATTTTATAAATGTAGCAGCGTGAATATGTTTAAAAACAAGGTTGACACATATCTGAGGAGGGCAGGTTACACGTAGATGAACATTTTTGGACTCTTGATAAGCCAATGGCTTCCTTGTCCACTTGCTATCTGGTTCTTTGGCTTGGATGACAAATCTTGTTAAATCTTGTTAAACAAGGCACCATGTTGATTAGGTAAGGAATCTCGGAGCAGCATGAAGCCATAAAGGGGCAATGCGCATGACCCAACGGTGTGTGGATATACTATGAAGCTACACCAATCTTTGTCCTAGCTATGGACAAATAGCAATCAATATGTTGTGTTTCTAGTATGTTTAGCAAAAGTGATTAGTAACTGCCCTACTCTTATATTGTGAATCTCGGAGCAGCTAGAGGTCATAAATGGGCAGTACGTACGACTCTACGGAATGAGGACAAGCTCTGGAGCTACACCAACCCATGTCTTAACTATGGGCAAATAGCAGCCACTATGTCGTGGTATTAGGCTGTTTAGCAAAAGTGGTTTGGAATTACACTACTCGTCCTAGCGCACAATGCAGTGTGTGAGATTCTCAACTGCCCTGGCGTATCCTTGCTGAGAGTGCGCATTGAAGTCATATGACGCGTCTACCATATCAAAGGATACAGATGCAAAACTGACTAAATCGGCTGGTCACTTCGGCTTACTATGTTTGGAGACATTTCAACTGATACTCTTGAAAGTGTGGAACAATTTCCAGCTGCTAATTTGCTTATTGAACCATCCAAACCATACGGATAACTCCATCGACTCACCTAAGAATATAATCACAGCAGGAAGTATTGCACAACTTGATAATTATTATTTATTATATCGGAATTTATATAGCACCCGATCCAATTAAGATAACATGTTATCAGGCGCTTTACATAAAACTGCATCAATTAAATAAAACTATAAAATACATTAAAAAAACATAATTTACGTAAAACTGCATAAATTAAATAAAACCATAAAATGTAGATTTTAAAAGTAGATAGTGTAAAGGAGCTGATTTAAACATAACAAATAACAAAACACAGATATTACACTTATAGTACACACATGAATAAAACATTACGGATAAGTCATTGGTATATAGCAATGTCATTAAAACGAGAACGTGACTCAATAACGTCAGTCGTATGCCAGTTTAAAGAGATGTGTTTTTAAGTGTATCTTGATAAAGCTGAGAGTATTCAGTTGTTGATTGTTCTCAGGCAAGTTGTTCCACAGTATGGCCGCTGGTCGGCTGAAACAACGTTCGCCATAAGTTGCAGACCGTGACACAGCTACGACGAGAAGTGACTCTCCGTTGATCTTAAACTACGCGTTGGTTGATGTTTTTGCACAATGTCACTCATGTATACATGTGCTAATCCGTTGAGCACTATATACGTGAAGGTGTTAACCTTAAAGCGGAGCCGGTATGTTACCGGAAGCCAAAGTAGCTCACATAACACAGGTGTTATGTGTTCGCTCTTGCGTGACCTGGTGATTAGGCGAGCAGCGCAGTTATGTGTATAATGTCATTATGAAATGTTGCACGCGTCCCGCAAGAGTTGATTTGTGCAGAAGTGAGCGCATTGTTTAAGAAAGGAGATCGACAGGTGGGAATGACAGGTATATCCTTCCTCTAAGTAGTTGGCACAGTATTCGCAAGGGTGTTTTAAATCGTCTAACAGTCCGCATTACAAAGGTAATCATTGAAACTCAAAGTGTTTTTAGATCTGGACGACGCGCCGTGGAAATAACTATGTTGTGTCCCTTGCGACAAATCCTAGAAAAAAGGTTTCGATCTAAACCGTCTACGTAGTCGTCGTTAACTGATACATAAATTTGGGTATAGTTGCGGAAATACGCCATAAAATAATTGTAGAAATGATCGAGGCACTGCAGTCAGTGATTATGGAATTGCATCAGCAGGATATCATAATTTTGTTGTCAGCTGCACAAACATTTGTGGATGAGATTGGACATGTCTCAATCATAGTGAAATATTTGGTGCATAGAAGAATAGTAGTTTCCACGCTGCTCTATGAAGCTGAAACATAGACACTGTAACGATAGCATGTTAGGAAACAGTACATACAGCGTCAATGTCTTGTAACATGTTTACATCGGCCGACTAGCTTGGAACAGACGCGCAAACTGATGACAGCAGCGACGAATGGGACACCCGGTTGAATACAGAACTCTGAAAGGCGTGGAAGTTAGCTCACTTCGCATCGAGTGGCTTACACATGATGTCGATAGCTAAGCATATTCTTCTAGTGACACAGTAGTCTGATGATGTATGTATATGACCTCAAACCTATTCATTAAGTCAGCAGCTATTCTTGGTGGAAAGGGTTAGATTCATAAATATGTGGTGATGCTTTTGTTGGGAGAGCAAACCCGTTAATATTTGATTAGCTCCGTCTAAACGGAATTTGTTTAAGAAGATCTACAAATAACGATTGACAATATCATGGGTAGCATTAGTTATTTAAACTAGATGAGCAGGGGATTATGGGTATAACGGTATAAACATCATTGTTTGATGCTTGTTCACTCCATAGATATCATATTTGTGGCACACATTTTAAAGCACTTTTCCAATTCCCATTTTAATGTTCTATAGAGTACTAAAGATACAATATGAAAATTTGTATTTACACATTTTATTTCTTTGTTCAGTTAGTTATTAATGAGTAGCTAGCCACCAACGCTGAGAGACGCCTACCCGCTTTTCGGACAAACCATAAAATTATCACATTTTATTCAGATTTTAGGTAAACTGTCTATTCAAAACTTGACATTCACATCAATTATGTTTTAATGGAAAACAGGACAGTAATATCTTAATGCCACGTTTTGAAGGCATGATGGCATGCACACGCATGCCTTCGCATATGCACCCGCAAACGCACGTGATTATGTACACACCATATTGCTCAACTCAGTTGCTAAATAATAAACATACGTATTATTTTCCACTTGATATAACAAATGGATGTAGGCAGTGTATTTGATTAATGGCTTTGTAAGTATGTGTTGATAAATAGTTTAATATGACATAAATAATCCACGCCCAAAAGCAAATATTCGGTTACACTACCGTTCAGCCGGTCATGTGCGATATATGTATTAATTCTTCTAAATATGTTGGGTTGAGTTTTACACGACGTTTCAAATCAGGCAATCAGCAGGCCAAGGAAGCAGCAACATTGACTTCTCCCTCCCTCCCTCCCTCCCTCCCTCCCTCCCTCCCTCCCTCCCTCCCTCCCTCCCTCCCTCCCTCCCTCCCTCCCTCTTTATTGCTGCATAATTTATGCGCGGTGTACTTCACAAAGAAGCATTTTGGTGAAGGCACTACCGTATACACACGAGCACGCACGCGCGCACGCACGCCAGCACATACATGAACGGACGCATGCACGCATGCATACGATGTAATTACATTCACGTGAAATACCGGGCATGCAGTGTTATTTGAAAATGGATGTCTTCCAAAATAAACACATTCATATAGGCCTATGGAAATACGTTTACATGTTAAGTGACAATCTGTGGAAATATAATACTTATGCTATGATCTTTGTCATACGGATTATACGTTCAAAGCAACGGCTTTGATATAGGGATGCTGGAATGTGGAGACAAATCACTGTAAGTATGTGATGTTGCACGCGAACCACAAGTGTGGATATGTACAAAACTGATCAGATTTTTTAGGAAGAGATCGATCAGTGTATGTGAAAGACATATGTAAACCACTTCCCTTAGAGGCTGAAAAAGTATTCGTAAGAGTGTTACTATATCTGGAAGAGAAATAAATATTTTGTATCACTTTCGACAAATGCAAGAATAAATGTATCGAACAAAACCGTCTACATATTTGTCATTCGTTCGACGCCGTGTGACGACAAGGAATGTGGGCATTGCTGTAGAAATATGGTCTACTGCAGTTAGAGATTATGACATTTGAGAAGCGCATAAGCAAGACATCATCTACTTTTGGACGGCTACACAAGCATTTGTGAATGAGATTCACCATGTGACAATCAGAGTGAAATATCTTGTGCACATATAAATATTAGTTTATTGCTACTGTAAGTAGCTGAAACCGAAACCATGCAAGGAATCGGCATGCCTTGTTGGTGACACATGAGTACAACTTGAAGTACTCACATATCCACGTAGAACATACTCAACTGAGCAAACACACGAGCACATGACAACATACTTCCTAGATGTAGTAATGTAAACATTGAAGAACACAGGCATAAACTTCAGGTAGTGATTCTCACTTGCCGAAGAAACACAAACATGGAGGTTATTCATGCAACGTGAACCAAGTGAGCAGTGATAGTCGATATTGAGACCGCGAGAGAGATGGATCTATTCCAATTAATGTATTAAGCATAGACAACAATGGAATTATCTTCATCGCTATGCAGCAAAGCAATACATTATACAGTAAACTGTTGTGCAGAGAATAAATATGATGTGTTAAAGAGAAACATTTAATTAAATAACTATATGTATACAACTTATTAAAGTATAATACGTTAAATACACGTATACATTAGCATGAACACCAAATAGGAACAATTAGCTAAAACAAAACGGCGTAATGTGAACGACTTACGCTGACTGGCTGCACAAGAGTGTTATGTAGCCAACGGTACATACAGCGACAAAGTGTTGCAACATGGTTACATCGGCCGACGAGCTTGGAACAGACGCGCCAGCGGACTACTGCAACGCCGAATGGGACGGCAGGTTGTAGACAGAGCTCTGAATGACGTGGAAGCTAGCTCAAGTCGCATCGAGTATCTAACAAATGAAGTCGACCGCGAAGCTTGGTCGTATAGTGACGCAGTCGGTTGATGTATGTAAATGATCTCCAATGTATGTCTCGCCTATTCAAAGCAAGTAGTATACGTGTGCTTTTTGATACGCAAGAGTGGCCGCATGTTTCGGTGGCAACTAAACTCTGTATATATAGCACTAAAAAAAATACGCATTCATTAGTGAATATAGTAAATTTAAATTATAATAACATTTTAATATTTTTTATTTTAAAAGTTATACAAAAGTAAACGATAATGTTAATTATAACAAAGTAACATATTGATAATGAATAATATATTATCAAGTGAAAATAGTAAATATAATATTAACGCTGCAGTTAAAGCGCTGCTTCGCCCACATGACGTATGAAATGTTTACGTTTTCACTTAAAACGTTGTGTGTATCATATCCATTGCATAAGCAATTGTTTTACGACTGCACTCTCGCCTGTGTTTTAACTCGCTGCAGGCGTAGACCTAGTGCATAATCAGAGGACCGCCTGAACAATATATAAGGGTTGTCTAAACAAATATATATCAGGGGTCGTCTCACAAAATTGGAAGCAATCTCAAAAAATTAGGGGTCGTGTTAAAAGGTTAAGGTGTCGTCTCGAGTAATTAAAAATTGCAAGAAGTCTCGGCGGAATGCTTAGCAAAATAACTGCAATGAACCATTGCCAATAGCATGGGTTGCATGATTTATTTATTTAAATTATATGAGCAGGCGATTCTTGAATACTGATGGAATGGGCGTAATGGAATGACGACCAGATTTTAGTCAAAACAAACCTGTTTACTGCTTATTCACTCCACACATGTAAGATTTTTAGCACCTTATGTTTAAAAACTTTCCAATTCCCCTTTTAATATTATGTAGTATGCTAAACAACAAGATTTCAGTTGTTATTTAGAATTTTTATTTCTTTGTTCAATCAGTTATTGTTGTGTAGTTAGCGACCGAGACACCAACCCGTTTTTCCGTACTTTTCACACAAAAATAAAGCACAAGTCTAGCAACCATAACTTTACCATATTTTGTTCAGTGTTCAGTTGGAGTGTCTATTTATTTTATGTCATTTACAGTGTAAAAATTTGACATTCACATCAATACAGTTTTAATGGTAAACTAGACATGTTTGAATCACAACGAGGCTGCCGAGTTTACGTATTTGAAACATTTGGTTCTCCTCCATTTGATGTGTTTTTAAGTTTCTTAAAAACAGTTTACAATTTCTTAGTTTTAATTATTAAAACATTGTTCGTTTGTTTTGATAATTATTTAATTTGCATTTTATAATAGTATGTTTTTTATATGTTTGCTTACTTTTTGTAATATTTTGATTATTCAGTATACGATTATGCAATTATAACTTTATGTCTATGTTAGTGACTATATATTAATAATTAACATAGTGTGTTGATGGTATTTGGCTAAGTTGTCAGCTGCATCTAGAAACTAGTAATAGTTGCCCCATCTAGCAGGCCTACGAGTCACAATTGCGATCGGAGTCGGCCCTGGTCAACATTTATAAATAAACAAATTAGTAGTTATCCCTGAATTGTGACAGCTGCATTGAGCCTTAACAACATCATATTCTATTTTTCGAATTGTTTTTCGTTTTCATTTTGGTATATATATATATATATATATATATATATATATATATATTTATATATATATATATATATATATATATATATATATATATATATTTCTTGTTTTGGTCTATGTACACAAAGAAAACTGTATACAAAATCCGGATATAACCCATAATTTACGCTGTATATCATCCTCTTTCTTGCAGGTGAAGTTTCAATAAATTATAGACCAAAAACATTTTAAAACAAGCGCATTGACACTATAAACCTTAGCTATATCCATCACAAATATGCTGCCCTTTCTGATCTGATGTTATCTAAACACATAGATAGTTTAGCTTTGACATAGACATGGCTCCCAAAATCTTATACATCAGGATGTGTAGCTGACATTTGTCCATTTAGGTGTTGCCTATGCCATCAACCGCACCATTCGGGTACGGGTGGTGGAGTCGTATTTCTTGTTTATGAAAAATGTAAATATTATTGATACACCTTAAATTTGTGAGGAATTTCCAGATTTCCTTGAAACCACTTATAATTAAGAAAAACCTTTATATGTTTGGAAATGTTTATATACATTTACATAGTCTAAATACTAGATCATCCATCGATGTCTTTCAAACATATGCACCACACCAAAAGGGGTCGTTTCACAAAGAATAAGGGGTCATCTAAAAATGGGGTCGTTTCAAAACTATTATGGGTATATATAATATATAATATAAGGGGTCGTCGCAAAAAAAAATAAAGGGGTCGTCTCAAAAAGAGATGGTACTACCCAGTTCCTTCGTTACTCGCCATGCATAGTTCCTTCGACAGTCGCCAGACGACTAGAGCGATATTGCAGTATATATATATATATATATATATATATATATATATATATATATATATATATATATATATATATATATATATATAGTATATATATATATATATATATATATATATATAGTATATATATATATATATACTATATATATATATATATATATGTATATATATATATACTGCTAAAACAATATAAACGACATTAGTTATTAGCCGACTTAACAATTATAATTCACTACTAAATAACACTCCTAAAAAGACTTGACTACATTCCATCGAGGATTCATGTGTTCAGTCGACATTTGACGTAGATCAATTACACTGGCTGAAACATACATAGCGTTGCTAACAATCGCACGTAACTATTGTTCTGAGTTACATAATTTATGTTAAACACCCACATTGTTTCATCCCACAATACCCCACCCCGGGGAAATTATAATTTGTTTCAATATACCAACGGACTCCAGACATGCCTTAAAAATGTCAGCCCCATACATGCGATATTGACGGAGAAACGAGGGAACACACCGACAGACAGACCAAACGTATTAGTGTCCACTCCACATAGACATACATACATAAGTAGACTGTACATTCGTGGATGAAGTTACAGTTTGGTTCGTTCAGTTACTGCATAACAAACATACGTATTAGTTTCCACTTCACAAAACAAGTGCATGTAGGTGTCTTTGATTAACGAGTCTGTAATTATATATTGATAAATAGTTTAATATGGTGTAGATTCTCCACGCCCAAAAAACAACTATACGGTGATAGTTACACCAACGTTCACAGCTATGGTTGCGATGGAGGGATTGTGCTAAAAGAGACATCGAAAGGGTAGAAGTGAGCAACCAATAATGGAGAGGATAGCAGAAGATCGTAATAGGTTGAAGCGACACATGAAATGACTTGGCCCCCGCACCGCAAGGGACCAGGGGGAAGAAGAATATATGTATGTCTAACAATGATTATCACTTAATATCTCCGTATCTCCATATACCTATATGTCTACACATAAAGTGTACAATGTGGCATTTGACTTGGAACTGCCCCAATCTTCGTAACACACAATGCAGTGTTTTAACTTCTCAAACGCCCACGTCCCTCCTTGTTGAGGGTGTGCACTGATGTCAGGTGACGCGTCTACCATGTTGAGGGTGTGCACTGAAATGCACTGAAGGTGAGGTGGAACATATGACATGTGGAGAGAGATCATTGCAGCAATCACTGCACAACTTGATCTGGGTTGTTACCAGCGTCCCGCACTAGTGGATATGTGCAACATTGATTCCACTGTTTAAGAAAAGAAATTGATCAGTGTATGGAGACGACATAGGCTTTCTACGCAATTAAATAGCTGCAAATATTCACAATAGCTTTCCTCAATCGTCTTACGGTCCGCATTGCAAACAATGTCACTGGAACTCAAAATGCTTTTAGATCTAGAAGATGCACCGAGCAACTATATTGCGTCCTTTGCGTCAAATCCAAGAATACAAGTATGTAACAAAATTGTCTACGTAGTGGTCGCCGTGGGGAGATAAGGACTGTGGGCATTGCTTTGGAAGTACGGTTGCCCTAAAATATGTGTTGGAATCACCAAGGCTCTGTAGTCAAGTAAGGAGTAATTGGAAAAAGGCATAAGCAAGGAATCATCAACTTTTAGTCGGCTGAAAAAGCACTTGTGTAGGAGATTCACTCCGTCCATCTCAACAGGGAATTTAGGAGCCACTTTTTACAGTAATTTCAATTTTAGACAATGCGTTTCACAAACGTGTCCTTTCTGCTTTGATCACATTCGAAATTCACAATGATCTTAGAGTAATGTATGTGATTGTGGAGGTGTTTCATGCAACGTGAACCAAGTGAGCAGTAATAGTCGCACACGAGACTGACGGCGAGCTGTATGGTACTGTTCCAAGTATATACTGTATCAAGCATAGACAACAATGGAATGATCTTCATCGCTATGCAATACATTATAATGTTAACTGTTGTGTATAGAATCAAGCTAGTGAAGTACCAAAGACAGACATGTCATTGAAAAACTTTGGGTATATAACTGATTAATTTTGTCATGCTGACATGAAAATAAACGTAAACACTAGCACAAACATATATACAATAGTCAACTAAAACAAAATGGCGTATTTTGAAGAAGCTACGCTGACTGCCTGCTCAAGAGTGTTATGTAGCCAACGGTACACACAGCGACACTGTGTTGCAACATGATTACATCGAACGACAAGCTTGGAACATACGCGCTAGTGGACGACAGTAACGACGAGACTATTACAATAGGTTGAAGACAAAAGTTTTAATGACGTGGAAGCTAGCTCACTTCGCATCGACTCTCTAACAAATGAAGTCGGCTGGGTGAGGGAGAAGGGGACGCACCAAGACAGGGCAAGAGAGTGAGAGGGAGACGGGGACGCACCAAGACAGGGCAAGAGAGTGAGAGGGAGATGGGGACGCACAAAGAGAGGGCAAGAGAGTGAGAGGGAGATGGGGACGCACCAAGAGGGGGCAAGAGAGTGAGAGGGAGATGGGGACGCACCAAGAGGGGGCAAGGGACAGAGAGGGAGATGGGGACGCACCAAGAGGGAACAAGAGAGTGAGAGGGAGATGGGGACGCACCAAGAGGGGGCAAGAGAGTGAGAGGGAGATGGGGACGCACCAAGAGGGGGCAAGGGACAGAGAGGGAGATGGGGACGCACCAAGAGAGGGCAAGAGAGTGAGAGGGAGATGGGGACGCACCAAGAGGGGGCAAGATAGTGAGAGGGAGATGGGGACGCACCAAGAGAGGGCAAGAGAGTGAGAGGGAGATGGGGACGCACCAAGAGGGAACAAGAGAGTGAGAGGGAGATGGGGACGCACCAAGAGGGGGCAAGAGAGTGAGAGGGAGATGGGGACGCACCAAGAGGGGGCAAGGAACAGAGAGGGAGATGGGGACGCACCAAGAGAGGGCAAGAGAGTGAGAGGGAGATGGGGACGCACCAAGAGAGGGCAAGAGAGTGAGAGGGAGATGGGGACGCACCAAGAGAGGGCAAGAGAGTGAGAAGGAGATGGGGACGCACCAAGAGAGGGCAAGAGAGTGAGAAGGAGATGGGGACGCACCAAGAGAAGGCAAGAGAGTGAGAAGGAGATGGGGACGCACCAAGAGAGGGCAAGAGAGTGAGAAGGAGATGGGGACGCACCAAGAGAGGGCAAGAGAGTGAGAAGGAGATGGGGACGCACCAAGAGAGGGCAAGAGAGTGAGAGGGAGATGGGGACGCACCAAGAGGGGTCAAGAGAGTGAGCGGGAGATGGGGACGCACCAAGAGGGGGCAAGGGACAGAGAGGGAGATGGGGACGCACCAAGAGAGGGCAAGAGAGTGAGAGGGAGATGGGAACGCATCAAGAGAGGGCAAGAGAGTGAGAGGGAGATGGGGACGCACCAAGAGAGAGAACAAAATATTGCAGGCTAAATTACAAGTCAGCCCAGATAACGAACTTTCCCAGTTGTTGCCTGCTGACTACCTGATTTGAAGCTTCGTCTAAAACTCAACTTAACTTCTTAATTTATAATTCATAATTTATGTGAATGTCAGTTTTTGTGTAGACAGTGTAAATTAACACAGACAAAAATTATAATTGTGTGGTTGTTAGAATTGTGCTTTCTTTTTTAAGAAAAGTCGAAAAATGGGTTGGTATATTTCAGCGTTGGACGCTAGCTACTCAATAATAATTAACTGAACAAAGAAATAAAAAATTGTAAATTGAAATTGAAATCTTGTTCATTTAGTACATTGTAGACCATTAAAAGGGAATTGAAAAAGTGCGTACAAATTAGGTGGCAAAAATATGATATCCGTGTAATGAACAAGGAAAACAAAATGTGATGTATGCAGAGCATCCCATTGGCCACCCCCCCCCCCCCAACAATGGTCTTAGTGGCAGTCTCCCTGACCCCTTTTAAGTTTATCTGCAGCAAACTGATAGTCCATGTTTAGGCTATTGTAATGTCATTATACTTCAGTTATATTATATTTGTGTTGTATATTTCAGTATACAATACATATATTACTTGTTACGTATTAACACGTTATTTGAGCTGTATATTTTCACTGTATTGACAACTGTACTGTTTAATCTGTGGGTCAAATAAACACTTCCGATTCCGATTCCGATAATATGCTTGCGCAATCTGTATTTATGGATCTTTTCCCCTAATATTTATATGCTGGAAACTTATACCGCAATAGGATTTGTTTGTCAGAAATTATGTTTGTTTGTTTGCTATTGTAAATGGGGATTATTACCCCCGCTTTTGTGTATTTTGAATTTTAAATAGTATTGCTTTTACTATGCATGTGCAATTTGTATTGATGGATGTTTTTCCCATGTATTTCATTTTGTGGAAACTTATTGAGCAGCGTCAAGGGTCGATTGGTCAATTTAATATTGCAAACCAGTCTTTACAGTTTGCTAACATTATTCACGCAAATTATTGAAATGTACCAACTTCTGTCAATACATTCATTGTTATTGTGGTGTACTTCTTGGCTGTGCAAACTGGGCTGTATGCTCAAGACAGTGTACACAGCAGTCCTTTTACTGTCAAAGTCACTGAAAATAAATTGGACAGATTGCCCAGTTTTAGTTGTAGTTGTGTTACTCACACAATCAGAGAAAGGGCTGCACAGGCACACGAAAACGATTTTTGTTTTTACCAAAATTCAGTTCGTCATTCCAATAAGCCCATTCCATCAATAGTTAGGTATCCCCTGCTCACCTAGTTTAAATAACTAATGCTACCCATGCTATCGTTATTTGCAGTCCTTCTGCAAAACGTGTCGCCGCTTCTCCGCTTAGATGGAGCTCACCACTGACAAACAAACAAAAGTCCAACACAAATCTACGTATCCAACTCTCTCCCCAACGTATAACTGTTGAACTAGTGCATTCAATAGGCGTGACATTCATTTGGGATCATTTACATACATCACACACTGGCTGCGTCACAATACGACCAGGCTTCGCGGTCGACTTCATTTGCGAGACGAAGTGTACTAGTTTCCACGTCATTCAAAGTTGTGTTTTCAACCTGTTGTAATATTCTTCGTTGCTGTCATCCGTTGGCCCGTCTGTTCCAAGCTCGAAGACCGATGCAAACATGTTGCAAAACATTGTCGCTGTATGTACCATCGGCTACCTAACACTCTTGTGTAGCCAGTCAGCGTAAGTACTTCACAATACGCCATTTTGTTTTTGTTGACTCTTATATGTGTTCGTGCAAGTTTCTGAGTTTATTTACAGCATTATACATTAATATGATATATACCTAATGTTATTTAATTACATGCATCTCATTACCACTTCACTGGCTTTATTCTCTACATAAAAATAATCATTATAATGCATTGCTTTACTGCATAGCGGTGAAGATCATTTCATTTTTGTCAATGTTTGACACATGAATCGGAACAGCACCGTCTCTCTCACTGTCAGTCTTGGTTAAGACTAGTACTGCTCACTTGGACCGCATTGCATGAATCACCTCCAGGTCGGTCTTTCTTCGCCAAGTGAGTATCACTAGTTTATGTTTCTTTTCTTCAATATCTGCATTGTGAGATCTTTGAATCTACATGTGAGGCGACCTCGGCTTCTAGTATCTTCCGACAGGTGGAAGTGGAAGTTCATATATACTTGCTCTGGGTGTTTGCTGATATGAGTATGTCCTTTTTGGGTATACGAATACACCATGTTATACCCTTCTACCCTTTCGACAGTCCTTCGATTGCAACCATAACTGTGAACGTATATGATAAATATAATAGCAGCTTTATGTTTTACATGTTCATATATATATATATATATATATATATATATATATATATATATATATATATATATACATATATATATATACATATATATATATATATATATACATATATATATATATATATATATATATATATATATATATATATATATATATATATATATATATATATATATATATATATATATATGGCTAACTATGATTGTCGCTTAATAGGAAAACCTACAACCATAGGCATAAATGAATGCTTTTTAATTTGGACGATATTCATTGTCCAATGCCTTTGCATGTCCGGCATTTCATGTAACTGTAGTTGCATCACGTGCGTGTGTGCTCATAGAGAGAGAGAGAGAAAGAGAGAGAGAGAGAGAGAGAGAGAGAGAGAGAGAGAGAGAGAAATAAAAGTAATGCTTGTTAAATTGCAAGTTATAAAAGATAACGAACTTTCCCAATGCTGCTGCATCCCTAACCTGTTGACTGACTGATTTGAAGCTTCGTGTAAAACTCAACCCAACATCTTTAAAGAACATCTCGTTAATATACCCGTGCGCACATGACAGGCTGAACGGTAGTGTAACTATCAGCGTATAATTGCTTTTTGGGCATGGAGTATCTATGTCATATTAAACTATTTATCAATATATAATTACATACTCATTAATAAAAGACACTGTCTACACGCACTTGTTGTGTCAAGTGGAAACGAATACGTGTGTATGTTATTCAGAAGTAACTGAACGAAATAAAATGTAACTTCATCCGTGGACTTCGGATCGACCTGTAAACAAAATATTGTAATGTTACGGTTGATAGATGTGTGCTTTATATTTTATGAAAAGTCCGAAATCCTGGAAGTTATCTCTCAGCGTTGGTCGCTAGCTAATCAGTAAAAACTAACTGAACAAATAAAAAACTTATAGATGAAAACTTAAATCTTGGTTACCTAATACATTATAGAATATTAAAAAGGAATTGAAAAAGTTCAAAAACATTAGGTGCCAAAAATATGATATTCGTGGAATGAACAAGCATAAATTAGTTAGAATGTGCATAAAAATTATAAATATTATAACATTTTGGTAAATGAAAATGCATACACATAGGACATGGAATCATGGACGAATATTATAAAATGCAGGATGCTTTATTAGGTAGAACCTCACAAGAAAATTACTTAGGAGGAATATTTAGTGGTGACAAGAAAGTTTCAGGTAAGTGGTGTACTAATTTGCTCAACAATTTCCTTAAGCAGTTTTGGTGGTATCCCATTAACTCTAGGTGATTTATTATCTTTCATCTTCCTAATTTCCTTTGCTATCATTTCTGGAGTTACAAATAACTGCCCTAAATGTTCTGATGTATTGCCCTCAAATTTATTAAATGGAACTGGAATTGAGCTGATATCTTCTGTGGTAAAAACTGAGCTGAAATACTCATTCAGGACCTCTGCCATTTGAAACCCGTCTGCAATTATGTTTCCCCTGTTGTTTCCCAGTGGTCCGAGCTGATCTCGAACTTACTGTTTGCTCCTTACATAAGCATAGAAACTCTTGCTGTCATGTTTCATATTACCTGCCATTATTTTTTCAAAGGTTATTTTAGATTTTTTATTTCAGTTGTAGCTAGGTTAAGTGTCCCTTTGTAATTTGCATAGTCTTCATCCTTTCTGGTACGCATATAAACCCACAACATAGTTTGCTTAAACACTAGTTTTTGAGTAGCTTCTTTTGACAAGTGGTTCTTTCTAGACCATTTTCCTTGTTTTTTCAAGGGAACAAATGTATCGATGATACTCTAAATTTCATATATTAGAGTATTCCAACATTCAATTGCGGTCTTATTCATCAGCATATTATTCCAATCTAGCTTTGCTAAGAATTTTTTTCTCACATCTTTATAGTTACCTTTGTGGAAGTTATGATAAAACTATATATAATACATTGTCTCTCCTGGTTGGTTCTAGCACGTGCTGAGTAAGGAGCTCTCCTGAATTAAAAATAGAAATTGTTGGTCCACACCCCTGTACTCTCTAGAGATTTCCATCGTATGTGTCCATGGTTAAAATCTCCCATTATGATACATTCCCCTTTACTAACTTCCTTTACAGCATTTTGTATTTTTTTTATCCTCTTCGTTTATGTTTGGACTTCGGTAAACTAATCCAATAGTTAATGTTTAATTTCCTGTAACTATTTTGCACTAGACAGCTTCATCGTAATCTTCTTCGCTTTGTAATTTTATTTCATTAGCTTGAATAGATTATTTAACATATAAAATAACTCCCTCTCCCCTTCTTCCTATTCGATCTCTCCTAAACATTACGTATCCTGTCAATCCTAATACGCTCTCTTTCTCACCCCCTTTATCACTGCCTCGGAATAGCTCTTCCGATGGATCCCCTCCATCACAATCTGTCCTACAGTCTTGTCACTTGGTGGCAGACTGTTATCAGACTCTCTCTCACGTTGCTTCATTGCGCCAATTGGTCACCAGCTACGAATTGTTCTGACTTCGAGATACATGTTTGATTCCCGCCATCCCTCGCAATATATATATATATATATATATATATATATATATATATATATATATATATATGTGTGTGTGTGTGTGTGTGTGTGTGTGTGTGTGTGTGTGTGTGTGTGTGTGTGTGTGTGTGTGTGTGTGTGTGTGTGTGTGTGTGTGTGTGTGTGTGTGTGTGTGTGTGTGTGTGTGTGTGTGTGTGTGTGTGTGTGTGTGTGTGTGTGTGTGTGTGTGTGTGTGTGTGTGTGTGTGTGTGTGTGTGTGTGTGTGTGTGTTACCATGTGTGGTTATACAAATGCTGGTTGATTCATTGCAGTATTATATGGCTACATGCCTTAAACGATTTTTCTCTCAATATTGTGTCAAATGTTGTTTGGAATGACATAACGAGCTATTGTTAGATTACCCGCTTTCTGTTGTGTTGACTGGACATAGCTTTACTGGAACTATAATCGTGTATTCTATTATAAAGGATATTTTCCCTTTTATTACAATACTGAATCTTTATCTAACAGCTAAGCAGCTACATGGGTTTCATGATCATAATTTTGCAAATATGCGTATGCATGATTATTACACTTGTGTTGAAGTGAAAATGGAATCGCTGATACTATGCTTGCGCAGTCTTGATGGACCCCTTCCCATATATTTGTTATGCTGGATCTTTATCTATAGCAACAGGGATTTTGTTATCAGAAATTATTGTGCAAACAATTGCTTTTGTTTATTTGCTATTGGAAATGTGTATTAATACCCCCCGCTTTTGTGTGTATTCAATTGCAAATAGTATCGCTGGTACAATGTTTGTGCAATTTGTATTGATGGATCTTTTTCCCTTGCATTTCATACGGTGGAACCTCATTGAGAAGCAACACGGTGTTTTGGTACATTTTATCTTGCAAACCAGTCATGACTGTTTACTAAAATTATTTATACAAATCAATGACATGTACCAGCTCTTGTCTGTATATTCATTGTTAAGGTGATGTACTTACTGGCTGTGCACACTGCTGTAGGTGCAGTATGTTCAAGTCAGTGGCAATCCTTGTCCTGTCATAGTCAATGAAAATTAATTAGATTGTTTGTCCATTTTTCACCCTACGTGGTAGTTGTGTTTCTCAGACAAACATAGAAAAGGCTGCACAGGCAAACAAAAATTATTTTTGTTTTCACCAAATCTAACTGAACAAATAAACTGCTGAGCTAGGGCGCTGAATAGGCGTGACATACATATGAGATCATTTGCATGCATCATCATCTGACTGCGTCACCATACGACCAGGCTTCGCGGTCGACTTCATTTGTTAGACATTTGATGCGAAGTGAGCTAGCTTCCACGTCATGCAGAGCTAAATCTAGATAAATCTTCAACCTGCTGTAATATTCGTCGTTACTGTCGTCCGCTGGCGCATCTATTCCAAGCTCGACGACCGATGTAACCATGTTGCTACACACTGTCGCTGTATGTACCGTTGGCTACATCACACTCTTGTGCAGCCAGTCTGCGTAAGTACTTCACAATACGCCGTTATGTTTTAGTTGAGTTATGTATTCGTGTTAATTTCTACGTTTACTCACATGAAAGCATTATACATTAATAAGTTATACACCGATAGTTATTTAGTTAAATGTCTCTCGTTAACACTTCACCAGATGTATTCTCTACACAACAGTTAACAGTATAGTTTATTGCTTTACAGCATAGCGATGAAGATGATTCCATTGTTGTTTATTCTTGACACATGAATCTGAACAGTACCATCTATCTCGCTGTCAGTCTCGGTTGGGACTATTACTGCTCACTTGGTTTACGTTGCATGAATACCCTCCTGGTTTGTGTTTTTTCGGCAAGTGTCAGCCACTACTTGAAGTTTACGCTTCTATTCTTCAACGATTGCATTACTACATCTTTGAATCTACGTGTGAGGCGACCTCGGCTTCTAGTACCTTCCGTACTTGAAAGAACAATATTTCCTTAGGATATCTGTATACCCATGTAGCAACGGCAAGGCATGATTTCGGTAAAGTGTCTATACTTCAGGTCCACATAGCAGCGTGGAAATTAATATTGCTCTATGCACCAAACATATCACTATGATTGAGACATGGAAAATCTCATCCACAAATGCTTGCGCAGCCGACTGAAAGTAGATGATGTCTTGCATATGCTTCTCCAATTCCAACAAACATCCCTAACTGCAGTGCCTTGATCATTTCTACAAGTCTTTTAGGCTACGATATTTCCGCAGCAATGTTCACAGTCCTTGTCGTCCGACGGTCCACGAGTGGTATATCTGTGCCATTCCCATACACTGGTCGATCTCATATCTTAAACAGTGTGATAAATTGTGTAGGTATATACTCTAATTGGACGCGTGTAACATTCCAGACTGACTGTATATAGACATGCAGTGATTTATGTTCTTAAGTGAGTCGATGGCTGTATTCGTCTCATATATTTCGGGTGATTCAGTAAGCGGGTCATCAGGTGGAAAGTGTTGCAAACTTTCAAGAATATCAGTGAAAATGTCTTCAATTATAGTCGATCGTGTCAGTTTTGCATATTTATCCTTCAATATGGCCGACGCGTCATCTGATTTAAGTGCACACTCTCAGCAAGAATTGGCCACGGCGGTTGAGAATCTCACACACTGCATTGTGTGTAGGAAGAGAAGGGCAGTTCCAAATCACTTTTGCCATAGAGCCTAAAACCACAATATAGTGCTTGAATGGATAGATTATCCGGTTTCTTGGTTATTAATATTAATCATAATTACCTCTCAAGAAACTTGCAATTTGTTAGTAAATCACTGCAGTAAATCAGATCATCACACTGTTAGAAATCTGTCTGAACACCACATATTTCATTTATGATGGAGTATTCTACAAACAGAAGAAGGGAGCAGCCATGGGTTCACCGGTCTCTCCGATAGTGGCAAACCTATACATGGAACATTTTGAGGAAAGAGCCATCAGAGAAGCACCTCATCCTCCAGACATCTGGTTGAGGTATGTAGATGACACATTCACAGTGTTACAAGAGAGCGAAGTAGAACATTTCACACACCATCTGAATTCAGTGGACGAGAACATTAAGTTCACGGTAGAACCAGAACAGGACAATACGTTAGCCTTTCTAGACACGTGTGTATGCCTGAATGATGATGGATCAACCAAGGTCAAGATATATCGGAAAGCAACCCATACGGACCAATATTTGAACTGGGATTCTAATCACCACCTAGAACACAAACGCTCAGTAGTCAGGACACTCCTCCAAAGGGCAGAAAACCTGATAACGGAAGAAGAAGACAAGAACACAGAGGTGGACCACATCAAGAAAGTGCTGAAAGCAAACGGTTACAAAACTTGGATGTTTAACACCACGCAACCAACGAGACGGAAGGAGAACACTACCACAGAAACCAGCAGAAGACAACATGCCATAGGTCTGCCCTACATTAGTAAACTATCAGAACAAGTAGCAAGGATTTTCAAGTCTTATAACATCCCGGTTTACCACAAACCTATCAACACCCTGAGGTCACTGTTAGTACACCCAAAAGACAGAACAGCAAAGGCAGCAAAGTGTGGGGTAGTATATGACATACAATGCCCAGAATGTGACCAACACTATATAGGAGAAACAGCCAGAACACTTGGCACAAGAATCGAAGAACATCTATCTTGTCGCCAACCCCTATCAGCTATAAGTGAACACAAACTGAACACAGGTCATCAGTGCTCTATGAAGGACGTCAATATTCTAGACCACGAGGAGAACTAGCACAGGAGAAAAATAAAGGAGGCGATTAACATTCACAGAAAGAAACCTACGCTGAACCGAGACGTCGGCCAGGAGCTCCCACCAGTCCTACTCCAGCTTGTGTCACATGACATTGGTCATGTGACACATCCGTAACTTCAGTCTGCTGAAGAAGACTGCGAGATGCAGTCGAAATATCCAAAACAAACTGCAAGTTTCTTGAGAGGTAATTATGATTAACACAACATAGTGGTTTGCCCATAGCTAATAGCGCCATACATGTGTCGAATCTTCATGTTGTATACATTGCGTTTACGTTTAAGAGTTTACGTTTTCAGATGGACGTTGCCTTTCCGCAAGACGCCATGCAACCACCAGCCAGGCCGGTGTAGGCTGGTGCCAGGCATCGGTAGGTGTTGATGATTGTATGTGTGTGTGTGTGTGTGTGTGTGTGTGTGTGTGTGTGTGTGTGTGTGTGTGTGTGTGTGTGTGTGTGTGTGTGTGTTTGTGTGTGTGAGTGTGTGCGTGCGTGTGAGTGTGTGTGTATGTGTGTGTGTGTGTGTGTGTGTGTGTGTGTGTGTGTGTGTGTGTGTGTGTGTGTGTGTGTGTGTGTGTGTGTGTGTGTGTGTGTGTGTGTGTGTGTGTGTGTCGGTGTGGGTGTGGGTGTGTGCGTATGTGTGTGTGGGCTTTCGTATCCACCGAAACCCGTTTATTACACATATCATGTAAGCCTACATCATTAAAATAATATAAAATTAAGATTACAGGAGCGGCTTGCTGGGAATTATAATTTGGCCTTCAAATATAATATTATAAAAGAGGCCGCGTCATAATAATTACTCAGGTTATTAATATTAATAATAAAATTACTTTTTTTGGCGCCAATCCTCGGACAATCCGAGCTCGGTGGCGCAACAAGCACGGTTGACCATTTCACATTGTCTACGTTATGTAGCACAATGTCTCTACACAACAGAGATGCATTATTGTATTTGTTATTTCGTGGTTGTATGCGCGGTATCAAATCTAGTACAATTTCGGTATAATGTGTGTCCTTGTCTACTAGATAAAGGTTCTGAAGACATTCAGGTGCTACCGAATGGACTGGCGTTCATCACATCGGTAAGTTCTGCTGACGGTTTGTGTTGGTTGTTAATAATACGATGCTATACTAAAGTCGACGACGACGATAACCGCCTTCAGTGTCAATACGAAGATAAGATAGACCGTAGTAAAATATATAAAGAAATAAGTTTGTTTTGTTATCGTCTTTATTGTTGGACAGGGCTTTGAATCACCGAGTCGGGGCGATATATTGTTGTTTGACTTCAAGAAGCCCAGACACGGGGCCCACGCGATGGACATCGTAGGCGACCTCGACAGATCCACATTATCTCCTCTCGGTCTCAGCATTTGGAGAGACTGCAACACCAGTAAGACTTTGTGCAACATAGGACGTTTTCTTTGGAACTCCCTTTGGCTGCGTCCATATGTCACCGTTAGCGATTCGCCGTTTAACAAGTAATATTCGTGTAGTAAACTTAGTCGTATTTATATATAATAATAATAATAATAATAACTTGCATTTGTATTACGCCGTATATCCAGATATAAACCTGTTCAGCAAATTATTTAGATATTTCTGAATGGTTTGTAATTTAGTTTCCCTCAATAAATGCGTTCTAATTAAACACGTGAAGTAGCACAGAATGTTTCAGTCGCCATATAACAGCAGCATTAACTTTTTTATAATATTGGATATGACGCATTATATTACTTGTTTTTCAGACGTGGTCTACGTGTTTGTTGCCAACGCTCGTGCGGACAGCAGAGAAACGGTGGAGAAGTTTCGCTACGACGAGAAGGGACGAAAGTTGTACCACCTGAGAACATACCGTGACCCGATATTCACGCAGTCAGTGTTTCTAAAAATCAATGTTTTAAATCAATCTTAATCAAAGCTGTCAGCTATTCGGAATTATTTAGCCTTGTCGTAATTCATATTTTATACTGTTCGGGGTCATTTCCGTATTGACAACTACAATGTCCATTTCACTCGGACACTGCCTACTTCGTCATCTCTGTTTTCTGGTGCACCGTCAGCCCCGGTGACATCTCGGCGACGGGAGAAGATTGTTTCTACTTCACCAACTACTACAAGTTCGATGGTAAAGTGGAGTTCATTCGTCGTCTCAGTCTCGGCAATGTCGGCTTCTACGTTGGCACCAGGGGACATATTCTCCTAACAGGACGTAGCTTCCCGATTGGTATAAACACATCCCCGGATGGCAAGTAGGTGTCGACAGTATTGTTGTACATCAGTTGTTGGCCATGTTTAGAGAGAAACAAAAGTAATGGTTTGGGTTTACTAGAATGTGTTCTAAAATTAGAAGATTCCGGTTATTTCTCCGTTTGACTGAGAGCTGACATTTTAACCAGCGCGACCGATGAGTGCATGTGCAGTTCTACGACAATCGAAAAACATAGATTATATGAAATCTTCTAAATGATGCCGGTATACACAAAACCAACGCAACGCCATAACCTACTGACATGTATCGGAATAGGTGTATACAAATATGTTTAATATGGATAGCGAATTTTGTTAAACTCATGACACTCATGACGTCGGGTTATGGAACAGTATGACGCGGCCCAGGAAATTAAGATGTTGTATGTTCAACAAGCTTTTCGTAGTAAACTGCTGGCGTGATATTTTAATTGTAGTTGCAAATGACTATCCTTAGTAATTCTTATAAGTGCATTGCAAAAAACATAACGTTTGCTCCCCTTGAATGCGCTTTTTTAGAATGATATTAATTTCATTCGCGAAATGTCCCTAGAAAGGTAGCTGAAGGTAGAATTGTCGCAACTAAGATGTTGAAGAATCGCTCTTTTTACTTAATTTTTTACTGAGAAGTGACGTATTCAGTTTGGTGCCACGTGTTACAGGTACGTATACATCTCGGAGACAGTAGGGAGAGGTTTGAGTGTTTACATCAGGGAATCGGACAACAGTTTGACATTGACGCAGGTAAGGCTTGTGATAACGTATTTGTGCTGTAAACGCGACGGTTGACCGTGACAATTTCGGTTACTTTTAACCCGTGAGACTTTTAGAGCCAATCACAATTTTTTTTCAACACCTTACCTGTCAATAATTCCCAAACGTGTCACGGTTCTTTTTTCTACATGAATTAAAAGGATTAGTTTATACAATAACCACTCCCATTATGATTTACAATGACCTATCCTACGGGACCGTTTAAAACCGTTGAATTGTTCACAACAATGTGGGTAAACAATACATTACCTTATCTTATCCTCTTCGAGTAGAATTATCCATAAAGCTGCGATGCTCCTTCTCCAGTTAGTTCTATCTTTGTACGTCTGTTTCGCTTCAATCCATGTTTTCCACTTCAATTCCTTTTTCTAGTGCTACAGTTGCTTCGCCAGTTTGTCTTTCTCGTGACACATCCTGCTGCACCTTCTTGTCTTTACTTCATTTAACACTGCACATTCTCTGTCCGCATTTAAGATCTTAATCATTTAGATTATCTTGTGTGAGATTCTGCAGCTCTCCGTGATTTTCATTAGGCTCCTTCGGTGCGCTGAGTCAAAGCCCTTTTCGAAGTCCACGAAAGTAATGTATGAAGTTGTCTGTCGCTTCACTACCTGCTCTATTATACTTTACACAATAAATATGTTTCAACTGTATCTCTTCATTGTGGATCCTACTACTTAATTTCTCAACTTGTCGTAAACTCAATCTCGTATTCTGTCCATAATCACTCTTCCGAACACTTTACTGGGAACTTCCTTGTCTTTGATACTTCGTTCGTTCTGTTCCCAAAACGTTCCAAATAACCTAACTTATGTAGTCTCAACAGTGGGACCTGATAATGTTTGATATATTACTTTGACAGTTACTTTGTTGGTTCTACTTCCTGTATGACAGTGATAACTCGCTTGTCATAATATCCAGAGGTGCTAAGTAGCATTGCACAACAAACGAGAGATATGCAGCTTTTCATGGTGTTAGGGTAACAGATGAAGGCTTCTTGCCGCGGTCGCGACGGGGTGTGTGGAAGGGGGTTCCCCTCCTGGTGAAATAACGCTTTAAATGGAATAAAGCTATGCATAGTATGATTATGTAAATATGGAAGATATAGCGGTAGACTTGGCAGCTCTGTAATATTTGTCGCTGTCTGGACAACAAGAATGTGTAGTTGTTGGCTTTTCCGTTTCAACATTTTATTCTCCATCGACGATTAGTATCAAACGGGACGTTAGATAATTAGCTAGTTATCCATTAAGTTACTTAGTTAATCAGTCAATCAATCAGTCAGATAGTTGCTGTGATTAAGGTGGTTTCGCTGGGTGTATTCGCCGGAAAGATCAATGTTGACGTCGTTTCTGGACACTTATGGGTGACGGGGCAACCGGACGGCCAGGCGATGATAAAACACCTACAGCCGCCTCACACCGCCAAATCACCTTCGCAGGTACCGTGGACTCGAAGTTATATAATCAGTACGGGCAATTTCATTATATAAACCGATGATTCACTAAATCGGCGCGTATTACGACAGTTGTAGCAAGGAGTGATTCAGTCCTAGCCAATATATTTTCGGTAGATGTATTTGAATAATGCATCATAATTATTTTATTGTGGACGATACCCACTGTTCAAATAACGCTGCGTTCCCTGTCCATGTATCACACCTCCTGCTTTCTTCATATCAATGTAATTGAATCACGTGCGTGCATATGTGTAATATGCACTTGTACGTGCATGTGCGTGCGTGCGTGTTTGCTTGCGTGCATGCATGCATGCATGCGTATGTATGTGCGCGCGCGCGTGTGTGTGTGTATGTGTGTGTGTGTGTATGTGTGTGTGTGTGTGAGTGTGTGTGTGTGTGTGTGTGTGTGTGTGTGTGTGTGTGTGTGTGTGTGTGTGTGTGTGTGTGTGTGTGTTTGTGTGTGTGTGTGTGTGTGTGTGTGTGTGTGTGTGAGCAAGCGCGTTTGAGCACATGTTCGTCTGGTTCGGATGTGTCGTATGTATGTGTATTTGCATTCGGAAATAGTATACACTCTGTAGTTTTGTATGTGTCAAACAGGAGACGATAGCAATGTCTGCTACAATCCTAATCCTGACATATGTGAATTTCCGTCATTCCGCTGTCACTATCTTGTGTTTGTTGTTTATGCCACAAGTGTCTCTATTATTGTTCTTTCTGTTTCCACAATATACTATAATGTTAATTATCGTATTGCAATTTCACGTCATGTTTCTCGGCGCAGGTGCTACGGCTGACGTTGTCCGAAGACTCCAAAGTGACAGACATTGCGGAGGTGTACTACAACGACGGAAGACAAATCTCTATGGCAAGCACCGCTGTTCACTACGGCCGCTATATGCTCGTTGGTAGCGTCTTCACGAAATTGCTCCTTTGCGAAGTACACTGCGCATAAATGTTGCAGCTGTCATCATAAGTTCCATTCTGCCGCGCGCACGTAATGCACGTTCATGCACTTACGCACCCACACACGCACAGACTCACACATACACACACACTCACAGACACACACGCACGCACGCACGCACACTCACAAACACACACACGCGCACGCACGCACGCACACACGCACACACACACAAACACACACACACACACACACTCACAAACACGCACGCACGCATGCACACACGCACGCACGCACACACACAAACACACACACACACACACACACACACACACACACACATGTAGGCCGACCAGGAATAAAAGTTGATTGGTCTACCTTTACAAAGAGTGCCATTTTGTATTATAATGTGTATATGTGGATATGATTACTACAGTTGTGTCATACGTTGATAATTTTCACAATTGACGTTTACCTACCCAACAATGCCTACAGGTACGGATGTAATGAAAACATAAACATGCTACATATAATTGTCACGATTGATACACGTTTACGTATCCAACAATGCCTAAAGGTACGGACTAACGAATACATAAACATACCCCATCAGTGTAATAACTGTGTTTCATCCAAACATATCTTCCAATGTACGTTGTTTCTGACATTGTGTATTGATATGCACACATTATTGTTTAATTATAAAAGTGAGGTATTTATTTAAACAATAATGCGTTGATAACGTAGTCATGTATAATTCTGGTGTGTGGTTATATTTTTTAAGTAACACGGACATAAATAACATAATCAACTAACACACAACGCAGCATAGAGCTGCAATTGATGTAATCTACTTCAAGAAAGCCTTTTACTGAGTAGATATACACAAACTGTTCCGTATTCTCCATGCGTATGGTATCCCAGAGAAGATCGTCAAAGCTATACATATTAGGTATGTAACGTCGTATTGTATAGTGCGATGTGTAGGGCATAAGCCCGCCATACACATACTGACTCGTAGACGCCAAAAATTTGTCTACCTACAAGTATTTGCTAACTAACCATCGGCCAATCGATTATTCACATGCCAAGTGTCCACAAAAAAGTGTTGTCAACTGTTGGTGGAGAACATACATATGACGATTACGCTTGTCAACGATACAGACATCGACAATTTGATGCAACCTGGTCGCATCCGTAGACGAGTTTGGAACAGAAAAGCCAGCTGACGACAGCAATGCAAAGACAACACATCGAAGACAGCTATGTATGGCGTGCCAGCTAGTTCAATTCGCGTCGTATGATTCTTACAAATGAAAGTGACCGCGAACCCTTGTCGTGCTGTGATGCAGTCGGTTGATGGTGTATGTAAATGATTTAAAATATAGGTCGCTATTATTGAACGTACTAGTTCAGAAGCTATGACTGGAGGAGAGAGTTGGATTAGTAGATTTGTGGGGATGCTTTGTAGAGAGAGAGAGAGAGAGAGAGAGAGAGAGAGAGAGAGGGAGGGAGGGAGGAGAGAGAAAGAGAGATAGATAGAGAGAGAGGACATTTTGATTAGGTTGCTCCATCTACACGGGACGGGGATGCAGTGTTTGCACAAGAACTACAAAGGACAGTTAACAATAGAATGGATATCGTAAGTTATAAAAACCAAATAAGCACAGAGATTCTTAACTGATGATTGAATAGACTTTCGCATGTTTACAATACGGACGTCAAACATTGTTATGAAACTTCAGACCACCTAAACTAATCACAACCAAAACGATCCAAAGTTGGTAATTATGTGTTAAATAATCCAGCTTCCATGACCCCTAGCACTACGTCGATTTCACATTTCTTTTGGCATCCGATTACCAACACTTTTTATAAAAATAGTTTTGTAGTGTTCTAAATCAACAACGTTTCACCTTTCTTTGGTTCTTTTTTCTCTGTTCTGTTGTAGCTAGTGTTGAACAGCCAGCGATCAACGCTGAGTGAGGATCGCCGTGTCACGCTTTGCATGTCGATTTTCACCCGTTTTTTTTATTTTTCATTCATCGAATTATCAAAAGCATAAGTCCAACAACTACAAACAACATCACATTAATTTCTTTATTATATATTTATTATTACCATACATTACATTTTTTAATACAATATTCACATAAATTATGTTTAATGGTAAATCACCCCACTATATCTCAACGCCATCTTTTGAGAATGGTGACTCACACCCACGCACGCCGGCACGCACTCACACAAGCACGCATCCACGCACTTGCGTATGCAACCACGTGGTCTTGGGATAATTAGGCCGACCGACTGTGGTATCTATGATACACAAAACATCGATCAATTCCAATAACATTTTGGCATGTTACTACTTACGAACTTTGACTTTTTGTAACACAATTTAACTTAAGGACGACCCTAATTATATATATATATATATATATATATATATATATATATATATATATTAATATATATATATATATATTAATATATATATATATATATATATATATATATTCCATATATATATATATATATATATATATATATATATATATATATATATATATATATATATAATTAGGGTCGTCCTTAAGTTAAATTGTGTTAGAAAAGTCTAAGTTCCTATCGGGAAACCCTTCAATTTTTAATTAATATAAATTGTTGTTAATACCCGTGTTCAGGAGTTTACATAGAGGAACGCCTGAATGTGTCAATGCATATTCACAACGTTGTGTCAAAAATTGCTCATATCGTAGCCAACCTTTATAAATAACCGTAATTTTGCCTGTCTGTATATTAAAGATCTTATATTGGCAACCACAATTTGCAATAATATGTTTTTATTTAGGCAAAATAATTACCCGACAAGGATAAAGAAACTTTCGATGTTACAAAAACAAGCAGGTACATAGCTATGTCCATATCAGACATATGCACATGCGAAAACACATTCATAGCTCAACTTAACTGGGACTGCTATCATAATCATATTGTATCACCGGAGTTCCGTTATATTGTGTATTGCCACTTATCGCATGGAACGACCGAAGTAGACCAACATTCCAATAGCCAATAGCATTATTGTATGTAATATTGTTTAATTCTTAGCGATTCCTCGTTTATAAAATAATACATTTCAGTAAGGTGTGAATTTGGTAACTTGTCATGCCACGCTGCATTATACATTTTCAGTTGCATTTTATCCATCTTCTCTACGCCTGATTTCAGAAGCTGAAGCGATCAGCTCTAGGCGCTTTGGGAGCCTTGTGTGCCTCCTTTGTTGAGAATGGTGGTCTAACCAGTCCAGGGATGTTATCCTTAATGTCGTCGAGTGCTTCTTCAGAAATATATGTAAATATGGTAAAAAAAACTTTTAATTTCTTCCCAAATATAATTACTGTTACATCAGGAAATCACATTCACAACATACCACAATTAAAATGATAATCTACAAATATAGTAATGATGAGAATAGTGCATGCCAACTATATTTCTTAACTGTACCAGACCTGCCGCGCAGGGTGAAGACTATACATATAATAATTGGTACAATCGCTAGATGGCGATACTTGTTAATTTAACGTCCCGCAGTCTAATGTAATGAAAGTCAAAACACCATTTATAGTACCGGTGTGCATGTAACTAATTCCATTAACAGAAGGCTAATTTCATTGCATTAACAATAGTGCTAGCTTCGTGTTCGCTGCCACCGATGACAGTCGGGATCGTCTCCGCGGCACCGGGGCCGCGGCGAGTTCGGTGATCTGCGCATTCTCAGTCAAAACATCAACAGCCTCCCACGTACCCCGGTAGGCGGGCGGGCGGGCGGGCGGGCGGGCGGGCGGGCGGGCCGGCAGGCGGGCGGGCGTACTCTTGCGTAATTCGGGTTAAAAACAATTTGTAGGTGGCGCCACCAACGGGAAAATATTCGTTCAACCTCCTTAGAAAAACACCCACCATACGATCCCATGTTGGGAGATATCCTACTATTTGCTTGTGCCAACATGGAACGAATGCAACAGTGCCAGTGCTTTCTCAAGCACCAAATCGCTTTACCTTGTTAGCCTCATGTACAATCTACCTCCTTCTAGTTGGTGAAATATAATTATGAATTACGATATTTTGAGCACTTATTTTGTACGCATCATCGTAAATAAACGGCAACAAACCTCTGTTACCGCTCAAAAAGAGAAAACAGATTCAGACGGGAAGCTATTTTGCGTTCCTGCCAACAGGAATGGTAGGATCTATTGTGCATAAGACTTTTATCTTTAGTGATGTCCAAAAAAGACTAATATTACCTAACAAACAGCAAACATTCATAGCTAGAAGGGATTGAGACTAGAAGGAAGACGACGGGAGCAAAGGAGACGGGAGTGAAAGAGAAGGGAGCGAAGAAAACTGGATTGAAGGCGATGAAGACGGGAGGGAAGGAGACTGGAGCGAAGGCGACGGAAGCGGCGGAGACGGGAAGGAAGGCGACGAGATCTAAGGCGTCAGGAGTGACTGCGACAGGAGCTCAAGATAGCCAGGAGACGGGAGAGAAAGGTGACATATCGATGGGGAGATAGATATGGACAACATGGTGCCATGTCGGTTCATGCTTCAGTTAGACTTCCTGGTGTGTTACATTACAACGAATGTAGGGCACAGTAATTTTATATATGTTATTTTTTTAAATCATATCATCTGACATAACTGCATTTGAGCCAGGCACATTGGCAAGTTTGCTGGTAGAACATGCTGGCAATGTAACTGTGGATTTTGAGATGATTTCAATAGGCGTAAGGATTTTTTTTTGGCAATTTTTTCGCAACAAGGCACGTGTGCGTAGTAATTCGTGCAGAAATTGGTAAAAAATGTACGGGCATGGCACGTTCCGGCATTTTAAATGAGTTAGAAGTATAAGACTTTGACTAAACTCGGTCAGCCTGTCAATGAGATGATGGCAACGACAGGTAAGAAGTTTCAGAATTTTTGATGTTCCCGTTTTCTTATAATCGTGCAAAACGTTAACATGGTCGCCAATGGGAAACGTAACAGAAGCCTGAACCCATTTGACACGATTGCAGGACAGAATGCGTCGGAAGGGATCCGACGCAAGAGCTACTCTGCGTAGTGATTGCGGGGGTGAGGAGTAGAGCGAGGGTGTTTGGGGGGACTCGATAATTAGGAAGACTGACAGAACAGTAAACAAGGGGGACGACGTGATGGACACGGGGACGACGTGGTGGACACGGGGATGACGTGATGGACACGGGGACGACGGGGTGGACACGAGGACGACGGGGTGGACACGGGGACGACGTGATGGACACGGGGACGACGTGATGGACACGGGGACGACGGGGTGGACACGGGGACGACGTGGTGGACACGGGGACGACGTGATGGAACGGGGACGACGTGTTGGACACGGGGACGACGGGGTGGACACGGGGACGACGGGGTGGACACGGGGACGACGTGATGGATACGGGGACGACGTGATGGACACGGGGACGACGGGGTGGACACGAGGACGACGGGGTGGACACGGGGAAGACGTGATGGAACGGGGACGACGTGATGGACACGGGGACGACGGGGTGGACACGGGGACGACGGGGTGGACACGGGGACGACGTGATGGATACGGGGACGACGTGATGGACACGGGGACGACGGGGTGGACACGGGGACGACGGGGTGGACACGGGGACGACGGGGTGGACACGGGGACGACGTGGTGGTTTGCTTTCCAGGGGCAAAAATTGAGACTATCACATAAGGTGGAGAAATCGTTGGTCCGGGCAAAGGGGGTCTACCTTAGAACACGTAGAGCCTAAAAACGCAGAGAGGGCGGATACAACTGCCATAGTTAAGAAATACAGGCATTTAGTCAGCACATTTAGGCAGGCACGTTTTGAGCAGGTAATTATGTCAGGGACTTTACCAGTAATGCGAAGCAGGGGTAAGGGATATTGAAGAGGAATTTGAATTTGTGAATTTGTGGGGATGTTTTGTTGGGAGGGCTGATATGTACATGAGCGATTGGCTTCATCTAAGTGAAAAGGGTGTAGCAGTGTATGTGGATGAACTTTCAGCAGCAGTCAACAGTGACATGGGTAGCACAAAAGATAATATAAAGTATGAAGAAAATACTTAGCAAAGCTAGATTGGAATAACATGCTGAGGAACAAGACCTCAATTAAATGTTGAAACATTCTAAAATTTGAATTTGAAATTGAGAGTTTCATTGATGAATTTGTTCCCTTGAAGAAACAAGGAAAACGGTCTAGAAAGAAATATTTGTCAAAAACAGCGTACAAGAAAAATAGTGTACAAGCAATCTATGTGGATAGCTTATTGGCGTACCGCACAGAATGACGACTACACATATTACAAAAAGGCAATATATATGCTATGACATATATAAAATAGCAAACATACGTCATCAATTGCAAAAAGTAATGTCTTTCCAGTGTGACAATTATTATATTCTTCAAACAAAGCACGCTACATTACAACAATACGTCACAGCCACTACCAAAGTCACCAGTGAGGCTCAGTGAGATCCTTGTCCCTGCTTTTTTGCTGCAAGTTCTGCTATTTGTGGGAAAGGACGCACCTTAGTTCACATTCAACTTTGAGCCTCTTTCGAGCCTTTGGCTTTATTGCCAACAGGCAAGACAAGGTATGTTGAGGAGAACGGGATCAGCACACGAAGATCGTCTTTGCTAAGCCCAGAGCATAAGTGGCGCGTCTTCACCCAGAATTCGCTTAGGCCTCTCAATTTGAACCAATTCTTCACTGAAGAGTTGCGCACGGCTTCCAAAAAACTCTTCTTGGAGCTTGACAGGGACATCGTCTACCTGGAGCTCGACAGGGACATCGTCCACCTGAAGCTCGACAGGGATATCGTCCATCTGGAGCTCGACAGGGACATCGTCCACCTGGAGCTCGACAGGGACATCGTCCACCTGGAGCTATACAGGGACATCTTCCACCTGGAGCTCTACAGGGACATCGTCCACCTGGAGCTCTACAAGGACATCGTGAATGCTGATGTTGATTTCCGGTTGAGCTCACTTAGAGCTTCGAAGTTTGGCATGCACATTTTCGAGAGCGGCTCTTCCTTACTCTGATCTGCCAGGAAAGCCCGCACTTCCTCGCGTAACGCATAGAATCGTACGAGCATGTTCCCTTCAACAGCCAATAGACCTGAGTGTGTAATAGCAGAACCTGATGTTGAGTGTCCATGTTCTCGCACAGCTCCCGGAAGAGACGAGTGCTCAAGGCTGAACTTTTGGTGAAATTTACAATTTTGGTCGCGATGTCCAAATGAGAACGCAGGGCTGTCGGAAGCTTTTTGGAAGCGAGGGCCTCTCTGTGAATCATGCAGTGTATTCAAGCCACTGCAGGATTCTCACATTTGACGAGTGCCAAGAATCCTGACCGAGACCCAGCATGTTCGGGGCACCATCTATGCACACCCAATCAAGATCCTTCCACTGAAGCCCCTCTGTACACACCCTAACAAGATCCTTCCACTGAAGGCCATCTGTACACACCCCAAAAAGATCCTTCCACTGAAGGCTCTCTGTACACACCCCAACAAGATCCTTCCACTGAAGGCCCTCTGTACACACACCAACAAGATCCTTCCACTGAAGGCCGTCTGTACACACCCCAACAAGTTCCTTCCACTGAAGGCCCTCTGTGTGCACCCCAACAAGGTCCGTCCACGGAAGGCCCTCTGTACACACCCCAACAATATCCTTCCACTGAAGGCCCTCTGTACACACTCCAACGAGACCCTTCCACCGAAGGCCCTCTTTACACACCCCAACAAGATCCTTCCACCGAAGGCCCTCTGTACACACACCAACAAGATCTTTCCACTGAAGGCCCTCTGTACACACCCCAAGAATATCTTTCCACTGAACGCCCTCTGTACACACCCCAACAAGATCCTTCCACTGAAGGCCCTTTGTACACACCCCAACAAGATCTTTCGATTGAAGGCCCTCTGTACACACACCAACAGGATCCTTCCACTGAAGGCCCTCTGTACACACCCCAACAAGATCCTTAAACTGAAGGCCCTCTGTACACACCCCAACAAGATCCTTAAACTGAAGGCCCTCTGCATCAAAGAAGGTTGACATTAGGTTCATAATATCCTCTGCCTTTGTTGTTGTGGTCAATGGTCAGCTAAATAGGAATTCGTCTGTGAACTCTTGATCGTCAACATATCGAACAAAAACAATGAGCTGAGAGAGGTTTACCACATCAGTCGTCTCGTCTAACTGAATGGCGAAGTACGGTGATGTCTTTATCTTTGCATTATCCTGACATTTTATATTTTGAGCCATATCTTCTATCCGTGCTTTGATGGTGTTTTAGACAACGGATTTTGCTTCAATTTGTTGAGTGCATCTTCACTGAAGACGAGGTTAGCGCAGTCAAGCATATATGGCTTGATTATAATTTCTCCAATTGTGTCGGCCTTCTTATTCTTGGCTACATGCACATCTACGGAATATGAAGCCTGTGTGGTGGCCTTTGAAGCCTATTAAAGACTTCCATTGCTATCCAGTCTGTATAAAAAAAATTGGCGTTTGGCCCTCATTTCCCCCGCGAAATCCCAAAATTACCTTCAGGAGGGAGACCAACCCCCCCCCCCCCCCGGTTAGGAGTTCCTGATATAAAAGAAGCTATGAGCAAAAATTAGCATGTAACAATACAAAATTAGAGCAAGCGTTTGTATGCATATATCAGTAGTAAACAAAACGCACGATACAAGGTTGGACCTCTAGAAGACAGTGACGGAAATGTAATATCACAAGGTTTTTTTAATGTCGGAATACTTAAGCGGATGCTTCAGTTCTGGGTTTCTCAGAGAGGACTGAATTTCAGGAAGCTAAATCTGACTATCTAGACCAGTTAATTATAACTCCAGAAATGGTAGCTAAGAAAATAAAGGCAATGAAGGTTAATAAGTCACCTGGAGTGGACGGATTTCCTCCAAAACAACTAACGGAAACAGTAGAATAAATTAATATACCACTTGCAAGAGTATTCAACTTGTGGTTCCTTTTGAGTGGAAAGAAGCAAACATCATAACCATTATTTAAAAAAAGTTCGAGTAATAAGTAAGACAATTACATACCAGTGAGTTTAACATCATTGATTTGTAAAGTATTAGAAAGGTTACTTAAAGACCTCATGGTGGATTTCCTTATTAGGCATAAATTATTACATCCATCTCAACATGAGATGCGAGGTCATGCTTAACACATATGTTATGTTTTTTGGAAGAAATCACTAAGTGGGTAGACGAGGGATCACTTAGATTTACTTAGATTTTCAGAAAGCTATTGACAAAGTGCCACATCAAAGATTACTAATTAAGTTAAAAGCCCATAATATTGGGGATGGCATAATTGACTGGATAGACCAACGGCTGACTAACAGAAGACAGCGTTTTGTAATTTTTGAGGAGGTTTCAAATTTGAAACAACTGTTGAGTGGGGTACAACGAGGATCAGTATTTTGACCTTTATTATTCTTAATATATCTCAATGACTTGGACTATAATATAACAAGTAACGTACTGAAATTTACGGATGACACAAACGTGTTTAGAAAGGTTATCAATGGTGGTGATAAACAACAATTACAAACCGATCAAGATAAATTAATTAAATGGTCTTTAACATGGCAGTTGCTATTATTTTTTTGGAAATGTAAATGCCTACATACATGGGAACTTAGATGTCAACTACGAAATGGAAGATATTGTTCTATGTACTACTGTAAAAAAAAGACTTAGGAGTAACAATAATTATGTACTGATATGAAGGTTTCAGAACATTGTGGTTTTGCAGCTTTAACGGGAAATCAAATTATTGGAATGATTATAAGAAATATACAAGGAAAACAACTAATTATACCTGTGTATAAAGCATTAGTTAGGTCTCATGTAAAATACTGTATACAAGTGTGGAGACCATAATAATCGTAAAACGGATATAGATACGCTTGAACGAATACAAAGGAGAGCAACACAGATTATTTCAGAACTGAGAGACTTTAGTTATGAAGAACGCCTAAGAGAATGTGGTTTGGCAACCCTAGAGTTAAGTAGTTTAAGAAGAGATCAAATTGAAGTTTTTTTATGATATTGATTTGGTATGAAAATATTAATATAATTCATTTATCTCACTCAAAAAAAGGTAGAACTAGAGGACATTAGAGAACATTAGTAAAATATCAGTGTAGATTGGAAATCAGGAAGTACTCATTCTCACAGAGGAAAATAAATGAATGGAACAAATTATCTACAGATTGTGTAACTTCTAGCAGCGTGAATATGTTTAAAACAAGGTTGACACATATCTGAGGAGGGTGGGTTACACGTAGGTGAAAAATGTTGGACTCTCGATAAGCCAATAGTTTATCTGTTAACGTACCATCTGGGCCTTTGCTTTGGGTGGCAATCTTGTTAAATCTTGTTAAATTGCAAAATAGTTGTCGGCAGGCAAACTGTTGGCGTCTAAAAGTCGATATGTGTACGGCGGGCTACACAGTGCTCTGTATACCGTTGTGTTTTAGTTGGTTCTGCTACTTATGGCCATGCAAGTTTCAAAATGTAACAACACGCCAGCATGATACATTACTATGTTATAAATGTGCATTTAATATCCCACTTTAGCAACTGACCAAATTTTATTTGTACACATCAACACAACATTTTAGAAAAAACCTTCATTGGATTATTGAAATATGATTGGCTAGATCAACGTTATTACACTGATGAGGTATACATGTGTAGCGTGTTCATGTTTATGTAGTCATTATGTCTTAATTTTATTCATTGATGAGTAGGTAAACGTGTATCAATAGTGAAAATTATTTATGGATGGTGGATCTATAATATCTCGCAGAGGGGCAGGTCACTCGAAGTTATAACGCTTCCTTCCTAAATATCTACATGGATCAGGAATATTTAGAAACACTATAGTACGAAATATAACTCTTTGTAAAGGTAGATTAATCAATCTTTATTCGTGATCGTCCTTTGTGAGACATCCCATTGTTTGTACACCAATATAAGCCACATCTACCACATGCGTTCGTGCGTGCCTGTGTGTGTGTGTGTGTGTGTGCGTGTGTGCGTGTGTGCGTGTGTGTGTGTGTGTGCGCGCGCGCGCACGTGTAAGTACATTACTTGCTCAGCAGAGTGGAACCTATGATGACAGCTGCAACAGTTATACGTGACGTACTTCACAAAGAAGCAATTTTGTGAAGACGCTACCAACGAGCATGTATCGGCGGTAGCGGACAGCGCTGCTTGCCACAGAGATTTGTCGTCCGTCGTTGTAGTACACCTCCGCAATGTCTGTCACTTTGGAGTCTTCGGACAACGTCAGCCGCAGCACCTGCGTCGAGGAACATGACGTGAAATTGCAATCAGATAATTAACAATTTCAATATATTGTGGAGATAGAAAGAACAACAATGGAGACCTTGGTGGTATAAACGAAAAACTCAAGATAGCGAAGGTGACAGCGGAAAGACGACGAATAGATGACGACGGGACGTCACAGATGTCAGGATTGTAATATACATTGTTCTCCTCTCGAGTATGACACAAACATAAATATAGAGGGTCTACTATTTCCGATTGCAAACACACACACACACGCACGCACGCACGCACGCGCGCGCACACACACACACACACAGGCACACACTTGTGCATTATTCAAATACCACTGCCGAAAATATATTGCCTGGGACTAAATCACTCCGTGTTACAACTGTCCTAATACGCGCCTATTAAATGAATCGTCTGCTTTATAGAATAAAATAGCCCGTACTGATTCCATTACGCCGAGTTCACTGTACCTGCGAAGGCGACCTGGCGGTGTGAGGCGGCTGCTGGTGGTTCACCAGTGCCTGGGCGTCCGGGTGCCCCGTCACCCACAAGTGTCCAGAAACCTCGTCAACATCGATGTTTCCGACGGATGTTCCCATCGGAACCACCTGAGACATAAAAACTATCTGAACAACTGATTAACTGACCAATTAAGTAACTAAATCAATAACTACCTCACTAACTAACGTCCAATGTGATACCAATCGTCGTTAGAGAATAAAATGTTGAAACCGGAAAAGTCAACAACTATACATTATCGGTGTCTAAGCGGCGACAAATATTTCAGAGCTGCCAAGTCCACCGCTATGTCTTCCACATTTACAGAATCGAACGATTTATAGTATTATTCTAAATTATTGCCAAAACCTTACTATCTATAGCTTTATTACACCTAAAGCATGATTCCCCCAGAAACATCCTTTCACACTCCCCGTCGCAACCGCGGCGCGAAGCCTACATCTATCGGCCTCACACCACGGGTAGCGGTAGATATACCGTTTGTTGTGTAATGCTACTTAGCACCTCTGGATCTTATGAAAGACGAGTTGTCACTTTCATATTGAGAAGTGAAACCAACAAACTAACTGTAAACCATCGATCAAACATTATTATCTCCCACATTTTAGACTACAACAGAGAACGCTTTGTAAGGTTATTCGGAATGTTTTGAGAAATAGTATCAAACACATAGAACTTCCTAGCGAAGTGTTCGGGAGAGTGTTTATGGACAGAATAAGAGATTGTGTTGATGATAAGTTGAGGGATTGGCTATCAGGCTCCAGAAAGAAGATATACAGTTTAAATATAATAATTCTGAGAAATAGAAAAGGCCGAAGGAGCCTTTGGAAAATCATGGACAGGTACGGAATCACACACAAGATACTGTAAATGATTAAGATCTTAAACGCGGAGAGATATTGTGCAGTGTTAGATGATATCAAGACTAGAAGATGGAGCAAGATTTGTCATGAGAAAGACAAACTGGCAAAAAAACAGTAGAAACATACGAATTGGGATGGAAAACATGGACTGAAGCCAAACAGATGTACAAAGATAGAATGAACTGGAGAAGGAGCATCGCAGCTTTATGGATCGATCACTCTACCTGAGGATATATAAGGAAAGTAACGGAGTTGCTTAACCACAATTGTTGTCAAAAATCCAACAGTTGTAAACGGTTCCATAGGATGGGTAATTGTAAATCACAATGGGAGTGGTTGTTGTATAAACTAATCCGTTTAGTACATGTAGAAAAAAACCGTAACACGTTTGAGAATGATTGACGACAACCGAGACACTTATGTGAATAATTGACAGGTAAGGTATTGAAACAAAGATTGTGATTGGTTCTAAAACTCTCATGGTGTAACAGAAACCGAAAGTGTCACGGTCACCTTATCACACACCTTACCTGCTTTAATGTCAAAGTGTTGTCCGATTCCCTGATGTAAACAGTCAACCTTTTCCCTACTGACTCCGACATGTATACGTACCTGTAACACGTGGCACCAAACTTAATACGTCACTTCTCAGTAAACATCTATGTAAACAGAGCGATTCTTCAACAGGCTTCAACAACACGAAACACCAACAATGAATGCGACTAACAAACTCTGGCATTACCATAACATGACAGTTGCGGGTAGATGAAGGGTTCGGTTGTTCGTTCAGATCGTTCAAAATGATGCCAAACCTTATCCCTTCTCGTAAAAGTTGCTGAGAACGCATTACTTCATTCATCAGAAATTACAAATCCACGGGAATTCATTTAGATGTTTGCAAAATCCTCATTGTTGCAGTTACCATCTGGAAACTGCACTGAATACAATTCAGATTATATTGATGTGTTGTACAATTCGACAGCATTGGGAGAGCGAGAGATTTACCCGGAACAGTGGGAGGCGGAAGATTGAGGCGGGCGTCGCCCACAAAAAAACATGGCATGCATGTTTGGCATGTCTAGGGACATTTCGCTAATGTACCGAATGCCATTCAAAAAAGCGCATTCAAGGGGACTAAAAGTTACGTTTTGGTCTATGCACTTATAACTGTTACTAAGCATAACCATTTGCAACTACAATTAAGAATATTACGCCAGTAGTTCACTAGGAAATGCTTGTTGAACACACAGCATCGTAATTTCATGGGTCGCGTCGTACTGTTCGATAATCCTACGTCAAGAGTGTCGAAGTCAGGCAAAATTCGCTGACCAAATGAAAACATATTTGTATACACATATTACTTTACTTGTCAGTATGTTACAGCCATGCTTTGGTTTTGTGTATTCCGGCATCATTTAGTACGCCACCCGTAGTCTATGTTATCCGATTTTCGTAGAAATGCGCATGCGCTTATCGGTCGAGCTGGTTAACATGTCAGCCCTCAGTCAACCGGAGAAATAAGCAGAATTTTCTTAATTTTAAAAAACATTCGATTAAGCCTAAACCATAATTTTTTTTCGCTCTAAACATTGGCAACTCCGTAGACAACAATACTTCGGACACTTACTTGCCATCCGGGGATGTGTTTATACTAATAGGGATGCTAAGTCCTGCTAGGAGAATATGCCCCCTGGTGCCATCGTAGAAGCCGACATTGCCAAGACTGAGAGGACGAATGAACTTTAAAATCGAACTTGTAGTAGTTGGTAAAGTAGAAACTGTCTTCTCCCGTCGCCAAGATGTCACTGGGGCTGAAGGTGCACATGAAAACAGCGATGATGAAGTACAAATGTCCGAGTGAAATCGACATTGTAGTTATCAATACGGAAATGACTCAGAACATTATAAAATATGAATTAAGACATTAATCTGAAATCGATGGAAGTCCGTTTATAGCACCTAGCAGCTTACCAAACCTGTTGAATGATTAATATTGATTAACGACATGGATTTTTAGAAACACTGACTGCATGATTGTCGGGTCACGGTATGTTCGCAGGTGGTACAACTTTCTTCTTTTCTCGTTGTAGCGAAACTTCTCCACCGTATCTTTTCTTTCCAAATGAGCGTTGACAACAAATATGTAGATCACGTCTGAATAACAAGTAATATAATGCGTCATATCCAATATGACAAAAAGTTAATGCGGCGAATGAAACATTCTGAACGATTTCACGTATTCACGCCAAATAATAATCTGAACCGGTTTTATATCCGGATATACGGCGGTATTAAAATAAAATGTATTATTATTATTGTTATATATATATATATATATATATATATATATATATATATATATATATATATATATATATATATATATATATATATATATATATAATTCCAAAGAAAACGTCCTGTGTTGCACATAGTCTTACAAGAGTTGCAGTCTCTCCAGATGCTGAGACCGATAGGAGAGAATGTGGATCTGTCGAGGTCGCCTACGATGTCGAGCGCGTGGGCCCCGTGTCTGGGCGTCTTGAAGTCAAACAGCAATATATCGCCCCGACTCTTAGCTTGAAAGCCCTGTCCAACAGCAAAGACGAGTTTAGGTTAAAAACAACATTATTTCGTTAATTCTCTCTACGTTAAGTCTCGCTACATTCTTTCCTTATGTATCTCTGCCTCAACTATCTTCGTCGTCATTATCTACGTAGTCGACGATTGTATTGACACTGAAGGCGGTTATCGTCGTCGTCATTGACATAAGTAGTAGCATCGTATGATTAATAGCTAACAAAAACGGTCACCAGAACTTACCGAAGTGATGAACGCCAGTCCATTCGGCAGCACCTGGATGTCTTCAGAGCCTTTATCTAGACACGGGCACACATTATTGAGAAGCTGTACTAGGTTTGATACTAGGTTTTTTTTGTAACAAATTACCTCATGTATCTCCGTTGTGTGGAGACATTGTGCGACATTAGTTAGACAATGTGACCGGTCAACCTTGGAACCTGAATACTTATTATGTTGCGAGCTTTTATAATATTAATAATAATAATTTTATAATATTATGAAGGCTAAATTAACAATCCCAGCAAACCACTCCTGAAATTTTACTTTATATTATTTTATTGATGTAGGTTTACATGATATGTGTAATAAACATATATATATATATATATATATATATATATATATATATATATATATATATATATATATATATATATATATATATATATATACGCACGCACGCACGAACACACGACCACACACACACACACACACACACACACACACACACACACACACACACACACACACACACACACACACACACACACACACACATACACACACACACACAATCATCAACACCTACCGACGCCTGGCACCAGGCTACAGCGGCCTGGCTGGTGGTTGCATACCGTCTTGTGGAAAGGAAACGTCCATCTGAAAGCGTAAACTCGTCAACATAAACGTAATCTATACAACATGAAGATTCGACACATGTAGTTGTTTTCAGCTCACCACACGTTTATTGACGCGCCTAGTGTGTGATCAGGGCACCAGGCTGATTAGATAAGGAATCTCGGAGCAGCAAGGGGCTACAGAGAGGCAGTGCGCATGACCCACCGGTGTGTGGACATGTTCTGGAGCTACACCAACCCATGTCCTATGGACATACAAGTAGCAACCACTATGCTGTGGTTTTAGGCTGTTTAACCAAAGTAATTGCCCTACTCTTCCTAACACACAATGCAGTGTGTTAGATTATCAAACGCCTTGGCCTATCCTTGCTGAGAGTGTGCACTGAAGTCAAATGACGCGTCTGCCATATTTAAGTATAAAGATACAAAATTGTCAATATCTGCTGGTCACTTCTGCTTGGAGACATTTCCACTGATACTCTTGAAAGTGTGGAACAATTTCCAACTGTTAATTTGTTTACTGAACCGCCCAAAGTATTATGAGACGGTTAAGGCCGTCGACTCACTAAGAATATCATGTAAACCTACATCAATAAAAAAATAAAAAATTAAATTTCAGGAGCGGCTTGTTGGGATTGTTAATTTGGCCTTCATATATATTATTATAAAAGAGCCCGCAATATAATAATTATTCAGATTACAAACACTCAACATAATAAGTATTCAGAGACATTTCAACTGATATGCTTGAAAGTGTGGAACAATTTCCAACTATAAGTTGTCTTATTGAACCATTCGAACTATCTGTGGCGCCTTCGACTCACTTAAGAACAACAGTCACAGCAGGAATCACTGCATAACCGGAGAGTGTCAGTCTGCAATGTTGCGTGCGTCCCACAAAAGTGGATACGTACAAAATTGATCACACTGTTTAAGAAAGGCGATCGGTCAGTGTATTGGAATGACACTCGTCTTAGTAGCTGGCAAAGTGTTCGTGAGCGTGTTCCACAGTCGTTTAATGGTTCGCATTATAAATTGTAATCATTGAAACTCAGTGTTTTTAAATCTGGAAGACGCACCTTGAAAATAAACGGTTTGTTTCCCTTGCGTCAAGTCCAAGAACAAAGGTATATAATAAAACCGTCTACGTAGTCACCGTTGACTTTTACAAAAAGACTGACAACGAGAGATATGGTTATGTTCCAATTGATGTGTCAAGCATAGATAACATTCGAATGATCTTCTTCACTACGAAATAAAGCAATACATTGTACTGTTACATGTTGTGTAGAGAATAAATCTGCCGAAGTGCTAACAAGATACATTTAATTAAACAACTATAGGTTGGTTTATATCTGATTAATGTATAATGTTGTTATGTAAATAACAATAGAAACTAGCACGAGCACATCTAGAAGAATCAACTAAAACAAAATGGCGTAATGTGAAGGACTTACGCTGACTGGCTGTACAATAGTGTTATGTAGCCAACGGTACATATAGCGACAATGTGTTGCAACATGGTTACATCGGCGGACGAGCTTGGAACATACGCGCCAGCAGACGACAGTAACGACGAATGACAGAGCACTTTGAAGGCAACACTCTGAATGACGTAACAGCTAGCTCACTTCGCATCGACTTTCTCACAAATGAAGTAGAGCGCGAAGCCTGGTCGTACTACGACGCAGTCGGTTGATAATGTATGTAAATGATGTCAACTGTATGTCACGCCTATTCAACGCATTAGTTCAGCAGCTATGGGTGGTGGGGAGAGATTTGGATTCGTAGATTTGTATGGATGTTTTTGTTGGGAGAACAAACCCGTTTATCTGTGCTGAGCTCAATCTAAACGGAATAGAGTCCGCAGGTTTTGCAGAAGAACTGCAAAGAACGAATTACAATAGCATGGGTAGCATTAATTATTTTAACTAGATCAGCAGGGGATTCCTAAATTGTTATTGATGGAATGGGCGTATTCGAATGACGTCCCGATTTTGAGGAAAACAAACATTGTTTTTTAGCTTGTTCACTCCACGGTATCAGATTTATTGGCACCCAATTGTTAAGCACTTTTTCAATTCCATATATAATGTTCTGTTGTGTACTAAATAAACAAGATACTTGTTTTAATTTACAAATTTGTATTCTTTATTCAGTTAGTTATTATTCAGTAGGTAGCGACCAACGCTGAGAGACGCCTACCCTTTTTTCGGACCTTTCATAAAAATTAAAACACAAGTCTAACAACCATAACATTATCATATTTTTTGTGTTCATTTACACTTACTCAAAACACAACTTTCGCACATATGATGTTTTAATATTAAACCAAACAATAATATCCTAATACAACGTTTTGATGGCATAATGGAATGCACACGCATGCTTTCCAGTACGTACGCACCCACACACGCATGCTTTCCAGTACGTACGCACCCACACACGCATGCTTTCCAGTACGAACGCACCCACACACGCATGCTTTCCAGTACGTACGCACCCACACACGCATGCTTTCCAGTACGAACGCACCCACACACGCATGTGAATATGTACACTCCATTGACCCAAACTCTACAAACCTCGAATCAAACCAAGGTTTGCTCAAGTACAGACCAGAAGTCCAAGGATGAAGTTATATTTTCTTTCGTTCAGTAACTTCTGAATAATATATCGACGAATTAGTTTCCACTTGACATAGCAAGCGCCTGTAGACAGTGTTTTTGGTTAATGAGTCTGTAATTATAAGTTGATAAATAGTTGAATATGACGTAGGTACTCCACGCCCAAAATAAAAACAGTAATCCGCTGATAGTTACACTACCGTTCAGCCGGTGTGTTACGACACACGCACGGACACACGCACGCACGCACGCACGCACGCAACCACGCACATTCATTGATTGTCCTCAATGGGAAAGAGTACTTCTAATATGCAATATATACTGATCCTTTACTAATGTTAAAAATATTTCTATCAATATTTTTGTGCCCATTCAATATGTTAAAAAGTTCAATTTGATATCCTGTTAACCGCCTTGCCTCTAGGGTTGTTAAACCACTTTCCATAAGTTGTTCTTCCAAACTAAGGTATCTAAGTTCTGCACTCTTTCAAGCGAATCTATATCATTCTTACGATATTGTCTCCAAGCTTGTATACAGTAAATGAGGCCTAACTGTAGCTTAATACATAGGCAACATTAAGCTTTTTTCCTTGTATGTTATAGTTAAATAATGGTATGATGTCCGCCTCTTTCCATTCAAAAGGAACCACTCCCTCTTTTAATGACAAGTTGAACACTTTTGTAAGTATGCCTTCTGAACCACATTTACAATCGTGGTTTATTTACATTTGATACCTGATATTATCCTACATTAAAGAGTAAAGGCCGTGGTCAGCCTTACAGGCCAATCGGAAGAAAACTTTATGCGGATATCGGTGTGTACTTTTAAATGAATTATGTAGCCAAAATTGAGCGAAATTTTAAGGACTGTGGACGTTCCCCCCTATATTGCCCAGTAATGGTTGAAAACACATTGGTACGAGTGGTCAGCGACATTGGCCAACGTCACGCTTGAGCAACCACTTGGCTAACTCGCCGGCCGTCACGCGCCAGTGCTGATTGCTTTCGCCGCCTCAAACATTAACACAGCTAACCGTGGTAGCGGAATCTCTTAAACTTGTGACAAAGACAAAGGGGGGAGAAAAAAAGACCAAAACAAATTTCTGTATTCCACAGTGCAAATATAAAGGAAAAGAAACGGGCAGCAGGTACAATTCAACTTGGGCCAGCTGTGGGTTTACTGTGAATGCGTTGGCGAACAGCCAGAGACAATCACTGGCGTGTGGAGTTGCCAGGAATGCAGACAATGCCCATTGTTGTAATGCAACTGGTGGATAGAGTATTCAATGTCGAAAAGACAGTGCTACAGCTAAAAGAAAACAATGCCCAATTAATCAAACTGGTGAAGGCGCAGTGCAATGCAAAAGATACAGTCACGGACAAAAACTGTGCTCTGGTCAACCAAGTATCATGTATTTGCAATGAAATAAATCATGGCAACAAAATCATAGCGATGAATGACAAACTTGATAAACTTCGTTGGACTTGGCAAATCTGAATCAGGCACCTACTGAACTCGAATCTTATGCCGCAGTAACAAGTAGGAATACAAGCAGAGATTTTATGTTTGATGACAAGACTGTACGAGACATCCACAAGGACACCACTGCGGACAATAAATCGGTGGCCTTACACACAACATCTAGGACTACGCTAAAAGACTTGCTAATTGATGTCCAGTCGAGTGAGGTGTGCAAAGAGGCTGCGAACTCACTATCGTTTGTAGCGAGGTAGTCATGGGTGACGCGGACATGACTCAAGTAAAGCAGGATTTCAGCGACCTCATCACCAATGTATCGGAGAATGTCAGCAGTGTGACGATCAGCAGTGTCTTGCCGGATACAACAGGGGCACGCGATGAAAGTATTAAGGAAATTAAAAATATTCTGAAAGATAAGTGTCGCGACTCGGGTGCCCGGTTAGTAGACAACGACCAGAATTACCTGTTCCGCGATGTATCTTGCGACACACCAGCCTTCCAAAATGACGCATCGCGAAGACGGTGCTCAACTGGGGCTGCAATTCATCAAGACCGACTAGAAACAGGCCGCCAAAACAGCGTCGCAGCGTGCCGGCTAATCATCCCGGGTGGCGGGTGTTTCGGATTCGGCCCATGCAGACGGATGGTTCGGCCCACTTCACTATCGTTATTGAATTCAGCGACAGTCGATTCGGCCCACTCTAGTAGCAGAAATCTAAGCGGCGGAAATCTAAGAATAGTCATTTCGGTCCACGGCCTGAATCAGTAAGAACTATTTATAGAAATGTAGCAATATAAACAAAATAACGGAAAGCGGTTGACATAATAAAATAATGATCCAAATTTAAGTAATTAATGTCTAATGGAATAAAAGTAATAACTAATTGAGTTTGTATTGTAATATATAATCTATTGACTTCATTGTTTGCGTGAGCACATTTTATGTGATCAAGCCCTTTATGCTTTTAATCTATATGGTGTTTCATCATCAAAACGTGTTAACTTACACGGAAGGTTCGGCCCATGCGAGTGAAAACACTTCACCGTTCACCGGTCGCGCCGTTGGATGATTATATAATTATATTACACTGTTGAAATACTGAGATTAGCATTAAAGACCAAAGTAACTCAAAGCAATAAAATGATAGCCTTTTGTATTAATTGGCTTTAAAAAAATTAGTTGGCTTTAAAATCATACTATCAAATTTAAAAGACGAACAGGTGTTTTAATTAATGTATCACATTCCCTATTAATGTCACGTGACAAAGACAGTTTCATACATCTTCACCCATCATCATACCCCAAATAGATAAATTTGGCATAAAAAATATTTACATTACTAGTCATTAGTGATTGTCACTAGGCCTACATATATTATAAGTCGTATCTACCGTTATAACAATACTTATAATGAAAAGCAATCAGAAAGCACAGTGTAAATCATATTAACATTCTAAGGGTAAGACTATCAGTCTTGAGCAAATGCCAGTAATGGGTGTTCCTTGTCTTGTCTGCTGGGACATCCTTTGACAGGTATGTCACGCTGTCACTTTGCAAGTTTGTTTACATGTTTTATCTCCCGCCAAAATAAGCAAAACACTTTCCAGAACATCAAACACACACTGCTACACGATAATATAATTCGATAGATCAATTACTACTTACACATGTACTTGAAGAACGGATGTTTACGAACTTTTAACAACTACGAAGAGAAAGACGAACTTGAAACAACAGCGGGCTAGAACATCGCATAATTTACTATTCTGACATGTGTGTGGCGCCATCTAACGTTCTCATAGCAAGATAATTCTTGGCTTCAGAGGACAGTGATAGGGGGTTGTTTTAGTTGTACAGTACATCACTAGCCAGACCTAGCCAAAATAAAAAATATATATTTTTGTGTTAATAAATGATCAACGAAATACAATTGTTTTTTTCGTGAATCAAGGTGAATCCCGGATTTGCGAGAATCATTAAAGGTTCACCTTAAAAACAAAATACTTTCACCTAAAGAAATAAAACATGATGTACACCAGAGTAAAGTACGTTTATTCAGCTTTACAGGCGTATGCACATTTTTATTATAGGTGGTCCATGTCAGCTGCTGTGGACCGTTAAAACACTACTAGCGCCGCCTAACGAGCTCCGGCATTGCTAGCACCAGGCAAGCAGACCACCACGTCATCTCCCTTGTTTAAGTCTCTGTCGGTATTCCTAACTATCGAGTCCCCCACAAACACCCTCACTCTCTTCCTCACCCCCTCTATCACAACCTCAGAATAGTTCTTCCGTTGGATTCCTTCCGTCATATTCTGTCCTGCAGTCTGCAGCCTTGTCACGTGACGGACTGTTATCAATCTCCCTCTCACCCATCAAACTGTCAATAGCATGGTGTGGTTCACAGTATCAAAAGCTTTCTGTAAATCAAACAAAACCACACCAGTGTAATTACCTTTATCACTCTCTTTTGATGGTCACGTTTTCTTATAATCATGAAACACTTAACATGGCCACCAATGGGAAATGTAACTGTAGGCTGAACCTAGACAAAGTCAATCGCCGTACAATTTTTTTTTCTATCTGGCTGTTGCTGTTGTATAGGCGAAGGACACGCTCGGAAAAAACGTATGTATTTTCATGAAACGTGAAACCTTACAAAAAACGCCGTAAACAGAACAATAAACACGTATGTCATGTCTGTATGCATTGTTATATGTATATCACTAAAGTTACCTGACAATAACCGTGTGAAATTATTACTTTTACAACGCATGTGCTTGTCAAAATTTGTATATAACCGGATGTTGTATGAGCGAGATTACCAAACGGGATTCTCGTAGGTTAATATAAGGTCACGCTAAGAATTGAAGTCTGCTGGCCATAGATTAACATCATTAATCATCCCCCTATAAACTACTAACTTATTAACGGGTGTTTTATTTATGTCTGTGCTGCTGGCCCACTCTGGCCTCATTCTACACGAAATCGTGTTAGACCATGTGACCCAAAGGCAACATCACGTGCACAGTATGGCGGCTATTTATGAAATCGTTTCTATGTGACCGATAAATGCACTCATAAATAATTATTTGGAGCACATTTCTTCTGTTTCTTGACGCCAAAGTGCTGCTTGTATGTCACGGAATACACATGTGAAACGGTTAGGACGTATCGGTTTAAAACATAAGTTATTATAGGTCCGTAGCCATTTGGCTATGGAAAGCCCAAATCCTCGCATACAATAATCATAATAAGCTTGGATCTCCGCTCCAAAACTCAAGAGTGGGGCGGATTACTCTGCCTAAGCTGAACCCTGTAGGGTGTGGATGTGGATGTTTGTTGCCAACCAGGAAGCAACGGTACGTCAGGTACCTTTCTCGTCCTAGCCTCGTAACGGACATCTCTGAAATGTATGCAGTCAAACTATACTGAACTTAAAATATCACATTGATTGTATTTAGTCACTATAAAATGAGAACACTTTCCCATGCTTACCGACTGGATTGCCTATTATTCCGGGTACTTCTTGTACTGTCTTCACGCTAGCCTAATAAGCCAGTTCGGAGTTTCAACTACGCATGCGCCAACTCCCTTGTTACAATTCCGGGTCAGACGGGTCAGAGGGCAATCGACATAAACTGCTGTTGACAACCGTATCACCTCGTGATGTGCTGTCTGCTACATAAAGTTAAACACACACAGTATTGTCAAATGGGTAACCTATATCACTTTTATTCACAGCTGACCTGTGTATTCAACAGAGTCTGACTATCTGTAGAATCAAGATAAGATAACAACTCCTCTAGAGTCAAGTGACACATGACGCCTAGGGCTATAGGTTAGGGCTACAGCCTAGACGGTAATAAATTTTTGATCCGTCTTACTTTCTTCGTTTTGCATATTTCAGTTTGATACCTGAATGAATATATATATATATATATATATATATATATATATATATATATATATATATATATAGGATAGTACGCGTGTGTAGTTGTGTGCCTATGTGTTGTTATGTGCCTATGTGTTGTTAAGTTCTAAGAGATACCCCCAACTGGGTGTTTTGGTAGCAACCCTTGGACTCCAGCAATGCCTTAATTACTCAAACAACAGCATGGACTACTGGCTAATGATTTTGTGTCATTAGGCTTAGACACTTAGGACACTGCTGGAGTCCAAGGGTTGCTATTAAGTAAATATACCCTCCCATGCACTTATAAACCCCAGTCACTGGTATCTTGTGACAGGTGTTGCTGTGTTCCTTATGAATTCAATGTTTAACAATTCTTCTTAATTAAGTTGCATGACAAATGTGTGTCAGCTTTGTACACGTGACATATCTGCTAATATTTTATCAATGTCAAGACTACAAGTAATCTAACATTTACATATGAATATTTTTTTTTTTTATTTAATTTATGCTGCTTCAGACGTACATTGCAGTTTGTGCTGTGTTGAATTGTGGGAATAGAGACTACAAGCTGAACTGGTGGAAGTCGGAGAATTGTAAAATCCACCCATGATTTAAGAAAGGTGTAGGGCAGTGCATTTGTCCTCCCCCTTTTGTTCTGTGCCCATTTCCCACAGAATAAAAAATACCCTGAAGGCCGGCGGACATGGGTGAACCTTCTGAACAGACAAGAGAAGGACACTGGAAAGAACTGGGAACCGAAACCATATTCCAGAGTGTGTTCGGTCCATTTTCCCGATGGAGGTCCGACAGCTGCAAACCCAAACCCAACATTCAACCTGGGATATTCTTTGTTTACGCCCCACAAAAAAAAATCTGCCCGCAAGCAACCAATAACAAGAACGTCCACCTCAGAAACACACGTAGATGAATAGGCCTCATATGTGATGTCAATAGACCATATAGTACCTGCTACCTGCCCCAACAAATCACCACAGGTATATTGCTGCTGATCTCGGCTACTCACTGTCAGTTTGTACAATGCAACATTCTGTCCAAACAGTTAAAAGAGTGTCAGCATGAAACTGAGCAACTGAAGCAGAAGCTAGCTAAATCATCCACTAGTATGCACAGGACTTTAGCTAAACACAGATTTGTAAGTAATGACTGATGGGTGTGTCCAAACGCCAGGCGTTTCATGCACATGACGTCACTTACAAACTGCGTACAGCGTAATTTTATATTTAGCAACCGCGTTGCACTGTGACAACTAGTCATACAATTTGACAATTGTGTGTGGGTGTCTCAATTTTAATAAACTAATGAACTACTTATTAACAACATCTTGCGTTAGGCACGCCACAAACAATGATGTGTTTCAGCCGTGCGGTTCATTCACGTATCGCGTGCACACAAACGTGGCTCATTTGGGGCCATTATTATAACAAACATATTCCACAGCATGTATATCCGACACAAATTAAGTACACACAAAGCCGCAGGCGGTTCATTTCCGCGTGGCGTGAACGAAACGCCTGGCCTGTGAATGATCGAAACGCCTGGTCTGCAAGTCAACCGCGTCGTTTAACTGGGTCGTGACTTATTTATGGCTATTATTACAATAAACATATTCCATGGCTTACATTATATTAGATCCTTGTCTTGTACACAAATTGGGTAGGGACCGGAGACCAGGGCTAGTTGTATACAGGGGCAAGTTGTTAATTATAGAGGCGTTTTACCAAAACATAACACACATATGGAGATACCATCGACAGTAGTTGGTTGGAAGTCCACAGTCCGCAGACACACTATCCAAAAAATCGGGAGTTAAGGATACGAAATTAACGAGATGTGGACAAAAATTACTTTTTAGCCACCTAAGACTTTTTGCTATGCCCACATAATATCATCTCACGCAGCCACTGTTTATGTTTCGTGAATTAAACTTGAAACATGTCTACAATAATTAGTATAAGGGGTTATGCCAAGTATAAATTAAATTGAAATTCAGGATTTGTTATCATGCGTTCAACTATAAAAAAAAATTTGGAGCAAGTTGTTACAATTGTAACGACGCTCGGGCGGCTCATACCGATGGCTCAGCCAACGACTTGTGTGCTGACAATGGCTGAAAGAACAAAAACACGTTTGGATTCTCGATGAGCCAATGGATTCCTTGTCCTCTTGTCATCCGGGTGATTTGCCTTGGGTGACAATCTTGTTCATTCTCGTTGATTTTTATGTGGCACAGCCCTTTTTGAGCAATTAATAAATATTGAACGATTCATTGAAATGGGAGCGTGCGTGTGTGCGTGAGTGCGCACGTGTGTGCATCAGTGCGTACGTGTGTGCGTGAGTGCGTACGTGTGTATATCATTCAATGAAGTAGCAGTCACATCACACATATATTGCCATTTACTATTTTATATTCCATTAAATACTTTATATTCCATTCACAATTGTTTGTTATGTAGGAATCCAGTGAATGAGTCCCTTTGGTAAAAAAAAATTAAAAGCTTGATACATGGAGCTGTGAACACATACATTGTTGTGTACACTGTGTATAAGATGTCTAAGTGTGTATAATTCAATTAATGTAATAACAGTAACATGTACGAGTGACACTTGCTTTGCGATCCACGCGTTCTTTTTTGTAACAACGTGCCCCGTATGATATAACAACTTGCCCAGCTTACGGGGCTAGTTGTTACAGTCAACCGCGACTGGGAAACTCCACATATCTACCTAACTACAACATGGAATATCAATGGCATGGCACATTTTATTAACATGAATAATACATTTAATGTGTACGTTGACAGAAATAACGCATCTAACATACTTTTCGCTAGAAGTGGCTTTAACTGAAAATTGCGACAACTCGCGCCGGTCTCCCCAACACAAACAAAGCCGCGGGCGGTTCCTTCCAGCGTGGCGTGAACGAAACGCCTGCCCTTTGAATGAAATGCCTGTGTACGTAACTGTGTATCTTTGCTGGACGACGTAAAATCATATCACGTGTATGGTCATTATTGCATTAAAGATATTCCATAGCTTATATTATATCACTCATCATTGTTTTTTTACACAAATTGAGTACGCACAAAGCCGTTGGCTATTCATTCCCGAGTCGCCTGAATTAAACGCCTGGCAAGTGAAGGAAAAGTATGGCCTGTGAACGAAACGCCTGGCCTGTGAACAAAACGCCTGGCCTGCAAGTCATACTCATCGTGAAACCTGACTCTCTTCTCGGCGAATTCAGAAGGCGACCGAGAGTCGAATATGCGAGACTAGAGCTAACATAATTTAACAAGATTTAACAAGATTTGCCATCCAAGCCAAAGGCCCATATGGCAAGTGGACAAGGAAAGCCATTGGCTTATCGAGAGTCCAACAATGTTCATCTACTTATAACCTGCCCTCCTGAGATATGTGTCAACCTTGTTTTTAAACATATTCACGCTGCTAGCAGTTACACAATCTGTAGACAATGTGTTCCATTCATTTATTGTCCTCTGTGATAAAGAGTGCTTCCTGATGTCCAATCTACATTGATCCTTTACTAATTTTACCTCATGTCCTCTAGTTCTGCTATCCTTCTTGAGTGAGAAAAACATATTTCTATCAATATTTCCATACCCATTCAATATCTTAAAAACTTCAATCTGATCTCCTCTTAACCTCCTTGTCTCTAGAGTTGTTAAACCACATTCTTTCAGGCGTTCTTCATAACTAAGGTCTCTCAGTTCTGGAATCATTTTAGTTGCTCTCCTTTGTATGCGTTCAAGCGTATCTATATCCTTCTTACGATATGGTCTCCATGCTTGTATACAGTATTCTAAATGAGGTCTAACTATTGCTTTATAAAGAGGTATAATTAACTTTTTTCCCTTGTATGTTATGTTTCTTCTAATCAATCCAAGAATTGTATTACCCTTTGAAGCTGCAATACCACACTGCTCTGAAACTTTCATATCAGCGCTTATTGCAACTCCTAAGTCCTTTTCTTTTACAGTAGTACCCAGAACAGTATCTCCCATTTTATAGTTTACATTCAAGTTCCCATGTCCTGTATGTAGGCATTTACATTTCCCAAAATTGAACAACATCTGCCATTTCTCAGACCATTTCATTAATCTGTCTAGATCGTTTTGTAAATGTTGTTTATCACCATCAGTATTAACCTTTCTAAACAGTTTTGTGTCATCCGCAAATTTCAGTACGTTACTTGTTATACTGTCGTCCAAGTCATTGATATATATTAAGAATAATATAGGTCCTAATACTGATCCTTGAGGTACCCCACTCAAAACCGATTTCCAATTTTAAACTTCTCCATCTACTACAACTCGTTGTCTTCTGTCAGTCAGCCATTGTTCTATCCAGTCAGTTATGCTATCCCCGATACCATGGGCTTTTAATTTAAGTAGTAATCTTTGATGTGGCACTTTGTCAAAAGCTTTCTGAAAATCTAAGTAGATAATATCTACTGGCGATCCCACGTCTATTCACTTAGTGATTTCTTCCAAAAAACATAACATATTTGTTAAGCATGACCTCGCTTTAAGGAATCCATGTTGAGATGAATTTAATAATTTATGCTTAACGAGGAAGTCCACCATATGGTCTTTAATTAACCTTTCTAATAATTTACAAATCACTGACGTTAAACTCACTGGTCTGTAATTATCTGACTTATTTCTCGAACCCTTTTTAAATAATGGTATGATGTTTGCTTCTTTCCATTCAAACGGAACAACTCCCTCTTTTAATGACAAGTTGAATACTCTTGCAAGTGGTATACTTGTTCTACTGTTTCCATTAGTAATTTTGGAGGAATCCCATCCACTCCCGGTGATTCATTGCCTTTATTTTCTTAGCTACCAATTCTGGAGTTACAACTAACGGACCTAAATAGTCAGATTTAGCCCCCTGAAATTTAGCATCAGCAACTGGTAATGAGCTAATATCGTCTTTGGTAAACACTGAACTGAAGTAACCATTTAGGTCTTCCGCCATTAAAAACCCCTGTGATATTATATTTCCAGCACTGTCTTCTAGATGTCCAACCTTGTCTTGTACGTTTTGTTTACTCCTGACATATGCATAAAAACTCTTGCTGTCATTTTTTATGTTACATGCTAGTTTTTGCTCATAGCTTCTTTTAGATTGTCTGATTTCAGTTGTAGCTGCATTAAGTGCCTCTTTGTAATTTGCATAGTCTTCTTCCTTTCTGGTACGCCTATAAACCCTCCACATAGTTTGTTTTAGCATTATTTTTCTAATAGCCTCTTTTGACAAGTGTTTCTTTCTACACCGTTTTCCTTGTTTTTGGAAGGGAACAAATTTATCGATGATACTCTCAATTTCATATTTTAGAATATTCCAACATTCAATTGCGGTCTTATTCATCAGCATGTTATTCCAATCTAGCTTTGCTAAGTATTTTCTCATATCTTTGTAGTTACCTTTGTGGAAGTTTCTCTTGTACGTTTTCTTATTTTTACTTTCTGATTTTACATTGATGTCAAAATGTATTTGATTATGGTCACTATTACCCAATTGTTCAAATATTTTTACATTTTCCACTAATTCTTTTTGTGATGACAAAACTATATCTAATACATTTTCTCCCCTGGTTGGTTCTAGTACGTGCTGAGTAAGAAAGCTATCCTGGATTAAAAATAGAAATTGTTGGTCCTCAATCCCTGTGCTCTCTAGAGAATTCCATTGTATGTGTCCATGGTTAAAATCTCCCATTATGATACATTCCCCTTTACTAACTTCCTTTATAGCGTTTTTTATTTTTGTGTTGTCCTCTTCGTTTATGTTTGGACTTCGGTAAACTAATCCAATAGTTAATTTTGAATTTCCTGAAACAATTTTGCACCAAACAGCTTCATCGCAATCTGCTTCCCTTTCTAGTTTTATTTCATAAGCCTGAATAGATTCTTTAACATATAAAATAACTCCCCCGCCCCTTCTTCCTATTCGATCTTTCCTAAACATTACATATCCTGTCAGTCCTAATTCAGCATATGTTATATCTATGTTGGCCCATGATTCAGTTATACCAATTATGTGAGGGTCAATATCTTCTACCATAATGTTTAATTCGTTTTTCTTATTTACTATGCTCCTTGCATTTAAACATACGCATCTATAACCTTTTCAGAGATGTTTTTCGGATGATTTGATATTGGTTTATCTGTGCTAGTGGCCTCTTGTTCTGCTTGAGACACCTCTAGGTAACCCCCCTGCACTTCTAGTTTAAACAATGTTTACTTCTAAAAATATTTGTCATTGTACCCAAGTCACTATCTACTGCTGCTGAAAGTTTGTCCGCGAATACTGCCGCCCCCTTTCCACTTAGATGAAGCCCATCCTTCATGTACATATCAGCCCTCCCAACAAAACTTCCCCATAAATCCACAAATCCAACTTCCTCTTCCCTACATAGCTTCTGGACTAACATGTTAATTGCCATCCCCCGACAATTTCGATATTTGTGACCCCTCCTGCCCATTACAGGTAAAATCCCTGACAGTATTACCTGCTCAACCCGCGTCTGTTTTAGTGTTCTGACCAACTGCCTATATTTCCTAACTATGGCAGTTGTACCCTCCCTCTCTACGTTATTTGTCCCTACGTGTACTAAAACAGATCCACCCTTACCCGAACCTACGATGTTTTTTACCCTCTCAGTTATCGCCTCTATTTTGGCTCCAGGCAAGCAGACCACCACATCATCTCCCTTGTTTAAGACTCTGTCGGTCTTCCTAACTATCGAATCCCCCACAAACACCCTCGCTCTCTTCCTCACCCCCTCTATCACTGCTGCAGAATAACTCTTCCGTTCGATCCCCTCCATCACATTCTGTCCTGACCCCTTCCCTCCTGTCTCCTTCGCTCCTGTCTCCCCCACTTCCCACTGCTTTGCTCTTGTAAACAATAATAGCATAGGTGCATAGATATCATCTCAGCTATAACGAACCACTGTCAACTACCATGAAGCACCATCTCTGTTCGAAACAGCGGAGGTGGTCCATGTTCTTATCTTGCTGAGGAGGTCGTGCTGTTTACTTCTTTCTATTCTACTGACACACCTCCTTCGACCTGTGTGTATTTGCCCTGCAGAAACAATGACGTAAGGTAACTTTCTTGGCAAAACTAAATTGTTTACTTCATTGTTTATTTTTCAAATTCAGCACTGTGCTGAGAAGAATTAGGAGCTTCTCCCATGTTTGAAGTTGGATAACTATATCCCTTACTTTACAAACTCTGGAAGAGGTGGCTGCAGTGTACATGCAGCATTCTCTACAATCCTAGGAGATTCAAATATTATTAACTTTCGAAGAATGTATCTTAAATTAGTGAGGGAGAAACTTCATTATGGTAGCCATATGTGCAATGGGATGTTGTGTGAATTGCTGCGAGAATGTGTTAGACAGACGTTCACACAGTGCTTATTTATAGGGGTCTTTAACTGTGGCTCTATAAATTGGGTCACAGATACACGTGTTGAAGACACTCTAACAGCGCTACTTCTGGGCTAGCTTCCATTATCCAGGTCCGTGAGGTGGCGCCACCGTTTGTCGCACACACCATCGCCTGTAGCCTCGATTATCCAGGCTCCGTGGTGTGGCGCCACTGTTTGTTGCACACATCATCGCCTTAATCCAAACTGTACTTTTCATTGTAACGGAAATTATTTATGCACGTAGATTCTGGGTGCATACATGATTAAATTAATTAGGCTCTCATCCGGGGATTTTCCTAACTCATAAAATATGAACTGAATTGAACTATTAGTTTATATGATGTAATTCTAATCAACTTTAAACTTTTACTATATTGAGACAATTGTCATTCTGAAAAGATCAAACATGCAAAATAATTTATAATGTAGAATCTCGATAATAACGGTAACGCCTACATAAAATGGAGTGGGTAACAGTAAAACCATGATCGGAACCAGACTGTCTTCTTGGCGAGTTCGCGAAAAATATGTTATTGTTTTAACAACAAAGAATCGCCACTGGACACAAGCGGTGCAGGCCTCCCGTTTATTGGACCTCCTCATCCTCACACTACGTAACACGTCAACTTGTTTCGCCGGTGAAATGGCCAATGGGCTAACAGCACCGAAGATGATAAAATATGATACTGAACTATTCCCCGTGCCACATGCCGTCTACAAATGTCAGCTAAGCGCACAATTACTGTCACTGTGACAAAAAAGGGCCTACAAAGATATTGTTTTTGCTTATCGAGTGGATTTCCTCGAATCACAGTGGCCTCCATTTTGGTTCGCCATCATATGCTCATGTTGCTATGATTACTGTGGTCACAGCTCCTAAAGTAGAGTTCCCCTTCTCCAGAGTCGGTGAGCCCACGAGAGGTCTCACTTTTACCCACTGTGTGGGAAACGTTACTTTCCCTTGCCTTGACGCTAGGCATTTTAGGGTATCTTCCGAAAGGCACAGGCAATGTGGAGTGAACGAAATTCCCCAACTTTCGAAACGGCAGCAGGTGGACTCGGTAGAAGGTAGAAGTACATGTTTATATATTGCGGTATCCTATCCGTAGGACTGCTCAAAATGCTTTACACTTCACCCATGGCAGACCTGTTCATTCCAACGCCATCATCTCAACATCTCTGTGAAGCATTCAGCCACGCTGCATTGTTGTCATGTGGTATCACGTGACGTTGCGACATTCCTACACTGCACCACCGTAGTTGCCACGACGGCAGTTATTGCTTACATCGTAGGTCAACATTAACAAGTGTTTAATGTTGACTTACGATATTACAAACACCGTGTTGATATTAGGTTATGGTATTACAAATAAGTCGTCAACCGATTTGATTTCAATGTCGACCCCATAAATATTCATCAGGCTGACAGCTATTATTTGATGACAGGTCGCGACCTTTGTTGTTCGAGATTAGTACTGCGTGAATTTGTTCAAGGTCGTTCCGTTTCTACGCGCTACGTGCAAGAAAAAATCAAACAGTCACAAACTAAGGGGCCGTTTATAAATGTCAACATTTACATATTCGTACAAAACGTATTAACTTTCACACCCCTTCCCCACCCGAATTAGTACTTAACATGTTAATACTTTTCCAGATTAAAAAATATGCCTGCGTGCGTGCGTGCGTGCGTGCGTGCGTGCGTGCGTGCCTGCGTGCGTGCCTGGGTGCGTGCGTGCGTGCGTGCGTGCGTGCGTGCGTGCGTGCGTGCGTGCGTGCGTGCGTGCGTGCGTGCGTGCGTGCGGGCGTGCTGAGAATTATGTGACGATTTCTGAAAATGTTACGAATTTCTGAAAATGTTACGAACCATCCGACCCCCCCCCCAACCCCCAGGGCGGGCATAACACCGGATCATTTTATGTATAGGACGACGCCGATATTTTGAGTGTGAAGAGTAATCCGTACAAACTGTTTACTTTACGGAAACCCTTCAGCTTTACCGTTATTACACCAACGAAGCTTTAGAAAAATGTGTACGTTATCTAAAAGTTATCTAAAAGAGATAACTGTAGAAGAACTGCAAAAATCACTCTCGTGACATCAACAGTGTAGTATTCCGTACTCATACAACGGCCAGAGGTGCTGATATACATTCGACGTTCACAAACGTCTGTTTAACATAGGATTTTCAGAACGAAGCAGCCGTGCATTATCTGGATGGATATATCACAGTAAAAAAGACTACCTGGTTGGTCTAGAACATTTTACCGTGATATATCATCCCAATACACGGCTGCCTCGTTCTGTGAATCATTTCGAACGAGACCGAGTACGCGCGTTGGCTTTCTGTGATTGTTGTGATTTACGTAATGCGCGTCAAACGTCTGCATCGGTTCCTTCGTACGCTATGAATGCTTCGTGAAACCGGCCCAGCAGCATATTTTCAAATGAAAACGTATGCTCAAGTGTTAATTTGCCATTATGTAACGGGAATAAAGTACTGTTTGTTGATGTCACTCGAGTGTCACCAGCCATATAACACGTTATATGGCTGGCGTATAACACGTCTCGCTGCAGAGCGCTTTCACCTCCACCACTGTTCAGTAGAGGGCAGCACAACACAAGTATTAACTCGATTTACGTGATTTTGAGCGGATAACGCATTTTGAGGGTAAACGCTTCAAATGTGTTGTAGAAAATTGTGTCGTCTGCAGTATACTTTTCCCTTATTATAATACAACATTATGTTATGAGATGTTGTTTATTTATGTTGTTTTATAATTTGTATTCACGATAACGAACTTCCTTTAATGTTCACACCACGCGGTGAGACTACAAACTATCCACCTGGTGGCAATAAGTCGTAACTTCTCGTAAGCGAATGTGCTTCTTGACTTCATAGCAACGACACAAACCTAGTGCGACACTTCAGTATAAGTCTCTTATTTAATGCGTATGTCTTCTATGCCAATGGCATCCACATAGCGTTGTCAGTTCCAGTAATTATTGCATTAGTCTATATTACCGTAAACGAGACGTAAAGTGAGCACCGCGGCCATTTTGACAAAATAGCCTTTATCACGAACATAGCCTTTGTCGACGACACAAGCTTTGTCACCCGTTCGTAAACGTCTGAATGGTTACCCAGAGCATATTATCCAGTTACATAAATAATGATAGTTGGACAATACTCATTCACAAACAGCAACCATCAAATAAGCCCTTTATCACATGTAGCAGAGAATGCCGCTATTGGGAGAGTTTGGTCCAGTATTTGGCCTATGGGCACTTCGTTCCGAGAGTCAGTCGTACCAGTGACTATTTAAAGTCGACGTCAACGTGGTTTGAAGAAGTAGAAAGATAGTAATTGGCTGTAATGCTCATCAAAGCAGACGGTTATTAAATTAAGCTAATTAATATTATAATAATATTATATAACCCGTCGAACAGATGTTATAACGTGAAATTGGGACTCGCTCAACGTGCACAGGTTGATGAAGTATTAAACGTCGTCCAGACTTGTTCTCGAACAGTGCGAAGCATAGGACAATTGAGAATTGCTGAATTTCTTAGCTTTATATTAGATCCGTACATTTGAAATAGAAAAGGGGAAGACTCCGTGAACGTATCCCTCTGCGATCCGTAAAATGTTATCATTCACTTGATAGTCTCATGCAATGTTTACATGCTACTGAATCGAACGACACTTGCTTAAAATAAATGAATAAGTACCCACTTCCCATATTTATGGTCTTGTCAATGTATACATATGTGCATAACGTGTTAGTGGGATATTTCTTTAGTATCCATGGATTCGTCAAATGTTCACATATGTTAATAATGAATTTAGATAGTATCCATAGATGCGTGAAATGCTCACGTGTTAATAATATGTTCATGTGATATCTCCGTAATATCCATGGATGTGTCAAATGTTCACATACGTGACTAGTGTGCTTGTGTAATATTTGTTTAGTACCCACTGATGGGTCAAATATTAACATATTCGTATGATATATCCGTAGAATCCATGGATGCGTCAAATGTTCGCATAGGTTAATATTTTCGTGTGACATTTGGATAGTATCCATGGATGCATCAAATGTTCACACATGTGAACAATGTGTCCGTGTGATAAGTCATTTGTATCCATGGATGCATCAAATAAGGCTGTCCAGGTTGAATAAGTCACCAAATTATCAGACATAGATATGATACTAGCTGGACAGTTGGTCATTTGTTGGCTACATTTACTACTTACTACGGTCACAGATTCACAGCAGTCACTTAACTGACCAGTACTGGTCAAAATATGAATCCACATAATATTGTGGTCATTACGACCGTAACGTTCCGGGTAACGGTGTTGACCGTACGTTAACGTGGAGTTGACAGGCCATTCAAATATGACTCACTTCCGGTCACGTGCTGTCATTACAAACACTCGTTTGGTCAGTGACGGTCATTCAGCCGGTCACAATCGGCACATCACGGCCACGCCTAATGGCTGTACATCTACGTCGGACGTCAGCCACGTGACTAATGCTGAACGACCTCCGTGTATATGGCCGGTCTTGCCGCCCGTTCATCTGACAGCGTGGAGATCTTCCCCTCCTCTCGTAACTGTAGTTCTTTCTGTCTATCTCTCTCGATCTCACTCTGTAGTCGGCCGCTAGAGAACCGCTTCATACGTGCTCCGCATGCGTCGCCACCGTCGCCCTGCCTCGTCCCGGCCTGACGCAATCGGAACTTCTCCAGTGGCGCCATCTCGCTGTCGGGCGTGACGTTGTTCGCTTCAGAGGGAAGCGGTGACACCGGAGTGAGACCGCGCTGACATCTCAGTTCGTTTTCTCGTTCCTGGGCCAGCCGCATCTCTCGCTCGATCGGTGTCTCAGTGCGTGGAACATACTTGGCTGCGGCTAAGTCCGTCTCGTCCATGTCGTCAACAATCGGGTGCACCTTATAACAATAACAACAATAACTATATTTACGTAGCGCTGTGAATCTGGACAAAATCCATTCATGTAAGCTGCAGAATCGCAGTTGCTAAAATTAATTAGTTAAGTAAATGATAATACATTAGCTTAAACATGGCATATATATATATATATATATATATATATATATATATATATTAAAATAATAAATTAGTTAAGACATTACACACACATATATATATATATATATATATATATATATATATATATATATATATATATATACCTATATATATATATAGGTATATATATATATATATATATATATATATATGTGTGTGTAATATCTTAACTAATATATATATATATATATATATATATATATATATATGCATAGTTAAATATATAAATATAACATTAATTATAAATAATAATAATTTCGCTGACGTGGGTGTGTATGTGTATAAATCTAAGTGGCTATTCCAATATGCTACACAATAAGATGGGACCTTAGCTAAAGAAGAGATTGTCTTTATTTCGTACTGACTGTACCTTGAGCTGCTTATGGAAGCGGGCGGCGCTGTCTCCGCTCTGGAACGACGCCTCTGAGTCGGTCGTTGACGCTCTCCTGTAGGCGTCGCTGCCATCTTCAGACAACGCGCCGTTGTGTACGCTAGAGGCCACTGTCTGCGGCTGTTTAACGGGCAGTTCGCACGGGGCACTACGCGGGGATGTCGCCCGCTCCGGGTCGACTGCCTGCGACGGCGATGCCTTCGGCACGTCAAGTCCCATCGCGACCCAGCGTCGCCGCAACTCCGCCTCGCGTTCCTCGTATTCCCGCAGCTCGCTGGCGATGACGTCACCGCTCGTGCGGTACGTCGACATCTTGATCGCGGGGCGCCCGGGCGACGCCGCCCTCATCTCGGGAGTCTTCGTCGTTATGCAGGAAACTGCCGAACCGTTACTGTCCGGTTCGGGACTTTTTGCCTCCGGCGCAGGAAGTGACGGAGCGACGTTGTTTGGTGTGACCTCATTGCGAGGTTGTGGCGTGTCCAACACGGGTTGATTGTCGGTGCTAGATTGGTACAGCGAGCTTCTGAGCTGGACGAGTTCAGCATCGCGATCCTGTTGCATACGGATCTCTCGTTCGACGATACTCCCCGAGACTGGGCGTGATCGGCCTTTCTCTGTCCGCCAGGAGTCGTCGCAGCTACTGTTGCGGCTCTGCAATCAGTTGGCGTAATTAGTTTCATTGTCACTGTGGGTAATTATCGATTAGTTCAACAATTCCAATGTCGCCGTGAACAGATATCGATTAGTTCAATTAATACGACAAAACATAAATTGAAACTCTCCTGTGAGAGATACTACACTTGTCGTATACTATACTAGTTACACATCCCGCATTACGCGGGAAAAAAATCCGCATTTTCACATAGAATTCTGCATCCTGATATTGTTCTGTTGCTTTGTATTGTCAACATAAAAATGTACCTTTTGGTGCAAAAATATTTCATCCGAAATAATACACAGCAAAAACTAGTAGGTTAAATGTGACAAGGGCGCGAGACACTCCGAATAAAATGTATGTTGCCGTTTAATCACCCATTCCAACTACGTCCAAGTTGGCTTGACGAGAACCACGTGACCGCGATACCTGTGACGTGATTGTACAATTTTTTTACCACATCGAATAATGATCTTAGAGTCTGACACATGCGGACGCACGTGCGTGGTGACTCATCGACGACCAGGCGGGTTCGTGCATGCCCACTGTCACGTAAAATCATCTCTAATGTTAACGACCGTTGTTATTTGTGTTTCCATGACAACACTACACTGTGTTGATGCGGTCTGTCTTTGTTCCATTTTTGCTCTAAAGATTGACTGTTCTCATATTGATTTACGCACCGCAGAAGCCATTATTATTAACTGAGCATCAGCGTTCGGGTCAGTTTATTTGTTATTTATCAGGCACTACGGCTTACACAGGTAGGATATGCAGTAGTTACCGACACGGTACTTTTACGGCGGAGGGGCTTCGGACATATTTCTTCCACCAATAAATGTCCTGTCCCAATGACGAAGTCCCTTCCCCTGGCCACGACACACCAGTCTTCTGCATGTCTTACCACACGATTACAGCGTACTCCGCTTAATAGCATCACATCGAACCAGAGCAATGCGATTCTATTAAGCGGCTGGTGCACTCGCCTGTTCATTGCAGCAACAATTCAACTTCTATGGGAAGTTTTCAACCACGCTGCAATCAACGCGCGAAAGCTATTCGTACAAATGTGTGGTATAATAGCCAGGTACTTATCTACAGAGCGCAGTGAACCGAGATAACTTGGACAGAACGAAGTTGTCGTGGTTTCTAATGTCTGCAAGAGGATTTGAACCGGTGTTAAATGAGAGTCCGGTCCTGTTGCGCCCACTTGATGGTAGATTACTTTTAAATATGTTCAGAAATATTTGGAGACTTTATCACATGCTTCTCGCGTTTGTGTGGCTATGCATTGGAAAACATGACAAGGTAGGTCATTCGTCTTCTTTTCAACAACCTAGATGTGAAGTCTTTAGTTGGACAGCCACTTGAGCGTAGCGCCAGTGTCTATGTTGTTCAGAGCGTCGTGGTGTGCATGCCTTCTTGGTAGGTCACTACAACTCCAAGTGGTGCCGGGTTTCAAGTTAGCCGAACATGATCTGTTACTGTTTGACTGCGGCGTCCTTTCGCCGATTTTTTTGTAAACCGAAGCCAACCTATGTTGTGCCACTCAGACCTGTAAACGTAGTCAACTACTGATTACTTGCATCGATGCCAATTACAACGTCACGTCGCTAAAATGGATGCCTAGAGTCACACAACCCCCAAATAAAACTACCAAGTAGTACATATATGAGTAGTCATAGTACATATATGAGTAGTCATAGTACATATATGAATAGGTTGTGCCACTCAGATCTGTAAACGTAGTCAACTACTGATTACTTGCATAGATGCCAATTACAACGTCACGTCGCTAAAATGGATGCCTAGAGTCACACAACCCCCCAAATAAAACTACCAAGTAGTACATATATGAGTAGTCATAGTACATATATGAATAGGTTGTGCCACTCAGACCTGTAAACGTAGTCAACTACTGATTACTTGCATCGATGCCAATTACAACGTCACGTCGCTAAAATGGATGCCTAGAGTCACACAACCCCCCAAATAAAACTACCAAGTAGTACATATATGAGTAGTCATAGTACATATATGAGTAGTCATAGTACATATATGAATAGGTTGTGCCACTCAGACCTGTAAACGTAGTCAACTACTGATTACTTGCATCGATGCCAATTACAACGTCACGTCGCTAAAATGGATGCCTAGAGTCACACAACCCCCCAAATAAAACTACCAAGTAGTACATATATGAGTAGTCATAGTACATATATGAGTAGTCATAGTACATATATGAATAGGTTGTGCCACTCAGATCTGTAAACGTAGTCAACTACTGATTACTTGCATAGATGCCAATTACAACGTCACGTCGCTAAAATGGATGCCTAGAGTCACACAACCCCCCAAATAAAACTACCAAGTAGTACATATATGAGTAGTCATAGTACATATATGAATAGGTTGTGCCACTCAGACCTGTAAACGTAGTCAACTACTGATTACTTGCATCGATGCCAATTACAACGTCACGTCGCTAAAATGGATGCCTAGAGTCACACAACCCCCTAAATAAAACTACCAAGTAGTACATATATGAGTAGTCATAGTACATATATGAGTAGTCATAGTACATATATGAATAGGTTGTGCCACTCAGATCTGTAAACGTAGTCAACTACTGATTACTTGCATAGATGCCAATTACAACGTCACGTCGCTAACATGGATGCCTAGAGTCACACAACCCCCCAAATAAAACTACCAAGTAGTACATATATGAGTAGTCATAGTACATATATGAGTAGTCATAGTACATATATGAATAGGTTGTGCCACTCAGATCTGTAAACGTAGTCAACTACTGATTACTTGCATCGATGCCAATTACAACGTCACGTCGCTAAAATGGATGCCTAGAGTCACACAACCCCCCAAATAAAACTACAAAGTAGTACATATATGAGTAGTCATAATACATATATGAGTAGTCATAGTACATATATGAATAGTCATAGTACATATATGAGTAGTCATAGTACTTATATGAGTAGTCATAGTACATATATGAATAGTCATAGTACATATATGAGTAGTCATATGAATATATGAATAGTCACATATATGAATAGTCATAGCACATATATGAATAGTCATAGCACATATATGGATAGTCATAGTAAATATATGAATAGTCATAGTACATATATGAGTAGTCATAGTACATATATGAGTAGTCATAGTACATATATGAATAGTCATAGTACATATATGAATAGTCATTGTACATATATGCGTTGTCGTAGTACATATATAGTAAATATATGAATAGTCATAGTACATATATTAGTAGTCATAGTACATATATGAGTAGTCATAGTACATATATGAATGGTCATAGTACATATATGAATTGTCGTAGTACATATATGAATAGTCATAATACATATATATGAGTAGTCATAGTACATATATGAATAGTCGTAGTACATATATGAATAGTCATAGTACATATATGAGTTGTCGTAGTACATATATGAATAGTCATAGTACATATATGAGTAGTCATAGTACATATATGAATAGTCATAGTACATAATGAATAGTCATACTACATATACGAGTTGTCGTAGTACATGCTAACACCGCTTGGTTCGCCTTACCGACATAGTATGGACACATTTTAAAAACGTATATGGACGCTGTGAGTATTGGAGAGATGCAGTCGTGATTGATAACATATATGTGCATTAATGTGTCCTACGTTATTCATAATATGCAATAATAATAATTATAGCATTGACGATAGCATCGGCTGAGAACGAGACACCACACACTGACACACGTAGTAGCGGAGACTGGGTCGCCTCCACATATAAACGGTTTGCAACGTAATGGTAACTGATACATCTGTAAATGTGTTTATTTACAACATGGTAATGGTAATCGATACGTCACTGCGTCATCAAGACAGTGTTGCGTCAATAACTAGATGCAATTTAGCGCCCCTGTTGACAACATAAGACTGGCCCAACGTCTCACGTGTATGATATGTACAATCTTAAATGCATTCTGTCCGATACTATGCAATGATGCATAGTTCTGTGCCAAACTCATTAATATAACAAATACAGATTGCTACAATAATTAATTGCCTTTATGTACCATACACCTGAGGTCGGTTAGGGATAAGGTTTAGGGTTACGCCCCAGACAGTACATTGCCGTCTAAATATCACGAGATCTCGCGAGAGGTCGGTGTGACGTCACCGTCAGGGCGGAGTAAGAACTGAGTCACCCTCCTATGTCAGACAGCACGCTCTGGACCGAGTCCACGCGTCACCCAGTAGCGGGTTATGACACACAGACACAACGTGAACTATTAACATTCCACCGTCACCATAACTAATATACGACAGGCGTCTGGGGTTGTATCAAAAGTGATATGTCAACGGCATGTTCTTCTTCTTGGACCTAGGCCGTGTTTGGGTCCCCACAGTACAAGCTGGCTGATAGGTGGATATGTTTAGCAACGTTGAACAGTGAGGGGGTAATCTTTCCATTGAGTTTAGGGAGTTCTGTGTACCGCTCCTAATTTATAGTATGCTCCGCCTTCCTGATCTGAAGCACTTGACGCAACATTATTACGTAACACCCGTCGAGTTTGTTTTCTAATTATGACGTCAGCGACCAGGTTTCGCATCTGAACAGTAAAACTGATTCTACAGTAAGTGGGTGTGAGTAGAGTCTCACATGCTCACATCATTTACCCTTATGACTGAATTAATCAACTCTCCCCGTTGTAAATTTGGGGACGTTGTACGTTCCTACAGAAACATATTATATTTATTAAGCTATATGTGTGCGTGTGTGCGTGCGCGGACGCGTGTATATGGTTGTATGGTACTGACGTATCGCTTGGACGTTACTTAACATAACTGGAAAACATCACTTAACATAACACATAAGGACATGTACATATGTGCCGCGTGTTATTTAGACGCAATCTCGTCCCACGACGTGGGGTCATCGACACCACTTCCAGCCATATCGTATCATATGTTTGTGTCACATTAAAAATAACTTCGTTTCTTTCACGGCGTTCCGAAATCTGATAAAAGGAATATGTGCTGTGTGTGTGTGTAGACTGTGCGACCCTTCTGTCGCCCAGGCCCGGATCCGCTTGGCGTATTCATGGAATTAGTTGGGTGAATAATGTGCCTGGTAAATGTTAACACAAACAGTCTTTCTCTATGTGCATGCGTGCTTTATACGCCTCCATGCGGGCATGTGGGCACAGCGTACGAGTTTCACATACCAACGCGTGTCATATATAGTGTGTGATTTGTGAGATTAGGTGTCGTGACGTGAGTTGATGTCAATGCTGATTCCCTCTGCTCTTTGTTATGACGTCATTGAAGATGTCACGTGGTGTGACGAAGATTGTTTGTTGTTGGTAAAGGACATTGGGTACTACCTTCCCTAACACCTTTCTCTAGCCATTCCAATCCGCTCCGCCCTGGTGTCACCACTTTCGTTGCGACCCATGATCCCACCCTGTCCCCACCAACATTTCCCTTTTACCCAACCCCCACTCCCACCCAACAACGCACAACAACGGGTCCAAGACATGTATTCTAGAGGTGCATTCGCATACACATTACACTACGTCATCCATGGACACTCCCCCTTGTACGAGGAACATCAGACATACGGACAAGTTGACCAAATGCCAACGTGCTCCGTACAGAGTGAGTCCACTGTGCGGGGATTCCGGATATCGGAGAGTGGATTTATAATTTAGCCGAAGAACGTCTTTGAGTCCAGACGGTGCATTTTCTAACATATTCCTAGCAAACAAAAAGGTCAGCCGTAAAATGTTGGTGAATAAGATAAGGTGAACGGAAACGGAAATACAACACAACTAAGGGGTTCGAACGAACCACCCCTGAACCCCCCCCTCCCCGGTTTTTGACGTTGTGTTGAGAGTTTTCTGTTTATGCGATGTCTAAAACTAAAGAGACTTACAAAATTGTGTAGATTCCAGGATGAGTTTTGAAGTTATAGAGTAAAACCTTTGCAACTGAGAGTCGTCTTACATTTTAATACACAGACTACCCCACGGTCCGTCTCATTGGCTCTCAGCCTATTTATGACGTATCGCCTTGGTGTTCTGTACACAAATTACACGGATTCTTTTGCAAGTGTATAGCCCCAAGTGTATGCCATAGCTCGACCACAAAATCCATGTTACTGCTATAATGTTCAATGTTTCTAGATTAGACATGTTGTGCCATACGTGATTTTCGCGAATTCATACGCAGGCCTGGGTGTGTTTATACCAATTTCTACAGCACGGTATTTAGATCAATGCACCTCTGCATGGGAATTTACTTCATGCATCGAGAACATAATATCACGAGGGTCGGACCCAGGGACCATGCGCAACCATTTCTAGCATGCCCCCATCTCAATTCGCCATGAAATGTATGCTTTGCTTATTCGAGAGTATTTTGTAGACTCAGAATTGCAACATTCGGGTCAAAATTCGGGTCAAAATTCGGGTCAACATTCGGGTCAACATTCCCAACAATTTCAATAAATACAATTCAAATAATAATGATATCGCTATATGTGAAACTAAATGTTTTAAACGTGTTGACCAATACGTGAATGGACTTCCATGTACTGTTTGATTGTAACATAAGCAATATCTAAATTAGATATCAACATTATTGTGTCATATAGTTGACTAAACCGACCCGCGAGTATAAATTCGGCTGTAATGTTGTACAGTTGAACGCCATACAACGTTCCTTCTTTCGAAGAAAGCACCACGAACCATGTACAAATGAACTATTACTTTTTGTTTCCTATTAGGATAAAAGGTAAAGGTGCCTTATTATACTGTTCAAAGCGTTTTCACTTCAGCCACGTTGCAATTACTGCGCGAAGACTATTCGTTCAGATATCCACCACTGTCTGTAGCCAGGTACTTATTTATACAGCTGAGTGAACTGTGGCAATGTGAGATGAACGAAATTGTCAAAGCTTCGAAACGGCAGCAGGAGGATTCAAACCCGGGTTCTCTCGATTGAGAGTCCGACGTTCTAACCACTGCGCCACCGCCTAACATTTATATGTATCTGCTCAAAACGACACGGAGCGTCACAGACAGACTGGTCGTGGTATATCAGTTGGAACGGCCCCTACCGAGATAGGGTTGTCCTTGGTGACGTAACATGTTTCCTTTGTCTACGAACACCGGTCGTTTATGATTTACGACCTGAACACGACGGGGTGTCCAAGTACCCCATAAACACATACGTGTCCATTGTGATTGTGACAGCGGCGGCAGAGAAACTGGCAGCCTTCCAATACACCACAGTCGTACTCGTGTAGAACATGCTGTTTTCTTACTACCATACGTCGAACCACTGAGTGTTTCTATACACGTCGCCCACGGTGCATCGTCATGTCGTTATAAACTGGCCTCATGCCAGTAACTCCCGTGGACATGACCATCATGTCGCTATAAACTGGCCTCATGCCCGTAACGCCCGTGGATATGACCATCATTCTAGAGGATCGAGCCAAACAAATAACGGAATAGAATCTCTCTCCCTCTCTCCCCCCTCCCCCTCCCCCTCCCCTCACAACAAGGAGTCACAACTTTACTGTTGTTTCAGAACAACCGTGGTGCCATTGTTTATATTCACAAATACATACGCAACCGTTCAATGCGTGTGGTGTAACTGCGATCAAGAAACATATATACTGGAGTTATCACGTTTTTGGTCAACTAAAATAACTGAAGGGTGGTGTGACTCAGCAATGACTGAAGGGTGGTGTGACTCAGCAATGACTGAAGGGTGGTGTGACTCAGCAATGACTGAAGGGTGGTGTGACTCAGCAATGACTGAAGGGTGGTGTGACTCAGCATGAATGATTTTGAATTCCAACTGAGTGATCGATTGATTGATTGACATATAGTGTGTATAGACTGACAGAGAGCCTGAGTTGCCCCATGGGTTGACTGCGCTTCCGGCAATTTGGCTTTTGGATTTGAGATATATCGGTTAAATCATGAAAGGCGATACCACTGACCTGACGATTAAGTGCCACCCGTGTTCAACGCGAACGCAGTAAGCTACTGGAAAGAAGCTAAATTACACTTACTGCCAGTTTAAAGCGGTGACGCATTCTCGGTGTTCGCACATACATCATTAAGATCACTTTTGTGTGACTCCTCCAGTCCTACAGATATGTACTGTGCGTCCTTCGGGTGCGAACGAACTCTCTCGAATTAGCGCGGAACAACAGGTAGCGGCTGTTAATATTGGCTGTGATTATCGATGTGTCGGATTACAGTGGAATGTCCCGACATGCCCGCGAGGTTTGTCCAGCACAAACAAGGCCAGCCCAGCTGTAACGTTACTGAATTGATTATCATTCCGGTCGCGTTAACCCTATCTGCAGCATATCCTGCATTTCAAAGATGCTTTTGTTAATACAACCCGCCTGGTCGACTTAGACTTCACGGCGGTGTCGTTTAAGCTGGATAATACTCAATAAAAGTAGGCCCGGTGATAAAAGTGTTTTCTACTGTGTAAATGCCCTTAGATGTGCACCAGTGCCAGCAGAGCTAGTGTGTCGACATACGGAAGCCAATACATTAAATGTGTGTGGCAAAACTAGTTGTAATTAAATGTGTCGTGTTGTGTTATATGGCTATAAACCGGTATAAAATAGCATTGCCACATATGGTTATATGAAAATGTTATGCAAATATGCATTGTTTAACTAAGGTTTGTGTAAATATTTGTGAGAGTGCACCAGTTTTAATTACTGTGTGCAGGTATGCGTGTTTGTGTATACGTCTACGTTAGGTGTTGAGACATCACGTGGGAGAGATCCACACTTTTATCGATTGTGTTTCTATTGACACGTTGATTTGAAACAAACACTTAACACATTCCTCACCTTTCGCCTGGCAACAATGACGTCACGCTGAATGTCATTCGATACACTTCCAGATACCTGCGGCTGCGGCGACGGGGCGGATACCACGCCCGGTGACGTGACCGATACAGACCGGCCGTCGCCAGCCGGACTGCTCGCCAGCGAGACGTCCACTCGCATCTTCTGCGTCGTTGTCGGCATCTCCTCGCCGCTGTCCTTGGCCGCGTTCTGCAGCCGTTCGTGCTCCCGTCGAAACTCCCTCTCGCGTTCCTGCGCTAGCCGGATATCCCGCTCGATGGCGCTCTCGTAACTGGGCACATAGTTCTCCGTGTTGCGCACCGAATTGCTATAAATACTGTTATTGTTCAGCGAAGAATCGCACTCGCTGTTGTCTGGCTCACTGCAGATGGATGTCTTTCTCGCCACGACGGCGTCTTCTGGCGTATCGAGCATCATCTTGCTCTCCCACTGCCGCTTGATGGTGTTCATGTTCGCCATCGGGTTCGTGTCGACGTCATCGGCGTTGTACTGACCGCTGCTCTGGCGCCGCGCCGGCTTCGAGTCGCTCGACGGCCTCGGGAACAGATTGGCGTGGTCCTCGGCCGCGAACTTCTCCTCCCAGTGTTTCCGCACCTCATCTTGACTCGCCAACGTCGGGTCGACGTCGTCTGCCGACACAACGGTGACAATGATATAAGAGGTTCAAGAACTCAGAGACATTAGTCATGAGAACACCGAATAGGGTGTGGTTTGATAACATTAGGGACCACGAAGTTAAGAGAAGACCAGATGTAATTTTGTGTTTAAAAAACACTGTTTTTAAACTCATGTTAGAAAATATATTGTGTTGAAGTATTGTCTCAAGAAGGTTTAAGAAGATTTAACAAGATTGCTATCCAAGGCGAAGGCCCAGATGGCAAGTGGAGAATGAAGTTGTCTTCTAGTTTTTATCTTTATTAGGTGACACAAAAATGCACCTATATTTTTGAAACCATTCAATATTTTAAAAACACATGTGATCTCCTCTTAATCTCCTTGGCGTTTAGGATCCCCAAACCACATTCCTTAAGGCGTTTTTCATAATGATCTGGTTCTAAGTCTTTAGACATTAGATGTGATAAACACTTAATAGAGTTATATGACATCACTATAGACCACGCATTTAAGGGGAGCCCAAAACTATTTTTAAATACTGAATAGTTACGAAGATATAGTCAGAAACAGACTCAAACTTAAAGAAGGTGTACGAAATAAAGAGCACGGAGCAGGGTAGTGTAGATTGATCCGGTGGGGAAGTCAATACGTCGCCCGTGTACCATCCTTGAAAACAATTCCGCGTGTTACGGGTATGTTTTGTGCGCGTTGAGGCACGCATTGCGGGTGGGTAATTTGGATATTTAGGTGTGATTTCATTTCACGTCAACTTCATGTAACATTAGTTAACATTAATCCATGAATAAAATATGTTTGCGAATTAATCTATATCATTTATCATGGAACAATGCAAATTTGGCACATTAAAGGGTTTACATTTGGTTGTATTCCTACGAAAAAAGGACATAATTTTGACAGATGTCAAGGATTGTATACTGGCAACGTATTGAGTGTTTCTTCCCCAGAGATTGATCCAACAGGGTGATAACAATAGTATTACCATGGGTCCTCGAGAATGGGTTCTACTACAACGGTTCACTGGAGCGTGACAATGATAACACCTGTTGGTGCCTGTGAACTTAAGCCCGGATCTCTAGTAATAAATTAATGTAATCAGGTCTCAACAATGTGCGTAAAATACCGTGGGAATGCACCGTCCAATGGTGAGCACGACACGCTGTGAGAGTTCGGTATAATGAGACCAGCCTATAAAAACAAGTTCCGACAGAGCGTAGTCATTTATTCGAAACGTTTCTCTTTTACATAATTAATTTTCACACGCCATTCGTTCGCTCGTTAAAGTGAACGTTTCTAGAGAGACGACCAGTTATTAACACAAACTAGCGGAAAGCAGCTGGCAAACTAGTTATTGGAACTAGCACGTTCTTGATTGTCGCGCCAACTCTTTGAAACTCACTCCACGTCAGTGTTACGTCGGCAGGAAACACTAACATTTCCTTAGTTCCCAGCCATATTTATCCACATGTTGACAAGTTTTAACATGGTATATCAATGTCGACATTGCCTAACCCTTTCGTTTTTGATGCGCCTCTGTGCTCCAGTTTTATGAGCATTTAGGTGCGATAGAAATGTTCGTATTGTTTTTAAACCGATGTCTATCGCTGTGCTGTTGGCGTTTAGCTGTGGTGTGTGTGTGTGTGTGTGTGTGTGTGTGTGTGCGTGCGCGTGTGCGTGTGCGTGTGCGTGCGCGTGCGTGCGTGCGTGCGTGCGTGTGTGGGAGAAAGATAGAGAGAGAGAAAGAGAGTGCGTGTGCGCGTGTGTGTGCGGACGTGCGTGGGCGCGTGCGTGCGCATGTCCGCATACACAAACACACACACACACAAACATACAAACAAACAAACAAACAAACACGCACGCACGCACGCACGCACGCACACACACACACACTTTGACATTGCTTTTATAAAAACAGCGTTTCTGCCGCACACAATCGTGTGCTTCAGAACTAAAGAGGTATATCATATCCCGCAGTACTATTCCACGCATAGTGATCAGAAGAATTCGAAACGAGACGAGATTGTCGTCCAGTACAAAGAACCGGCACAATGTCTTTTGCATAACGCGTAACAGATGACTGCGTGAGGTGTAGTTTGTCACCAGCGAGGTCACCGTGTCACGAGCAATTTAGTAACCTGAGAGACGAATTCCATGCGAATTAACCACGCTTGACTGCACCGTTAATCGGAGTAACTACATTCATTATTGCTGGCAGCTATTTATTTATCTATCTATCGCGATATCATTCTGAAAACCATGGCGTATCAGACAACCATGGCTTATCAGACAACCATGGCGTATCAGACAACCATGGCGTATCAGACAACCATGGCGTATCAGACACCGGGAGACATTTTACTTACTTTACTTTACTTAGTCCTTCGGCCCGTGTTCATTTCTCAATAACGCAGGTGATATATTTAGTTAGTAGATTGTACGTTTGGTTTGCAGCTAAGTGTGTTCAGGGACCCGTTTAGTTAGTAGTTAAATGTGTTCAGGGAGCTACTTAGATAGCAGGCAAATGTGTTCATGTAGTTAGTAGTGAAATGTGTTCATGGAGCTATTTTGTTAGTAGTTAAATGTGTTCGTGGAGCTATTGTTTAGTAGCTAGATGTGTTCATGGATATACTTGGTTAGTAGCTAAATGTGTTCATGGAGATAAAATGTATATATAATATTATAATATAGGTCGGACCACGAATAATATATATAATATATATATATATATATATATATATATATATATATATATATATATATATATATATATATATATATATATATATATATTATATATATTATATATATATATATATATATATATATATATATATATATATATATATATATATATATATATATATATATATATATATATATATATATATACACACCCTGTATGTCCCTTATGGGTTCAGTTTATGTCCGTCCGGTTACCTGCACATATCAGCTTTCACAGAAGCCAAAGAGAAATGTCGTGTGGATAGTCTGATAATCTGATAGTCTGATAATTAAATCAAGTATAACTTACATGTTTTCGGTTAATGTTACCAAACGGAAGTCTGCACTACCGCTAGTATTTGTAGTAAGCACACATGTATAAACACATGTCTAAACCGTTAGCAAAGCTTAATATATATTTCGTTACCAAGGGAGTAATTTAACTACAGGGTTTGGGTTTGACGCGGCTCTGAACCCGGGTTCGCGACGATTTCTGTGGAATAGTTGGGTTGCATTGTATTGTATCATTAACTGTAGGTGTTCTTCCAGGAACGCATTTGCACTAGTCTTAAATGTTTTCTTCACACCGTATTTGGTTTCCTCTCCTCTCTGTATTTTGCCAGTCGCTTTGCAATACGTTTTCTCTGTCATCAGTTGCAGGTCAACTGCCGGAAAACTCCAGCCTGCTGTCGACCTACGACGCAAAACGTACCAATGTCACATCGACGAGTGAAATCAGCTTTTTACCTTGATTTTGTCCACCTATTGCTCTGCTTTGCTTTACCACGACTAGCCCGGGAGGTCGGACCACGACTAGCCCGGGAGGTCGGACCACGACTAGCCCGGGAGGTCGGACCACGACTAGCCCGGGAAGTCGGACCACGACTAGCCCGGGAGGTCGGACCACGACTAGCCCGGGAGGTCGGACCACGACTAGCCCGGGAGGTCGGACCACGACTAGCCCGGGAGGTCGGACCACGACTAGCCCGGGAGGTCGGACCACGACTAGCCCGGGAGGTCGGACCACGACTAGCCCGGGAGGTCGGACCACGACTAGCCCGGGAGGTCGGACCACGACTAGCCCGGGAGGTCGGACCACGACTAGCCCGGGAGGTCGGACCACGACTAGCCCGGGAGGTCGGACCACGACTAGCCCGGGAGGTCGGACCACGACTAGCCCGGGAGGTCGGACCACGACTAGCCCGGGAGGTCGGACCACGACTAGCCCGGGAGGTCGGACCACGACTAGCCCGAGAGGTCGGACCACGACTAGCCCGGGAGGTCGGACCACGACTAGCCCGGGAGGTCGGACCACGACTAGCCCGGGAGGTCGGACCACGACTAGCCCGGGAGGTCGAACCACGTCTAGCCCGGGAGATCGGACCACGACTAGCCCGGGAGGTCGGACCACGACTAGCCCGAGAGGTCGTACTATCGAGTAATTAAGCGTTAGGGAGATATTGCATACTGTGTCGTGACTGTCATACTTTGGGCACTTCATGCGTGCAGAAGACAGCAGGTTGGAAAAGCCGACAATGATCGGAATTAGTGACGGTAAACGGAAGGCAGGAAGAGAGGAAGATCACACATGAGATGGATGGGTGAGATCAAAGATTCAACAAGGCTGACGATAGACGATTTGAGAGAAGGAACAATCATTTTGTGACGTAACAACTGCGTCCATAGTTGACTAGTTGCACACTGCTGTAGCGCCACCTGTATGGCCACAAGTCGGTCGGTAGCGGGTTATCTCACCGGAAGAGGATGTCTCTGATAATCATATTTACAAAGGCTGTTGATTCGTGTTCAACCAGGACGATCTGATACTGGGAATGGTTTATCTTGTCAAGTGTACAAAGTCCCATAATAGTCAACATCAACCAGCCATCTAGTCTTACTAAGATGCATTCTTCTACGGAAAAGCCTCCACATCTTGGGGCTTTCTAAATCTGAATCACTAATCAACGTCCCAAACTGACAACCTACAAACACCTCAACGACAGCATCACATCACAAAAGACGACAACGACAACTGCCTTAAAAAGTCCGAGTGCAATCGGGAAAGTGGGCAGACAGTAGTGTCAATCACCCCGTTCCCAGGAGAGCAAATTTTCGTGAACGGGATGGAATGGCGAACAGCGTGGTGTGGGTGCTCGATAGAAAGACGTCATTGGTAAAATAGATAATGGCATAATGCAACTTTTCGCCAAATGGAAAATAATTGAATGTAGAGCAAGGAATGTTTTGGGCTGCCGGAACGAGGCCTGATTGATGACCGGCAGACAGGTTTTTATTAATTTGTTCAATAGACGGAATAGCCACAACATGGCCGCCGGTCATCAGTCAGGCATCGTTCACCGTTGTGTCATTATCAGGCTCATTTATAAATGTCACTATTGTGTCATTATCAGGCTCATTTATAAATGTCACTATTGTGTCATTATCAGGCTCATTTATAAATGTCACTATTGTGTCACTATCTAGCTAATTTATAATTGTTCACCTTCATGTCACTATCTCGATAATGTGTGCGTGTTAACACACAAACTAGTATGTGTCATTATTTCTTTCATAGGTGTGTTAACACTGCTGTGCTTGTTGTTGTTGTTGTTGTTGTTGTTGTTGTTGTTGTTGTTGTTGTTGTTGTTGTTGTTGTTGTTGTTGTTGTTGTGTTCGTTCTGCAGCACATTTCGGGTAACCCGCGATAGCAGTTTGTTTCCAATCATCGCATATGTTTCCAGTCACCGTATTGTATTCCCTGTCAGCATCGCGCAGACCCAGCGAACATTCACCGTCTCGCTCGATGTCTCGCACTAGAAATCGACACCGCCAGAAGTCGCATTATGCTAACGCCGGATTATGTACTAATGAAATCGACGTAACTCGCTCGAATCGCTATAGACAGACAGATGTCGGCGTTAATTCGTCGACAGCGTGCGCTGGCGTGCGGGTTCCGAGTGACGCACCGATGAAAAATGTATGAGTTTCTCACCCGTTCCCTTCGCTGGCTATGACGAACAGGTGCGCGAAGGCAGATCAATCAAATGCCGACACGCATGATTTCTATTGTTTAAATGGGCTTATGCTGCATTGCTTTAATTATGCCCCTTTGTGTAGATTTAATACGTGGGTGTGGATTGGTGCAGCGCCCTTTTTATCGGGATTTACTAATATTATGTAAATAGGATGTTAATATGGCAACTGAGATTAAGGAATACCTGCATATCATTGTAGGCGCCAAGAGCCGGTGTCGTGCTAAACTTTATCCGCCGTCAAATATTATAAATTTGCTGTATCTGCGCATGCGCGTACCTTTAAGCATGGACATCGCTAGTCAGAGCACACATACACACGCGCGCGCGAGCGTGCATATATATATATATATATATATATATATATATATATATATATATATATATATATATATATATATATATATAGACATATGTACATGGGGAAAATAGTTCACGACAGAAAATGCCGCTTTTTATTTAAAATATTTTTTTTACGACAGAAAGTGGAAATTCATCCACTATTCCCGTGGTTGACATTCTCTGTTATAATTCGTTGTTATTATATATATAGCACCTATTATTGTAGCTGTGATATGTTTATGTCACCGGCTCGCGCTTGCGCAGATACACCAAGCGGATAATATTTGACGGCGGATAAATTTGAGAACGACACCGGAAACGAACAACGTTACAATGAACAAACTGAAGGCTGTCGTAGTCCGGTGTAGATGGTATTAGAACACTTATATTGGGGATGAAAAGTCACAACGTATGACCAATGGGTCAAAGGTGCCGAAAAGCCCTCGGGGCTATTGTAAATTCACTATGGCATTCCAAAACATACCCACGTGTTTCGAGCTATTCGAACCCCGAATACAAAAACCTAGACCCTGATCAAAATCAGCCCTAAATACCAGTGTCAGCTACCTTCGACGACGAACTGCAGTGACAGATCATGTGTTCACTGACGTCACTGCAAACACAGGTGGCTTAAGATAAATGTCTATTTCTCCGAACAAACAAATCCGCGTGTCAGTGTTCGTTTTATGACATTACATGAAACAGTTACTGGGCAAACGTGGTTTCATTTTGCCAATAGTGTGGATGTGTGTGCCATTCTGCGCCCAGTCAGTTCCGCATGAACAACAACAGGTCAGCACTACCATGGACATTGCTGGCCCTATATGTACACCGTGACAGACAAGAACCTATTCAAACAGAATGAGCTGTTCTGTTACCATGCAAGTTTAAAGCTTTTGGACCAGAATGCCAACAGGCGACTGCCTAAAATTATTTACATTATTATGATGATGATGTGCGTTTTATGCAGAGTTGCTTAAAATGCAATAACACCAGTTTGAACATGCTCTCTCGTCCAGCTTTTCACTGTAGTGGTTCACATATGTCTAAAAGTTTCAATTACATATTGTCACAATTCAAGCTTGATGCCACGACCTTCTGTAATATGAACACTAATTATTTGTATGATCTCATTTAAAACCACTACCAAGAGGGACTGGATGAGAAACTATTAAACAGAGTTTCAGTTGCAAAGGATGTGTTGTATGATGTAGAGAATTCGTGTAGCATTTCTTTTTTAATCAAATACGAGTTGCTCTCGTTGCGCTCTGTTTTATGCACCCAGTAAACACTGTTTTAGCTGAATTGTACACATTGCAGTACGAATAAATATATTATTATATTATTGTTAACGCCGGTTATGAGCCAATTCCAGGTATCTGCCTCGCTGGGACATCTTAGCCATAATGTTTAATTAATCACACACTGTGGACGCCGTGTGAAACACACGACTTAACACCGACCGAGTACGCGGTGTGCGCTGGCCTAGTGATAAGGGCGGGTCTCTCTACATACCAAGATATAGATACTTTGGTTCTTCATCATATATGTTGTCATTAAACATTTACGTACACGTGAGTTAACATACAACTGAGTGCCTTTTCTCTCCCTCGAATGTTTCATGGAATTGATATATATTCGAGATTCATCGATTATCACCCGTTAAATACAATTAAACGTGCCACTGTTGCTCTATGTAATTACGAACGGAAGCGTTGACAGGTGGTCTATTTATCAGATGTATGTCAGATGTCATTAAAATAGCAACAATTGACCCCTAGGCTGTCATTTATCCATACATAGCCACAACATATTCTGGCCGTTCTATCGGGCTGACTTTGTGTCAACAAATAGAGTGCTACTGCACTCATGTATGTTCGGTGCACGATACACTCCCGCTGGCACGGTATAGAGACTGCGAGTCGGTGTGTGTCCTACTGACATTACAGACGTACAGTTACACACTGCGTCACACGAGCGACGATCGCCACTTTGATCGCGCCGGCCACACCTGTATAACGCCAGCGAGCAAACGAGGTCAGCTGGCAAAGCCACGGACACATACCTTCGATATTCCCGGCTAACTCCATGACCGTCGAGCGTCCTGGTAGCCGCAGTCAACGGACGCTCGTTTCTGGCAAACTTCTTCTTGAAAATGTCGGCGATCGCGCGGGCGTACGACGGGAGAAACGGTAGGAAACTCCGGCAGGGTCTGAGCCGACCGGCGCCTGACGAAGCGAAATGCAATCGCTTTTCGGTTGGCTGCGTCTGACAATATGGCGGCGGCGGTGGCGGCGGCGGCAGCGGCCTCGCTGCTGTTGATTTGGCCGGGTGCGCGAGAGGCCACGTGAAGTATGTCGGGTCACTGGAGTAGAACGTGTCAGAGGTAAATACACGCCGACGAATGTCCGGCCGGCCGGCAGGACAATGGACTGGTATATGACAGGACCAAACAGTCGAGATGGTGTACCGTATGTTCATCGCTTGGGGTTCAGTGCCTATGTTATATGTGAACGACTGCTATGTCTGCACTTTTTAAATCCAGCAGGGATCACTCACGTGTGTGTGTGTGTGTGTGTGTGTGTGTGTGTGTGTGTGTGTGTGTGTGTGTGTGTGTGTGTTTGTGTGTGTGTGTGTGTGCGTGTGTGCGTGTGTTTATATATATATATATATATATATATATATATATATATATATATATATATATATACATACATATATTATATATATATATATGTATTATATATATATATATATAAATATATATACATATATATATATACATACATATATTATATATATATATTATATATATATATATATATATATATATATATATATATATATATATATATATATATATATATATATATATATATATATATATATATATATATATAGCAGAACAGCGATAGATATCGGTGACAAATGAATATCATGCAGTTTACATTAAATTAATTTCGGCTAATGCACGTTTTGTATGTACATATAATTGTCTCTCATTTACCAGATGTAGTTTGTGATGTAGAGAAAATATCTTTTGAAAGTGACTCAAAAAAGCCAAAGTTCCCCTTGTACGTGGTTTCTGTGCAGGGCCACGTGAAGAACACTTTCAGAGTCTAAATTGGTAGCCTGTCGTGGACACACGTAGCCATAACCCTAACATATCTTAAAATCGAATTTTTGCCAGAGATTGGACTGTTTGAGGGTTATTATTAATTAACAAGGCAATTCGTTCACAGGGAACTGTATCAGCTGGGCGGTGATCGAAGTCTGCGTGTTTTTTGGGGAAAGTAAGAGTGTTTGTAGAAGTTAGTTCGGGTGGATTTAGTGTTTATTATTACTCAAATCACCACACCACCGATCTTCGAACCCCTCCACCCTCACCCTCCCCTCCGCCGTCCCCTCCACCCTCCCCTCCCCTCCCCTCTACCTTCCCCCTCCCCCTTCCCTCCCCTTCCCCTCCACCTTCCCCCATCCCCCCTCCAACCCTCCCCCACCCTCCCCTTCCCCTCCACCCTTCTTTCCCCTCCACCCTCTCCACCTTCCCCTCCCCTCCCCTCCCCTCCACCCTCCCCTCCCCTCCACCTTCCCCTCCCCTCCCCTCCCCTCCACCTTCCCCTCCCCTCCCATCCACCTTCCCCTCCTCTCCACTCCCCCTCCGATTATAACAACACATTATTGTGTAGCAACAAACTTCGTATAATAAACTTTCTTGTTCTCTCTCTATATATATATTGTTCTTGTGTAATCGCGACGTTTATACAGCAGTATGTCTGATGCCGCCGCATGTTTACAAATGTAATAAAATACTACACAGTCCTGCACTTTGTCGCATGTTGTGTGTACATCGATAGCAACATGGCATATATATGTGTAATGATCTCTTCTCTCAACCATGAGCGTCACGTCATAAGCCTCCATGACGTTTCGAATATCGACCTTGCTGTTCACCATTCAACGTAAGCATTATATATTCGTGCGAAACAGATAATGGTCACATTATATTTTTTTAATGTGCGGTTCATTAGAATACGTTTGTGCTGTCACGATGTTATAATATAATATAATTATGCAAAGCTTCGAAACAGCAGCCATCTGATTAGAGTACGATGTTCCAAAAACTACTCCACCGCGTCCCACGCACTTTGTGCCTTTTGTCCAGGAGTTTGATTATACTACTTGAGTTATGTGTCTCTAGACGCCATTCTCGCAGGGAATGAAGGGCGTGATGCATGAGCCGCGACAAACACATCGTTTAAGACAACGACCGTCTGATGAAGACTACGCATCTAATAGCATAATAACCCCCTTCTTGGCAGCTGTGGTACCCACACAGTTTGTAAACGCATTTAGTCGCATACATATGCAGGATATATCCATTAGCGTTAAAAAGGCGGTTGGGGTGGGGGTGGAGTGACTTTGCATCACCCCGCATATCCTTTAGACAACGTCAGACGTAACTGTCGATGATCTGAGACTAGGATGAAGCATTCTTGTATGGCCGACTGCGCGTGCAGCGAACGTCACTCTGTTTTCATTGCGGATACTTACGTAATGAGTTCCCGCATTGGGTGTTGTCGTGAATTACTAGAGCGAAGAATTCGACGCTAACGACAGGAAACCCCCATAACGAACTAGGCTGTTACACCGCCTACTGTGCATAGTGTCAACTACACATTGTGTAGGTCCTGCCTTTGCGTGGCTATTACATTTTTATCAACAGGTG